>JASXSY010001723.1:0-309752 GCA_034509805.1 Sipha maydis
CGCCAAAATCATATAATGCGAATTGGATACTTACCAAATTAGCTTACACAAAAACTAACAATGGTTTAAGTATTTTCAATATTTTACAATTTAAATGATATTATTCAGTGTCATTTGTTTTTAATTGTTTATATTTAAATTAAATAAACACAAACAATTTAACAAAAGTTCAAAGATAGCAATATTAGTATAATATAATACCAGGAAAAGCATGATGTTAGAACAGATAATCTGTTTTGGACACAAAAACACGTTTGACTTGACGTATTTTAGTTTTTAATTTTTTAATTTGTTTTTTTTATACATAATTACTATTAAGAAATTTTTTTTAAAGGATTACAAAGAATATTGTTGAATATTTCAATTAAACAATACATTTGTAGATCAAATTGTTAATGAACGTTTTAAAATAAAAGTATAAAGGCTTAAACTGAATACAAACACCAACATTCATACAATATATGCCAAAATTATTAGTTTACAAAAGTTCATGAGCTAAAAATTAAATTTCATATGTTTTTGCCAAAAGTAATTTTGTTCAACCAACTATAAATATATTGCACTTCTGATGTTTAAAGAAATATGTTTTATTATCAACAAATAATTGTATAATTTGTTTAAAAATATCAAAATACCTAAGGTATAATGCAGTTTATGATATACACAAAATATAAAAAAAATTACTTATTTTCACTAAATATTATATACACGAGTTTATATAAGTTATATATGTATAATCCTATTTTAAATTTTAAAATGCATAAATAAGAATATATAAGTTTATAATAGGATAAAATTGTTATAACATAAAATAACATTTTAGAATGTTTTTTAGAATGATAATTTTTTAGATACATAAAGATTATTAACTGACGTATTGTTTATACTTGTACTTATTAAATATGTAGTCTTAGTATCCAATACTTAAATAGAATCGCAAAGCATAAAATCAGTATGATTTAAGAACTATAAGATTGTAGAATTTCAAATAATAAAAAAAGTCATTATAAACAAAATATTATACCATTTTGTTTGAACTATATTTTAATGTCGAGTTTTTAAATTTCAAATTTTCATTTTAAACTCAGACTTTAATTATTAATAATTCATATTTTTTGTGTTTCTTTTTCTATTGTCACTATTTCAATATCATAACCATCATAATGTACATGTTTCATTGACAAATACTAATTACAATAGTTGTCTTAATGTCAGCATTAGGACTACAGGAGGTTGGGCATAATAGGCATACACCGGAATTAAAATAATAGATTAAGTAACCTACGGCTTTATTTATTTTTATAGAAGTTTAAGGTCGATAAAAAAATTTACCGGATAATTTAGGTATAGATAATTCTGAAAAACAATCACATATAATGAATATAGTCTTCCGGAGACCTAACCTTAAGGTCTTACACGATTTCTATTTATAATTTTAATACATGACGTATCTTAAAAATGTATAATCGATAATGTATACATCGATGAATGAATTTATTATAAAAAATAGTAAATTCCAAATACATTGTTTTAGTCTATTTTACTTAAAATTAATTTTTCAATATGTATACTTATCAAAATTTATAAAATCAAAACCCTTAAAAATGAACATAAATTTCGTAAGATATAAGGTATAAGGTAACTTATAAAATAATTTATTTTTTTGTAATATAAACTTAAAATATACAACTTATATTTTTTATTTATTCTTTCTATATTTAAATAAGCTGAGTCGATAAATTAATGTAATAATGTCAACGCTTTAAATTTAATATTTGAAATAAGTATAAATTTGACACAGTAGGTAAAGTTAATTGAATTTTATTAATTAACAACTATTATCTATCAGGGGCGGATCTTAAGACAGTTTAGGGGAAGGGGCGAATAAGAATATTTATGTGTGATATATAAAGTACAATAAAAGCCTGATCGTAATTAAAGCCATTTAAAAGCCCAAGGGAGGGGAGATCACCACCTCATGAATTCACCCCTGTTATATATTGAAATAATAATATATTCTTAGTAAACTACTCTAGTATGTGTACTATATGTAAATGCACTTTATATGAAGTATTTTATAATTAAATCTATTTTCAAAAACATTGAGTATATTTAAACACTTGCCACGTATTTAAAATTTAAATTTAATTGTTAGAAGATAAAATAATTTAATAAGCTTTTATTCAAATTATAATTATATAATATATTCATATGAAGATATATAATCCTGTGGAAAGGAATCAGAATAACTCCACGATTTCTCATTCAGTTGTAAGTCGTATTAAATGAGGTTGCGTCAGGTTGACAGTCGATGTAAAAATCATGACAAAAAGTATAAGAGTCAGAAACAAAACTTAGACGATTTTTCCCATCTTGGATGTGCGCGAGGAAGACAGATGAGAGGAAATATCATAGCTAGAGGTGCGGAAGCTTAAATTATAAAGTGTGTGATATCAGTTGGACAGTCAGTGTGGTAGCTGTCTCACCAGTTATGTGTTCTGGTCAACCAGACAACGGTTCGGCTCAACGGTTTAGGGACATCACTATTGCGCCCTTGGTTAAATCTGAGTTTAAGTAAGAGAGATAAGTATAAAGTGAAAAAAAACATATGGAATGACGAGACGTTAAAAGGCATAAGTAGAGAATTAGTATAAATATTGAAGAGGAGGAAAGTTAATATCTGTTGTGTTTAGGAAACTAGGCGAAAAGGAAAGAGTGCAAAAGAAATAAGAGACGGTAATAAAATAATATATTGTGGTAGAACTAGTACTAGGAATGGGGTTGGAGTTGGACGAGGAGATGAAAAGTATGATAGTCGATGTATCTAATCTTATCCTAAGAAGGTGATAATAATAATAATATGTTTATTTATATTTTCAAAAATAGATACAGTTTAAATATAATATATTACATATAAAGATGCGAAAAAAAATTTAAATAATAAAATATTATTATTATTAGGTGTTAGAATTGGTATTTGAGGAAAAAGTATTAAACGTAATAAGCAGGTATGCGTCACAAGTAGGATGTGAAGAAAGGGAAAAGAAAGAGTTTTAGCGAGAGATAGATAAGTTGATGCAAGTAATACCAGAAAATAAAGATACAGTAATTGGCAGTGATATGAATGGATACATAAGTAGTAAGATGATAGATTATGAAATAGTGCATATAGGGTATGGATTTGGTGAGAAGAATGAGGCTGAAACAATTTTTTAGATTTTGCATCATTGTATGAACTTGCAATAACCCATATATACTATAAGAAAACAAAAGAGCATTACATAACACATAGGAGTGGAAGAAATAGATTGCAGATTGATTATTTTATGCGGAAATGAGACAGTATAAAAAATAGTACATTATTGTAAAGTAATTCCTGGAGAAAGTGTAATAACACACCAAAGGTTGATGATAATAGAGATATGGTGAAGTGGAAAGGTGAGTATAATAAGTGAAAAAAGGGAAACCTGAAAGTAGTTGAGAACTAGATGGTGAAAATTAATAGGAATCAAAGAAAAGGAAATTACAAAGAAAATAAAAGAAAAATCTATGTGGAATATTGAGAGAAATATAAATGAGGTTTGGAAAATAATTATAACTTGTGTTAAGAATATAGCATAAAAAGGTCATTGGTGAGACCAAGAATAGTATGTTAGAAAATAAGGAAAGGCGGTGGTGTAATAAGGAGATTCAGAGAGTAGTAGCAAGTAAGAAAAATCAATCAAAAATATAGTAAAAAAGCAGGAAGAGAGAACATTGGATAGAGTAAATAAAGAGTGCGATAAGCAAAGTGAAACATAATAAGTATGATAAGTTAAATGTGAGGTTAAGGACATGGAAAGAAGAAAAATAAATGTATAGACTAGCTAAGATTTGAGAAAAGTGATTCAGGGACTTTCAAAATGTTTGGTGTATAGAAAATGCTAAAAATACCAAAATACCAAAAGATTGGATAGTTATATCGATATTCAATGACAAAGGAAACATACAGGAATGTGGGAACTATAGAGGAACAAAGCTGATATTTTCATAGTATAAAGATTCGAGAAAATATTCTTTGGCATGGACGTAAAACAAAGGATTAAGTTGAATGAAATTGAGAAAAGTGTCGAGCGTTTTATGTGATAAGGGAATTCAAATGAAGTTGAAAACTTTATGTTATAGGAGTGTAGTGAGATTAACTACAATACATGGATACGGAATGTAGGGCGGTTGGCAGGACAATAGAACAGAGCACAAGTGTTGCAGGATTGAGAATGCTTAGATAGATGAGTAGACTAACAGGAGAAGATAAAATAATAAATGAATATGTGAGAGGTAGTATTGGTGTAGCGTCAATAATGGACAAAATGAGAGAAAATAAACTGAGATGGTTTGGACATGTGATGAGGTGAGAAAAACAAAAGCAATAAGAGAGGTTATGACAATAAACGTTGAAGGGAAAAGAGGAAGAGAAAGATCAAAAAAGAGATGATTGGATAACATTGAGAATTACTAATTGAGAATAATATGAGGACTCTTGGTGTATGCGTAAAGCTTGTATGAAATAGAAACGAATGGAAGTTTATGATATGGGTGGCCGATCCCAAATAGTTGGGATAAAGGCGAAAGAGAAGAATATATATGAAGATATACCTACCACAGTATCTTCTATAATAATGAAGACAATCATTCTTTTTTTTATACGACACTATTTGGAATAAGTACTAAAAATAAGTAATTTTGGTTTGGCTAAGAAATTAAATAAAAAAAAAATTAAAAGATAGTTTAAAAGTCATTTTCTAGAATTTAATTTTTTTGAAATGTTGAATTTTTAACTTTTTTTATTCAGCAGTGTTTATTTAATACAATAGCTATGACACAAAATTATTAGAATACAAAATATTATTATACCAAAACACTATTGTAATAAACACTGTTTTTCTGTAAACTAGAAATAGTATTAAAATGAACCGGATGGGCCTCGCTCTGCTGTACACTTGGGGGTGGATTGCGACTCTTCATAGGATAGGTCATTATAATGGATTTGTTAAATTTGAATTCAATGATAGGTATCATTGTATACGAAAAACGATTCTGAACGGAGATGATATGTTAGTCTAGAATATAATACAATGCTATTTATAAATATTATATAAGTATATTTTATTTTTAAACGAAAAATTTAGAAAAACCGAAAATTTAAATTTTCTATAAATAAGTCAAAATATGTCGAAATACTTTGAAATTTTAACCATGTATATAAAACGTCAATATAAAGATTTAATGATAATTTCAAGTTGTTGCGGTTTTTCGTTTTTGAGTTATTGAGGCATTTTAAAAAAACCGATATCATTTGTCAGTCTAGAATATTATACATTATATTATATTTTACATGTAATTTTATGTCAATATTCGCTGTTCAAACGCTTATAAAAAAAAAATTGTACCTATGGATATTAATAATTTTTGAATGACAATAAGGACTACTTCTGTGGAATCTTCTATTAAATTTTCAAGTATTTTTTACGAGTCAAATTTTTTTTATCACCGATTATAAAAATAAAATGTAAAAAAATCGAATATTTCAAATGCCTATAAGTGGCTTAAAAATCAATATAATATTTTGAAAAAAATATTACATAAAAGAAATACCAATCTTAACAGCTGGTAGAAATTTCAAAAATCTGCGACTTATAATTTTTGAATTATAACAAATATTAAAAATCGTTCGAGAATAAATCGTTATTTTATGCAATTTCGTAAATATTTATATTTCAAACAGTCATAACATTTTTTCCTCTAAGTTCTGAAGAAATTTTTTTAAAGATTTTTGTAGAGTAACTTATAGATAACCTAGTGTTAAAATTTTGAACCTTAAGTATGAACAGAAAAAATTCTATGAATTTTTATCTACAAAATAACTTGCAAATTATCGTGATTTTTACACATTTTATACAAATTTGAGCTTTAAGGGTATATAAAAAAAATTTGAGTAAACCGATCACCGATATTTTTTAGTTACGATAAGTTTAACTTATTATAAATCTTGTATTAAATTTTCAAGAGTTTTCGGTCTGCCAATTAAATTTTATAGATGTTTAAAAACGAAAAATTTAGAAAAATCGAAAATTTAAATTGTCTATAAATAAGTCAAAATATGTCAAAATACTTTGAAAACTTAACCATGTATAGAAAACGTCAATATAAAGATTTGGTGAAAATTTCAAGTTTTTGTGGTTTTTTGTTTTTGAGTTAGAGCATTTTAAAAAAAAACCGATATCTTTGTCAGTCTAGAATATTATACATTATATTATATTTTACATGTAATTTTATGTCAATATTCGCTGTTCAAACGCTTATAAAAAAAAAATTGTGCATATGGATTTTAATAATTTTTGATTGACAATAAGAACTACTTCTGTGGAATCTTCTATTAAATTTTCAGGTATTTTGTGCGAGCCAAATTTTTTTTATCACTGATTATAAAAAAAAAAATGTAAAAAAATCGAATATTTTAAATGCCTATAAGTGGCTTAAAAATCAATATAATATTTTGAAAAAAATTTGACATAAAGGAAATACCAATCTTAACAACTGGTAGAAATTTCAAAAATCTGCGACTTATACTTTTTGAATTATAAAAAATATTTAAAATCGTTTGAGAATAAATCGCTATTTTATGCAATTTCGTAAATATTTAAATTTCAAACATTCATAAAATTTTTTCCTCTAATTCCGGTAGAAATTTTTTTAAAGATTTTTGAAGAGTAGCTTATAGATAACCTCGTGTTAAAATTTTGAACCTTAAGTATGAACAGAAGACATTTTATGAATTTTTATCTACAAAATAACTTGCAAATTATCGTGATTTTTACATATTTCGTATAAATTGGAACTTTGAGCACTTATAAAAAAAAATTGTGACTTACGATTTTAGATTTTTTTTTATCAGTTAAGGAACAACTTACAAGAAACCTTGTATTAAATTTTCAAGATTTTCTAGGCAGCCAAAAAAGTTTTATCGTTATTTAAAAAAAAAATACTTAAAAAAATTGAAAATTTCAATTGTCTATAAATAGCTCAATAAAAGTCAAAATACTTTGATTTAATTTAATGGTGTATAGAGAACGCTAATCTAAACATTTGGTGAAAATTTCAAGTATTTACATCGATTAGTTTTTGAGTTATAGTAAAATAAAAAATTTGATTATGTCGAAAACTGGTTTTGCGTAAAAACTCCCGTTTTTCCCAAATTTTTTTATGGTTTTTCCCGTCGCATTTAAAAAATATTGGAAATTTTTAACTTTTGACCCCCCAAAGTACCAAATAGATTCACTTTCCTTTCAGAAAAGTTGCTACATAAGGCAATCGAAGCATTTTTACTGCCCCAAAACGTGTCGACAGACACAAAAAAAAAAAAAAAAAAAAAAAAACACACATCATTGTAAAATCAATACATTCTTCACTCCGTTCAGAATCTAAAATTATGAGATTAATGAAATATAAAGTTCAAATCAACAAAATGTGCTGAGTGTAATAGATATAAATGTTTAAAATTATATGTGATGAAGCAATACTTACAATAACTGAAGTATATAAGAATAAATGTCATTAAAATAATAATCTAAAAAAATGTAATAATACTGAATAATAATCTATGTTTATATATATATATATAAGTCAACGTCTTTAAGTTGTGCGTTAATAACTCCAGAACTACTGCACCGATCGTCCTGAAATTTTGCACATTGCTCACGTTCCTCCGAAGGTTGTAGGCATGTTTTTATCAAAGTAATTGATAGCCTACTTCTCCACTTACATTCCCGCTACCAATCGCAAAATGTGTTGGTTATCAAACTCCTCCGAAACAACTTGACCGATTTTCATAAATTTTTTGTGTATATTTGGTAGGTAAATTTAAAAAGGGGATTGACCACCACCGGGAGGTGCTTAAACAGGAATTTTGAGATTTACGATAGAAATTTTTTGTTTATGCCATGGGGGTTATAAGATTTGAGAATAATATTTATTTATTAGTGGTTCCCATTGGTAATATATAAAATTAAAAATATAATAATTATTTGGTGTTTTCTTATTTGTTAATTGGCTCTCATGATTACTTGGCTCCCATGGTTGAGTTGCACTTACTGCAGTGAGTTACACCAAAAAGGAGTTGAACAATCATAATTTTTTTGTGAATTTTTCGGGCCACGAAGTGCACAGGATTAGCTATATTATATATAAATGAATGTTTGTGTGCAGATCTGTGGGAAGAAGATAGGCTAATTTAAAAAAGGTTAAATTTGGTTTTTTTTATTCATCGGATTTTAGTACGTTAAGGTTAGGTTAGGATTATGTATTAACTGATTACATTAATCCACCGTATTATGTCAAACTTGGTATAACTTTGATACTTTATTAGAGTTAAATCATACACTTACGTACAAATAGTAATAGGTCCACGATCTACCGCAGGTAGATTGCCTACCTGATAATATACTGCTGCGAATCAGAATTTTTATTCCGGGCAACAGAAAACTTAAGATAAATCTAGAACATCATCTACCGAATATTAAATAACAAATTGAACAAAGTTTGAGTCATATAGAGTTGGTACATTTAACGAGCAACGAAGTCACGGGATCAGCTAGTAAATTAGTATTTTTCACTTTACACATGTATTTATTTAAATGGATATCCCAAACGCTATTCCATTATAAATATAAATTATAAACATAATTTTGAATTATGATTTAGTATTTCTTACACCCACATATATGAATAATAAGATATATCTTTCTGTCTTAACATATAAAAAACATAAAGCAATAAATGATCTCGTTTGAACAAATAACAAAATAAATTTAATAATATTATTTCAGACATTCAAATAATATCATATAAAATGTAATAAATAAACGTCAAAACAGTGATTCCAAATTGGATTACTTAAATGATCTTATGAAACAATAATATAATAAGCATAAATTATAACAAGTAAACTTAAATTTATACTTAAACAATACAATTTTCTATATCATTGTAGGAAAAATATATTAGAATAACTTTAAATAGTTGAACTTACAATTCTTTGGAAATATATTATAAATAAATAATTATTACAATATGTTTAGAAATGTATGAGAATCATCATATATGATAATCGATAACATTATACCTAGTCTATACGTATAATATAGTATTATTATAGGACATTATATTATTTATACATTAAATCATATGTGTAATCGTTGCATGAATGTATTCTAATATATATATGATTCTAAAAACCATCCTAATAATTTAAGGGTTTAAATAGTTTAGATTCTCAACATATACGTTTAACAGATTATTATTCATCAAATTAAATAAAATTATGAAAAAGTAAAGGTAAATCATGTTCATCAAAATTTAAATTAGAAATTATCTTTAACGTATAAACATAATTACATTGTTTTCAAGTACTATAAGTGTTACATTTTTTTTTTTTTTAAATATTTTACTATATTATTTTTCGTGCATATTTTGTTTTTTTTTTTAAATTATTATTTTTAAACTAGTTTGTGCTTAACTATTTAATATTACAGTAGTGTGGTGTAATAATCCGAGATTATTGAACTTTCACTTGTAATCGATAAAAAATAGAATATTTGTTGAATCATTTATAAAATATTTTCAATTTACAAGAGTATCAGATATATCAGAACAATAATTACAAAATACGAGATATAAATTAATATCATTATAACATTTACTCTGTAAGTAATAATAAGTAAATAATAAGATTATATAACTGTAATAATAAGACAATAATTAATCGCATTTACGATTTAATAGATAGTACTTATAAATGATAGTGTAGATATTTGGTAAGGTAAGTACATATTTTTTTAATACATGTATTGATTATAGAATAACTGTATTGTCTACATAATCAATTATTGTTATAATTTTCAAAGTCTTCATCGTCATCATAATGAAGGAATTATATCGTTATATAGTTAAATTGGTAAAAAATAATGTATATTTTAACAAATCTTAATTAATATCAATTTACATAAAAATTGTTTTGACTTTAATTTTAACCAAACCTATCATGATAATTATTCTTAAACATTTTTAAATTATTGTAAATAGAAAAATAATTGAAAAATAAATTTAAATTTTAAATTTTAAACTTCATTTAAAATAGGAAAATAAGAAGTATAAGACTATAGTATGAGTTAAATTTTATGTACTTGGCGTTTATTTAAAATGCGAAACATTGATAAGAGCAAAAAAATGGTACGACATAAATTTTCACTAACCACTTATCTTCTATGAAATATGTCGCCTTGACAATGACGAGTATCGTATTATCTTCTCCAGCAGTTAAGTGTATAGTGTGTCGACATAATTGCGTACTTTAATATCACGTAAAAAGCAATAAATAATCTATAAACTTATTGTTTAATATACATGCTATTGTATCCGTCCTTGTTTCGACTTCAAAAATATATGTTAGTTATATTAATTATTATAATATGTAAACGCAAACGCGCCAAACAATTATAACCTCGAGACGCTTATAAAATATGTTATATTTTTATAAAACAATTTCATTAGGTATGCGAGTTCAAAATTAAATTAAATAACAGTAATAACATTTTATTTAAATTATCTTTAATTCTCTAGTTTTATTTATTTAGATTTTAATTCAAGACAATAGGTACATAAACTATTTTTAGTATTGTTATTTAATAATCAATTCGGTTTAGGAAACTAAAAATTTATCGATTTTTCAGCAAAGTATATAACACTTTATTTTAATATATTAAAACTTTTAAAATTTGAATGTATCCTATAATTATACAAATTAAATTTATAATAAAACACCAGTTTGTGATGACATGTATAAAACAAAATAAAATTAGGTATTTAATGGTCAGTTTTCGTTTCCATACATTTTAAATGTTTACCCAATAAACAGTGTTGGGAATAGATAACTAATAATTTATCTGGATAAAGATAAAGATGACTATACTAATTCTTATCTAGATACAGATAAAGATAGTTATACTAAATTTCATCTAGATAAAGATAAAAATAAGTACATTTTTATCTAGATAAATATGAGATAATTTCATGTTTAATTTTGAAAATATTCGGGATATTATAGCCTACAGATATTAGGTAAAAAAATCATAATTAAAAACATTTTAAAATAAATATCATTTTTTCAACTCATTTCAAATATTAATAAACATAAGATATAAAACAATTTTTTTTTTAAATAAACTTCATAAGAAGATTGTCATCTTGCCAGTTATTATCTGTGTAATAGGTATATAGATGTACAGAAAAATGTAAAAATGAAAATATAAAAACATTTTAAATTTTCAAATTGAATTTGTATTCTATTTAAATAAATTATCTAGATTGGTACTCATAGATAACAAGATTTTTATCTAGATGAAGATAAAGATAACTGAGTATAAATTTATCTAGATAAGATAAAATATAAATAATTTTTATCTAGATAACTTATCTAGATACATTTATCTAGATATTTCCCAACACTGCCAATAAGTTAGTGCTATGTCGGAAAAATACATCAGAAATCATAATACTCTATCAATCTTAAACGAGAGGTAAATAGTATTACATATAATTTATAGTTCAATGAATATAATAATTTTTAAATAAAATTTATCTTAAATAAACATCAAAATAAAACAGCTTATGTAAATATTTAGTAGTGTCTAATACAATTATAAAAAGAACCGGATGGGCCTCGCTCTGCTGTACAGTTAGGGGTGGAGTGCACCTCGCTTATAGGATAGGTCATTATTATAATGGATTTGTTAAATTTGAATGCAATGATAGATATCATTGTATACGAATAACGATTCTGAACGGAGTTCATATGTTTGTCTAGGATATAATACATTGTTATTTATAAACATTGTAAAAAGTATATTTTATTTTGAAACGATAAATATATTTTTCAATTAGGATGGGTTGGCAGTTGCATACAGCGATGTAGTTTGTCAGTCTAGAACATTCTACATTATATTATATTTTACATGTAATTTTATGTCTATATTCGCTGTTCAAACACTTATAAAAAAAATTGTGCCTATGGATTTTATTAATTTTTGAATGACATTAAGAACTACTTCTGTGGAATCTTCGATTAAATTTTCAAGTATTTTATAGTAGCCAAATTTTTTTTATCACCGATTATAAAAATAAAATGTAAAAAAATCGAATATTTTAAATGCCTATAAGTGGCTTAAAAATCAATATAATATTTTGAAAAAAATGTTGCATAAAAGAAATACCAATCTTAACTGCTGGTAGAAATTTCAAAAATCTGCGACTTATACTTTTTGAATTATAACAAATATTTAAAATCGTCTGAGAATAAATCGCTATTTTATGCAATTTCATAAATATTTAAATTTCAAACAGTCATACAATTTTTTCCTTTTAGTCCGGTAGAAGTTTTTTTAAAGATTTTTGAAGAGTAGCTTATAGATAACCTAGTGTTAAAATTTTGAACATTAAGTATGAACAGAAAAAATTTTATGAATTTTTATCTACAAAATAACTTGCAAATTATCGCAATTTTTATATATTTTGTATAAATTGGAACTTTGAGCACTTAAAAAAAAAATTGTGACTTACGATTTTGGATTTTTTTTTTATCAGTTAAGGAACAACTTATAAGAAACCTTGTATTAAATTTTCAAGATTTTCTGGGCAGCCAAAAAAATTTTATCGTTATTTAAAAAAAAAATACTTAAAAAAATTGAAAATTTCAATCGTCTATAAATAGCTTAATAAAAGTCAAAATACTTTGAAAATTTAATGGTGTATAGAGAACGCTAATCTTAACATTTGGTGAAAATTTCAAGTATTTTCGATTAGTTTTTGAGTTATAGCAAAATAAAAAATTTGATTATGTCGAAAACTGGTTTTGCGTAAAAACTCCCGTTTTTCCCAAATTTTTTTATGGTTTTTCCCGTCGCATTTAAAAAATATTGGAAATTTTTTACTTTTGACCCCCCAAAGTACCAAATAGATTCACTTTTCTTTCAGAAAATTTGCTACATAAGGCAATCGAAGCATTTTTACTGACAAAAAAGTTGTCGTCAGACACAAAAATAAAAAAACAAAAAAAAAAAAAAAAACACGTAAATTGCACGTAATTTAAACATAAACACAGGAATATTGTATTTATAAATTGAAGTATACGATGAAAAATTGTATATTTTACATTGAAATTAAAATAGAAATACTAATCACTATAAGATCTAACAAGATCAGTTAATTATACTCCAATATACGAACAATGTTATCCAGTAAATTACTGTACTATGGTATACACAATATAAATACTTAACTTAATAATTCTGATTTATTTAAATATTTTAAATAATGATATGAATTATAAAAGGTACATTGTTAGGTACAATAGGTATATATTATTATATAAATAATACAAATTCTAGAAGTATATTATGCATGGTATCATATTTAGCATAAATTAGCAATCAGTTGAGATTAGTATTTGATTTTTTTATAAAAGGCTTTCGTGGTTTGATCGAATATTGATAGAATTTATATTTTTCAATCGATGTTCTTATCAAGAGCAAAATTTTAAGTCTTAGAACTACACAATAATTTATTTAGTTGGTTAATGATTGACATATACGGATTTTCCTTAATTGTAATATTGCTAAAAAAAGATTTATCTTTCATTATTTATTTTCAACTGTATGAAATTAGATACAATTTAAATAGATAATTTGAAATAAATCAAAGAAAATTTAAAATAGTGCATAAATTATTATCCATTAAAATAGCAAACTATGTCGTAGACATTCGCGTATATTATTATTAGAAGTATTTTCGCATGTTTATGAAATAATTAGTTTTTAGATATACTGGAATAACCATTTGATAATATTCTCAGTCATCATTTGTATTATATAATATCAATAATTAGTATATCTACTCGATATTAACAAGAATAAGCATTACAATATCAAAACAGAATTTATATAAATATTGTAATAATTAGAGACAAATATTTTATTAAAAAAATAGATTTTAAGTAAATGCAAGGGAAATTAAAAAAATATTAATTTAAATTAATTTAAATATGATATAAAAAATAACAACTTTTAAGTTTTTGAATTTTATCGTAACGTATTACGTCATTAATATAGTATTAGATTTTAAAATTCAATAAAATAGGATTTTAGTTTTGATTCATATCTATTTTTGAGGAGAGGGGATTACTCTACGTAATTTTACTACCTATGACCCTAATATTTTGTGTTCGAATTTGATTCATGTAGATATTCATCTTAACTAAGCTTAATCATAAAATTTACAATACACCATTTTTAACATCATACATAATTCATATCAACTATGTAAATTAATAATTTTAAGAATTATAATAGTTAATTTACCATAAAGATCGTATCTAAATAAATAACTTGATTAAAAAGAAAAAGAAAATATTTATCACTTACCACGATGTATTATTATAATATACCGTGGTTTAATATCAAGAAAATACAGTACTAGAGAAATGTTTTTAACTATAGGAGTCTGTTGAAACCGAAGAGCGGACAAATACTCCTTTATTATCCTCGTCCCTTACTGTAAAGAGGGAAAACAAAAATATGAACTTAATACAAAATTAATAAAACATTGATTATTGGAAAATTATTCTTTATAAATTATATTTAATTTAAATTAAAAAAAGAACCGGATGGGCCTCGCTCTGCTGTACAGTTGGGGATGGAGTGCACCTCGTTTATAGGATAGATCATTATTACAATGGATTTGTTAAATTTGAATGCAATGATAGATATCATTGTATACGAATAACGATTCTGAACGGAGTTCATATGTTTGTCTAGGATATAATACATTGTTATTTATAAACATTGTAAAAAGTATATTTTATTTTGAAACGATAAATATATTTTTCAATTAGGATGGGTTGGCAGTTGCATACAGCGATATAGTTTGTGAGTCTAGAACATTCTACATTATAATATTATATTTTACATGTAATTTTATGTCAATATTCGCTGTTCAAACGCTTATAAAAAAAAAATTGTGCATATGGATTTTAATAATTTTTGATTGACAATAAGAACTACTTCTGTGGAATCTTCTATTAAATTTTCAGGTATTTTGTGCGAGCCAAATTTTTTTTATCACCGATTATAAAAATAAAATTTAAAAAAAAATCGAATATTTTAAATGTCTATAAGTGGCTTAAAAATTAATATAATATTTTGAAAAAAATATGACATAAAGGAAATGCCAATATAAACAACTGATAAAATTTTCAAGTTTCTACAACTTTTACTTATTGGATAAAAACAAATAGCAAAAATCGTTTGAGGCTAAATCGTTATTTAACGTGGTTTTGTAAAAATATAAATTTCAAACACTCATAAAACTTTTTTGTCTGAATCCGGTAGAGTTTTTTTTTACAGATATTTGAAGAAAAACTAATGAAAAACCTTGTACCAAATTTTCAAAATTTAGTTATAAAAGAAAAAAATTTTACGAATTTTCAACCACAAAATTATTTGCAAATTTTCGCAATTTTTATATATTTCGTATAAATTGGAACTTTGAGCACTTATAAAAAAAAATTGTGACTTACGATTTTGGATTTTTTTTTTATCAGTTAAGGAACAACTTATAAGAAACCTTGTATTAAATTTTCAAGATTTTCTGGCTGGCCAAAAAATTTTTATCGTTATTTAAAAAAAAAATTGAAAATTTCAATTGTCTATAAATAGCTCAATAAAAGTCAAAATACTTTGAAAATTTAACCGTATATAGAGGACGCTAATCTAAACATTTGGTGAAAATTTCAAGTATTTACATCGATTAGTTTTTGAGTTATAGCAAAATAAAAAATTTCATTATGTCGAAAACTGGTTTTGCGTAAAAACTCCCGTTTTTCCCGAAATTTTTTAGGGTTTTCCCGTCGCATTTAAAAAATATTGAAAATTTTTTACTTTTGACCCCCCAAAGTACCAACTAGATTCACTTTCCTTTCAGAAAAGTTGCTACATAATGATCTAAAATAAATAAATAAGTATGCCAAGATAAATTAATGTACGTCGTCTAACAACTGTGAAGAAAATTTAAATGATATCTATTCCTACAAATTTCGGGCGATTTAAGATACAATTTGTTAGTATACCTACTGAAGTCTATATAAATCTATAAAATATTTTTAATTTCATCTCAGAGTAAATTTAAGAGTTTAAACCAATTCATCGTGGAAATTAGTACAATAATTAAATTATCATACAATAAAATATGTGAATTGACTAATTGATCTGCAAAATACTTAATTTTCAATTGTTTTATCGATTTAATTGTGATTTCAATAAATTTTGCTAGTAACCTCAAAGATTATAATTCATATATTTCTTATAGATAATTATTTGTACTTGGTCTTAAGGAGAAACAAATTGAATAATTGTTTTACTTCAATACCATTGAAATATTGTCTTATAATTCATGGGCGTAACTACGCACTCAGTCATGTGGGTACTGGATATTTACATTATTTGATCACTAAAAGACTATTTACAAGGATAGTAATGAACATTATGCACTAGTATTCCATGATAACATTTGTAACACTTGTTATGTCATTCATTTATGAATTTGTAATCACTCAAATTAAATTTAAATATTACTATTTGGGTTATTTTTATCATGTATAAAATGTCAATCACCATTCGTGTGAGACTTGGAAAAAACGTTTAGTAACATTAATACAACATATAAGATATCGTACAGGAAATATATTGACATTGGGTGACATATTTTAGACTCATTTCATATTTATATGTACTATGTACATCTTATTTTTATTTATTCTGAATATACTTTGAACATTTTTGAGATAAACATGTTTCGTTATTATTTATAAATTATATTTAATTTGAATACAAATTATTTATAAAATGTAAATAAAATATTATAAATTTTTTTTTTTTACTTATATCAATACTATATAGCTTTAATAACTAAATTATTTTTATTATAGCGAACAAATTAAAAGGTAAGACTGTTTTTCAAAAAATTTAAACTTAATAATCTATACAACTCTAAACTCAATAAAAATCATAATTCTCAGTATATATACGGTTATGGTGTAATTGCTATTGTTGAGCAGATAATGTTCTGGAACACAGTTCTATCTCACACTTTAAACAGTACTATAAAATAACTATAATGTTAATTTTTATAACTCCACTATTCCGAAAAATTAATTGTAGATTTTACTTGATTGAATTATAATTTCAATGAGATTTTTTGATAAAATTGTATAAAAAAAAAAAAAACAAAATAAATGTTTGTAAGATTCTAATGTTTATGTATCTACTCAGATTTAAATTTGATTTTCCAATTTTTTGTAAATTCCTAAGTAATAAGTAATAATATATATTATAAGTCTTATAAGAAGCAAGATATTTTTATAATATTCTGTTTTAGTATAGATATACTTATATGTATATTTCGATAAAATAATAACAATTATCTCAGACTAAGAACATGTTATTTGTACAATAATAAAACCAATGCCGACACTATCAAAAATTAAATTTCTCAGATATTTCCCTGCAAAACAGCATTTTGCTATTTTTTTATATCTTAGCATCCATTAATAATCCAAGAATAAATTGTACGTCGTAACTTAGTAAAATAATATAAATAAATACCTGTTTATGTTACCGTATGGTCTGGTGCAATGACTGGCTATTGTGATTTTTACCATCACTCTCCTCTTCGTATCATCCAGCATTCGGGCCATGTCTTCGCCCTTCCATTTATAAGTGAATACCGCACTAACATTTCCTACAACACAATACGGTCATGGTCAGAACTCTAATATTACCACAAAATGTTCCGGGATGGTGTTGTAGGCTGCTATCCCTAGGTAGCGTTTAGATATCAATTTCATATAAGGATGATGACATCGAATGGTGGATTTTCATATCGTTTTCATCGTCTGTATAATAATTTGTATTATTTTCGTGACATATTGTGCCATACAGTTTATCAAAAAATTTTTTCAATCACAAATTAATAGAAATTAAAAAATAGGTACACTAACTGACTAACAATACAGGCCGAAATAGTAATTCAGATATAGGTCATGGCTAATATGTATGTAGTAAACATGTAATAATAACATTGTATATTTGAGACACTGGACCATAATACAACAAGCTCGTACTAATTTTCGATAATGAATGTTATCGATTATTAAATGTAAAACGATTAAATTAGACATTTTGAACATGATTGAAACACGACATCTAATGCATGTTGATAATTGTTTTTAACTGCAGTTACAAAATACATAAATAAAGATATATATTTTATGATTTCTATATTTATAAAATGAAAAAATTAAAGAATGCCGGATCTGAACAATTTATAAACGATATACCTTGAATAGTAGATAGTATTGTAAAGAATAATGTTTATCGTATTATTTTAAAATAAACCCAAATTATAAAAAGTATAATTTTAATATTTTATGTTGAATATTAAGAACAAGGTTTAGTTTTAGGTTTGATTTATAAAACCAATGCTACAAATTAATAGTAAACAAGAGAGCATTACAATACAATTTTTACTACTATCACAGTAATATTGTAAACGTAAAACATATATAATAATACTTATAGTGTCTACTAAAATGTCGTCGACCGAAGTGACTTATGCAATTATAAATGTCATTAATGAGATAATTAAGTTTAGACGATCTAAAAAAAAACAAAAACGTACTTGGGTTAAATCATGGATTTGTAGTAAATTGATTAATTTAGTAACCAGTTAACAGTTATTAATTAAGACAGTTAATAATAAACGTTGATAAAAAAAAATTGATAGTATGTAAGATATTCTACTCTCGCAGTAATAGAAAAATCACGTTTACACGGCGATAGATACTATCACTCTCGTGATAATGACTCTCGTACTATCATGCATGCATGATAGTTGAGAGTCTCTCTCATGATAGCCCGAGAGCCACTATCACTTTGTTTACACAATGATAGTATCGCGATAGCTTCTACCGTGAGAGCAACTATCGCGTTCAACTATCATCGTGTGGACGCGGCTTAAATCAAATCGATACAATAAAATATAGTTAAACGGAAGAAATTAAAGATAGTATTTTACATTCGTTTTCACTTTTTTGTAATACTTAATATTTTCAAGGTTTTATGTTTTATAAATAGAATAATAAATATGAACTGAAGTATGGTATTATAAACCATTTCTCAAACAATAATTTTTACGTAATATTAATGTTTTATAAGAATCAAACTAACCAACTATGAGACAATAAAATGTATATAAATGTCTAAATAAGTAAACATTGAGTTCACATAAATTATTTATTAATACTAAATATCCCATTAAGATAAATGTTTTTAGTCGGTTAATTATAACAAAGTGTTTTCGAACAGAGTATACTATATACAGCCTAAACGCTATGCACTGGACTTGTTTATTGTACTATTATTTTAAATTTAATGTAGTGATTAATTACAGTAATCGTAAGTGATTCAAAATAGAGTTTAGATTTTTTAGGAATATGTCGAAATTCTATACTTTAAATTCACCGTTTCAAACTATCAGAGAGATTTAAACTGATATCATAAAATATTAAAATATTCGTAGCACTTTTTCAAGAACTCATTGAAAACGAATATGTAAGGTATAAAATAGTGAATCTAATGACTCCTATATTCGGAATTAAACGTATAAAAGGTTAGAAATAATAGTCAATTTGAAAATTATGAAATATCGTCCACAAATCGAATATATTAGATGTTTACGAGACGGTAGCAGACGGAAAGACAAAAGAAAAAAAAAAATGATCATGACAACTTTTTACAAGTATTATTTTAAACTACATATATATATATATTATAAATTGCAAATTCCTCTTGAAATATATTAATTTTAATTAAAAATGAAATTGAATTAGGTATCTATATAAGTTTAATATTTGATAAATAACATAAATAATTTTATTTTTTGTACTGTACTTGAACCGCATGAACCTAACTTATGGGAGTTTAGTGACCGTATATTTATTTTTTACTAATAATGTGGCCATGTCCGGTGATCACATCAATATGTTGACCCCAGTAGACTCACTTGAGAATTAGAAGTCGTTGTTCACGCAACAATAGCGTAACTTCTTGCTAGAATAATAGTAAATTGTCTCCGTAACAGATTTAACTCGCAATAAAACGAAAGAAGTAATTCTTAATAAGGGTTTTGTATTTAAAAATATAATGAATATTTATCTAAAAAAAAAAAAAAAACGAAAAACATACACATAATATACATACTATATAAAAATAAAAACAGTAGTAATTGTAAAATGTGCTTACAAAATGTAAAATAAGTATATTGTCTTTATATTCAATCAAAATAGTTAAATATCTATATTTCTTTGTAAAATGTATATAAAATTATGTCTAACGGCTACACTACTTTACCTAAACTATAGTTTAAAAATAAAAAAGTCATTTGAAATTCTTTCAGAAGACCTTGTAACTAGGTTTTAGAACAGTCAAGTTGATATTTTCGTTAACACTGAATTCTACAAAAAATTATATAGGAATAAAATACCTTGAATTCGGTTATTAATCCTTAAATAATACGTAGTTCATTGATTAAGAGTGACTAATGGATACTGTAGAGCGTGGGACGAACAAATAATTATAATTCACTGATACTATATTGTAATATTATATTAAAATAAGTATTCAAATATTATTAATAAAGACTTATGGTTCGGCTCTGGGTTTCAGTAACCTAAATTATGCAAATCAAATGACAGCAAATTATTATTTGGTAAACTGTAATATAAGAATTTGTACAGTGACTAAACACTATGTATGTGTATGAATATTAGTGGGTTTTCGGCATTAATTAGAAAAATAATATTAATTTCGTTATTTATGGTTGCATAATGAATTAAAGCCTATAAGACATATTAACGTATAAAAAATTTAAAAAAATATTGATTCCCATTTAGATTTTTTTTAATACTTTATATTCAATAATTTTATATTTCAATACTATTTAGATTTTATAAATTAAATATTATTGATAATTTTCGTTTAATATGCAAATATGCTAATTATTTTTTGTATTAAAATAATTAAGTATCTAATTTCAAAAGTCACATTACTTTTACATATTGTGTTTAAATGTATACATTAGGTAATTATTATTTAGGAATTGTGTGTGTGTGCGTGTAATACATGTGAAATGTATTAATTTATAATTTTTTTTTATCTACAAAATGTTGTAATAGATTTTTGTAATAATTGAAATAATAAAAGATAAATAACAATAATATAATTACAATTTTTCTATCAAAAAAATGAATAAAATTAGTTTTTCTAATTAAAAAAATAAACAATGTAATATTTAAAAAATATAAATATTAGTTATTAATAATATTTTTATACTTGTTATTTTATTGGTCAGTCTTGCATATAACTTCAGATATTTATTTTTCAACTATGCCCTTTACAACATTGTAAATAATCAATAAGCTAAGCATACACAAATTATTATTAATGTATTTTAAAATAAATATAGGTCGTTAAAGCTAACTGTTATAAAGTATTTTCTTTTTAAAATATTTCTTTAAACATTTTATATTAATCGAAAAAACTGTTTTGGTATATTTTTTTAAATTAAATGTTAACATCATTAGAATTTATATTAATAATTATAGTAAAAATGAAATATAAATAAAATATCACATACTTATATTTAACGAAAAAAATTATCTTTTGATTATTATTTGTGTTAAAAATGTATTACATATGAAGAATATTCCCTAGATTATTTAAAAATTTGAATAAATGTTTAAATAGCTTAATATGTTAAAAAATAAACGAATGAATCATGTTTTTAAACAATTGATCAAGAATTGAGTGAGTAAAAAATATATTTTAAAATATGATATATTGATACCTATTCTATATAGATACCTTAAATAACCAGCATTTATTTATTGAACTTTTAGTCGTCAACTATTAACCTACGTGTATGAAAAATATAGTATATTACAAAATTTGTACAATACACTTAATCAATAACATACTACATCATACAATAATAATAGATGATTTTTAAATAATTAAAACGAAGTAGGTAGGTGACACATTTATTATACTGAAGACATCACTAAAAATATCGATACCAAAAGAAGTAAGAAAATAACGATACAAGGAATGATAATAAGGAAATAAATTAGTACATATAAGGTATCTGAAGAATTATTCCTGTAATATTATGAGGAACTATGATAGTTGCAACGAATGAAAATGTAAGTAAAACGATTCTTAGGCCATGGAATTTGTTGCAAGGATAGAGATGAAATATATTCAATGTTACTATTAAAAAAAATCTGTTTTATAACTTTTGAATGCTTCTGTCTTAAATGCATTTTGTAAAAAATTTTCGTAATCATTACAATTGTTGTTATAAAATGCACATTAAGTAGAATATTTGTGAGATTATCTACAGTTGGATGATGAGTGAGGAGTATTGGCTCACCAATCATCACAATATTCAGATTATGGCTGTAAATAAATCTATACATGGCATAGAAAGCTAGAAAGCATAATGTAATGCATATATATTATCAAACGATAGTATATAATCTTATGAAGTCACTCATAAATATATAGTGTAAGTGCCAAGTGCTTTATAAACAATAATGATAATGTGTCACGAATCATGATGAATGGTGAAAACAATTTAATTATAATAACAATAAACATAACAAATTAAAATTAATAACGACCATACTTTAATCATATTTTTTACTACAAAAGTAGTGTATGTTTATAATTTTCAATAATTTGATAATTTATTCTAGAGAATAAATAACATCATACATAATGTTTGCATTACCTTAATATAATCATAATAGTTATATGGTTAGATACCTTCTATAATTGTTTTATAGTTGGCTTTTAAAATTAAAATTAAAATATTGATTATATAAAAATTCTCAATATTTTATATTAATATCGATAAGAATGCGCAAAATTCAAATAATCCAGACATCATATGGCGATTATTCAAATAAAATAATTTGATAATTAGGCATAGTTACTTAATTCAAATTTATCCTGAAAAAAAAAACAGAATTTGATACATAAAATAATTTTACCACGCATGTTAAAAACACTAATATTCCTCAAAAATTAATAAATAAATTGGTAAGATGTATAGTTTGAAAAAAAAGATAACAATAAAAATATTTAATCAGATGATTCAATAATATGTGATATTTTTATTATTTTCCTTTTCTCAAAAGAAGGAAAAAACAACAGAAACGTAACGCATAATCAAGTAATAACTTATAATTCAGTTAAATGATTGGTAAAAAGCCAAACTTCTTTCAGTTTTACTATTTATTTCATCAAGTAACTCGTATTCAATTATTAACATTAAATAATTTAAGGTACTATTTTTAGACTGATGAATATTTTTTAAAAGAATTTTCTGTATGTGTGTATGTCCGTGTTCTTTAGTTGATATTTTACTACGTGTATTATATAATTGAAATGTATACTCCATATAAATAGATTGAATAAATATTGTTACATGTATTGTGTAAGACAAAAGAAAACGAGACAAGAATAATATTAGACAATTCGTTCGATAATAACGTTTAAAAAAATTGTCTAACATGTTATGAATAACAATTATAACTTGAGATTAGAAGGAAATTCTAAAACATTAACCTTTAACAATAATAACACATGAAGTCATAACATGATATTTTATCTCAATCAAGCGCTCATTAAAAAAATTATTTTTTCTCCGCCTTTCTTTTTTACTATAGTTAGCCCTTTTAGTCCCTTATCTTCACGTGTCTCGATCTTTAATATCTCGTTCGCACCATTTAAGTATCACACTGAGGTCTTAAGATAAATAAAATATGCAGTAGGTATGCGATCGATTCTAAAGACTATTATTATTACTCATATTTATATAAATAATTTAGTATTATGTATCTTGGATGCTGCCTGTTTTTATATTATTTCACGAAGATGTGTATACCAACTAAATGTTTATTGATACGATCATGTTTAGGTTCAAATGCATGATAATAATGCAACCAATAACCATGAAAAAATACGGGTTGTTATATACTGATATAACCAGTTTGAAGCACTGTTAAGGTCCTTCTAAGAATAATAAATAATTTTGATAATTCTAATCATAGCACAAGGTGTCGGACATGGTTACATATTAATGCATCATAGTATGCGGAAACCGGATAGATAAAATCACCTCCTTGAATCTCCAAAACAATATAAAATATACTTACGGGAGTAATAAGTATACAAATGATATATCTGTGTGTGTGTATGTGAAAAGTACATTCAATTTTCAAGAGATATTTCTAAAAAATATTCCTAAATAATTCAAACAAATCATGTTTCAACCTAAACATAACAGTAATACATACATACAGTAGTGTAGATAAAAAAAACATAATAAAATGTTTATTATGTAAAACAAGTGATTTACAATTAGTCACCATGTTTTTCGTTTTCGTGTTTATAAACATTTTAATATATTACGCTACAATTACTGGTATGTGTCACAATATAATATTAACTGTATACGTAGTTAAATAATAAAACAAATTAAGCAATACACAATAAATTAGAAATAAATGTAAAGTTTCATTACGCTAGGAAAGTTTGATTTTAAAAAACACTGACAGAAACTTACAATCTTGCATGAAGTTTTTTAATTTTAATATCTAAATAAGGATTGTTGTCTACAAATTTTAAGTGAATAAAATTCTTACTTTTTTTTTGAAAAAATCATAAACAAAGAAAATAATAAAAATATCATTATAACATTACATTAGCAACAATACGCTGTTTACAGAAGATCATTCATACAGCATAATAATTTTTATTCATCAATAAATTTTATAATGGCATAAATTACATTAGTGGTAAAATGAAAAAAATTCTAATAATTAGAAAAAATTAAATAAAATAAATTATACTAAAATTACTTTATAATGCGCGCGTAACATTCAGAATGTGTATGTACTCACATAAATGGCAATAATAAAGGTGGGAAGATCATTGTATTAATTTTTAACGAAGAATCTGATTGTATTACACTTACACACAAATCATCTAGATTATGTACTACGAAAGCAGATTTTTCAATTATTGATTAATTATAAAAATTATTATTAGATCTGTTTATGGCAAAAATTATTATTTCAAGGAAATATTATATGTTCAATAATAATACGTTTAAAATAATAAAAATTATATTAAATCTTTAAAATAATAGAATAATATTATTATACAAACGAACTATACTTATATTTACAATGTACTCTATCATTGACTATATGTTCAAATATTAGATGGTAGATTAGATTTAATTTTTATTAAATTTTGATCGGAGCGAAGACTTCATTTTCTTAATATGAAAACAATGATATCGTTGTAATGAACACTCCAATAACTTCGTTAAGTCCTATAACAAGATGGAAATTTAAACACGGATAACTAAAAGTTGAATTTTTCATAATTATCAAAAAGTACTTGAAGTAAATACGGTAAATAATGTACATTTAGATGATTATTGAAAAATATTTCACTTTTATTATACTTAATTTTTTCTTAACACCCGTCGCATTTCCCCTACACCTCCATTTCTGAATTTACTGCTACTATTTAATAGTTATTACAAGGCAAAAAGTAAGTCAGCATATTTTTTTGAAATTCATTAATTAAGTCTTCATCAAAAATTGAGTTAAATGCCCTCTAGTTTCTTTAGTTCTCAAATGGGTTACTAAGTACAACAAAGTCATTCCAACTTGTCAGGTTGTCAGGCATAGTTGAACATACTCCCACACTCAAAACAGCTCTAACAGATAAATCTACCATTATGTTCAATGTTGATTAAAAAAATAAATAGATTAATGGTGGTTAAAGAAGTCGTATAAAGATTTTAACTACGAGTAGAGTAAGATTTAACAGGAGGGTATTATTTTTTTTTTTTTTTAAATTATTAAGTAAATACACAATCGGTAGTCATTATTTACAATAGGCGTATGTGATGGTTTTGTTTCAGTGACGTGGGTTAAGAAATCGCCAATTAAAAGCACTTAAAGACAGGATGTTTTTATTTTTAGATTTGAATTTTTAATAAGACAAGAAGAGAAAAAAGGATTTTAATAACAAGGAGAGGAAAATATGAAGAAGTTTAACTATTACAGCTCAACAATTATTTTGAACAACAAAATACATGACGGAAACAATATTAAAAATTACAAAAAGTTAACAACAGCAATTATCTTAAAAATAATCATATGATAAAACCAGCCTCCAAGATAAAATTAATAATTAAATTTACAACTATTTCTGAATTGAAATTGAGGATTGAGGAAAGATTGAGGGGGGGCATTGGTGGGTTTTAAGAGAATTAAACAGAATAACGCGTTTCGCGTGCAGAGAAGGGCAATCAAAGAGAAGATGAGAGAGATCACAAACACTTTCGTTGGAATGTAGAGTACAGAGTGGGGAGTCCTTTAGACCAAATTTATACGCGTGAGCAGGTAGTAAAGTGTGACCAGAACGTAAGCGATTGAATTGTATAATACTAGATCTAGATAAATTGAGGTTGTTAAACCATGTTTTGTTAAGAACATTTGGTAAGATGTTTTTGTATCTGGTGGAAAACTCAGCTGGGAGGTTTGACCAGTATGTAGACCAGAGGTTAGATATATGACGCCGTAAAATTGGACGTTGATTTCGCCAGATTGCCTGCGACTTTGTTCCCATATATACCAATATGGCTTCGAACCCAAAGAAATTTGATGGTATAATTAGCTTGATGGAGTTTTAGAATGATAGATTTAATGATAAGTACTAAGGAAGACAGGCGAGAGTCAAAACGGTTAGATATTAGTGCTTATAGACAAGAAATTGAATCGGAAGCAATTAAGTATTTATTAGGGGCAAGGCTTGAGATAAGAGATAAGGATTCAATGATGGTATAGCACTCTGCAGTGAAAGATGAAGAAGGAGGTATATTGTTAGAAAAAGAAATATGAAGTTCAGGGATATAAAAGGAATAGCCGGCAGAAAGAGGTGAAACTGAGCCATCCGTATACACCACAATGAAATGATCAAATTTCAACTTAAGAAACTCAGAATGGATTTTATTGACCATAGGGAAAGACATTTTTTTAAGTTCCAGGGAAGATAGAAATGAGAATTGCTTTTCTATTCCAACGAGAGGAAAGAATAGAAGAGAGTCAAATGATTGTTCATAAAGAGGTAGTTTGAATGATTTACGAATGTATAGGCGAAAATTAGACAAAACACTAGCTGAGATAGATAATATTGGCATAGACTTAGATGCATAACGCCAAGAAAGGAAAAGAGAATGAAACATGTCAAAAATAAAATTATTAGAGTAAGCTAGAGGTTTGAGAAAAAATTTACCGGCTAACCATTGGCATCTAATATTAAAAGGTGCACAGTTAGCTTCGACCTCCATAACAGGACAAGGAGTGGATTTGAAAAATCCCATAATGTTCCTCAAACAAGAAATTTGAAGCTTGTTTATTTTTTCTCCGTTCGAAAAAGATGCAGAGCCGAAAAAGAAACAACCGTAATCTAGTTTAGATCGAATGAGTGTGCGGTAAATAGTAAATAGGCAAGAGAGGTGAGAGCCCCACCATGTATTGGAAACTACTCTGAGGAAGTTGGACCATCGAGAAATAATAGCTGAGAGTGAAGTTATGTAAGGTTTCCAACGTAGTTTTGCACCTAGTATGATGCCTAAATATGTAACATTGGGAACAAAGGAGATGGCTTTGTTATCGTAATAGATGTTAGGAGGGTTATTATATCTACGTCGAGTGAAAATTACTGAATTACATTTCTCTCGAGCAACTTCGAAGGATACACTGTCTAAAATGGTTTTTAGGTCATTAAGAGCTGAGTTAAGATGTTCAACAGCAATACTAAAAGAATTATTAGAAGTGAAAATAACCATATCATTAGCATAAATGAGACATTGCTGCCCGAGTGACGTTAGATTCTTTTCGACAATGCTTATATATATATATATATTGAAAAGTAATGGGCTGAGACAACTGCCCTGAGGCAGGCCTGTGAAAGTAGAACGAATATTAAATGAGCCAAAGGGAGAGAAGAAGATGAGATTCCTGTGATTAAAGAGAGAGAGCAAAATGTTGCAGAATTTAGGAGGAGCATGTAAAGAAAGGAGATGCGAAATAAGGGTGGAGATATTGACAGAGTCAAAGGCTCTACGGAAATCAAAGAATGTAGCAACAAAGAATTGCTTATTATTAAAAGAGTGATAAATATGACCTATGAATATTGCGAGGCATTCCGTGGTACCCAAGCCTTTCCTAAATGCAAATATATTAGTAGATAGAATAGAGTTAGATTCAAGTCATCAATCAAGTCTTGATTTAAGCATATGTTCGAATAATTTGCACAGAGAGGAAGAGATAGCTAGTGGTCGAAAGGAAGTATAAGAGTTTTGTTTAGGAATAGGTATGATTCTATAGGAGTTCCACAACGAGGGAATTTGTTGATTATTAAGTATGGTGTTCATTATAGATAAGAGGTAATCTAAAGCGTTTTTGGTAAGGTATTTAAGCATAAGTGAAGAAATATTATCGAGACCAGATGCTTTTGACTTACGAGAAGAGATAGCTAGTTGTAATTCTGATAAATTGAAATTATTAGTAAGAACATGATGGAGACAGGCAGAAGGAGTATAACAAGGGAACATTTCGGATTTGTTTGGGATATAGCATGGCGCAATTTTAGAGCAGAAACTCTCGAACCAAACATCATTATCTGGACGCACAGGGGGAATAACGCAATTTTTAAAACGTCGAGCTGTGGACCAAAGGTGTTGAATGGTGTAGGATGGTTTTAGGGTAGAAAAAAACGCTTCCAACTATGTATTTTTACATTTTTTAAGTTCTAATTGTGAGGGTACAAGCATTACTATAGGAGAGAAAGTCGGACATGGATCCAGTGCGACGAAATACTTTAAAAAGTGAGGATCGCTTTTTCACAAAGTTGGTACAAGAAGAGTTCCACCATGGTGGAGCGGGCGGAAAAGATTTTTTATTTGGTTTTATGCTGAGAATTGTTGATTTAGCTGCATTATCAATAATATTAGTGAACGCTGTATAGGATATTAGAGGATTTGTATTTTTTGGTAGGGAGGAAATTGAATTTTGGATGTGGAGAGAGAATGACGTCCAATCCGTTTTATTAAAATTGAAGTGAATAGGTATATTTTGGATAGAGTCCGGTTTGGAAATTGGGTGCGTGAGATTAGAAAAGTTGGTTTTTATGGTAATTGGGAAATGATCTCTACCATGAGCCTCACATAAAGTATTCCATGATAACTTCCAAGCAAGGTCGGGAGAGCAAAAAGATCGATCGATGGCTGATTCGGTAGAGTTTAGGCGCCCAACATGTGTAGGACTACCGTCGTTTAAAAGGCATAAGCCTAATGAGTTTATAGTTTCATATATTTGGTTACCTCTACGGGAATCAAAATTGGATTCCCAGGTGGTATGAAAGGCGTTTAAGCCGCCGCAAAGTAGAGAGTATTGTGTGACTAATTTGAAGAGGATAAGCCAGAGATTGATGGGAACATTATAATTACTGGGGATATAGCAAGACTATACCTTAAGTGGAAATGGGAAATCTGTTTTCGAGATTTCGATACCAATAAGGTCAATTTTAAATCTTATGAAACTATTTCTAGTTGTAATGTCAATGGGTATAAGTTTAGATTTAAAAGAATTATGTACAGCTATGGTGACGCTACCATAACCATCTGGTCGATCACATCTAAAAGTTCTAAAATGGGGTATATTGGTGGAGCGTAATGGGAGGAACCATGTCTCAGAAAGAATGGCTATGGAATATTTCTGGCAGGCGAGTAAGTACTGCAAAGAAGCAAGGCTCCATACATTCCATTGCAATATATTAAAAATTAGAGATGGAATTAATTTTATTCTTGTGGATAGATTGCATAATTATTTAATTATTTAATTGTGAATAAGTTATTGAGATGATAGGTGTGATAACTAGACAATTGTTATTACTGAACAGGAGAATTAGGAATAGGTATAGCTAAGAGGGAAGATAAAGAGGATTCGATTAGGTTCTGAAGGGAGGAGGGAGAAAGCGGAGAAAATAACGAAGGGGAGTAAATAAGAGACTCGGATAGTTTTAGGGATAGAGTATGACCCAAGAGAAATTGTTTTGGGAACTTTCTTGTAAGAAAGATTGGTCAGTGGTAGGACTGTTTAAATAATTCCCATTAGGAGGAGAATACGATTGTACAATTGTTAGAGTAATTTTTCCTTTATTATGAGAGGGACTATGTTTATGTTTATTTTAGATTCTGAACGGAGTGAAGAATGTATTGATTTTACAACGATGTGTGTTTTTTTTTTTTTTTTTTGTGTCTGTCGACACGATTTGGGGCAGTAAAAATGCTTCGATTGCCTTTTGTAGCAACTTTTCTGAAAGGAAAGTGAATCTATTTGGTACTTTGGGGGGTCAAAAGTAAAAAATTTTCAATATTTTTTAAATGCGACGGGAAAAACCCTAAAAAATTTTGGGAAAACGGGAGTTTTTACGCAAAACTAGTTTTCAACATAATCAAATTTTTTATTTTGCTATAACTCAAAAACTAATCGGTTTCTTATAAGTTGTTCCTTAACTGATAAAAAAAAATCTAAAATCGTAAGTCACAATTTTTTTTTATAAGTGCTCAAAGTTCCAATTTATACGAAATGTGTAAAAATCACGATAATTTGCAAGTTATTTTGTAGATAAAAATTCATAAAATTTTTTCTGTTCATACTTAAGGTTCAAAATTTTAACACTAGGTTATCTATAAGCTACTCTTCAAAAATCTTTAAAAAAATTTCTACCGGAATTAGAGAAAAAAATTGTATGACTGTTTGAAATTTAAATATTTACGAAATTGCATAAAATAGCGATTTATTCTCAAACGATTTTAAATATTTGTTATAATTCAAAAAGAATAAGTCGCAGATTTTTTAAATTTCTACCAGCTTTTAAGATTGGCATTTCCTTTATGACATATTTTTTTCAAAATATTATATTGATTTATAAGCCACTTATAGGCATTTAAAATATTCGATTTTTTTACATTTTTTTTTATAATCGGTGATAAAAAAAATTTGGCCCGTACAAAATACTTGAAAATTTAATAGAAGATTCTACAGAAGTAGTTATTAAAGGCACAATTTTTTTTTATAAGCGTTTGAACAGCGAACATTGACATAAAATTACATGTAAAATATAATATAATGTATACTATTCTAGACTGACAAATGATATCGGTTTTTTTAAAATGCCCTAACTCAAAAACGAAAAACCACAACAACTTGAAATTTTCACCAAATCTTTATATTGACGTTTTCTATACATGGTTAAGTTTTCAAAATATTTTGACATATTTTGATTTATTTTTCTAAATTTTTCGTTTCAAAATAAAATATACTTATTACAATATTTATAAATAACAATGTATTATATTCTAGACTAACATATCATCTCCGTTCAGAATCGTTTTTCGTATACAATGATACCTATCATTGAATTCAAATTTAACAAATCCATTATAATGACCTATCCTATGAAGAGTCGCCCTCCACCCCCAAGTGTACAGCAGAGCGAGGCCCATCCGATTCTTTTTTTTTTTTTTGAATTGAAAAAGTGGTGATTGTCATTTAAGCTGGGGAAATTATTATTGTTAAGAGTGGGGTTAGTTTCCATAATTTTAGAGGTAGGAGACTGGTTGTTTACCATGTCAGAATATTTGAAGGTAGACTTATAACAATTATTTTTCTTGAACACCAGCGCATCCTTGTAAGACAAATTTTCAGTTGCCATGATTTTTTTTATATTTTTTTGGGTAGACCATTCTTGGCAGCTTTGGTCAGTAGCCAGATGAGGTAACTTGCAAAGAAGACAAACTGGAACGGTGGCATTAGCCAAGGGACATGTGTCGAACGTGTACTTAGTTTCACCGCAGTGACTGCACCGTGCATCGCTACAGCAGTATTTTTGTGTGTGTCCGAACCTTAAACAACGGTTAAATTGAACGGGAGCACGAATACTCGGCTTAACTTCGAATAGCATGTTGAAAAGAGAGATGACGGGTGGAATTTTGGTAGCAACAAATTTCAATTCCACAGTGCGGGTGTGAATGATATTACCATCTATTTTTATAGAGATACGTTTAAAGTTATCTATTAGGACAGGAGAGTGGAGACCCTCAAAAAATTCCGCTTCTGAGATGTTATTATCGAGTTTGATAACACCATACGAAAAAATAAGTGAAACAGGTATAATTACCTGGAAACCGTTATCACTCGGAATTTTAGAACTTTGGCATAAATTGCCGTTGGTAATCGTATTGAAAGTAATTTTAACTTATTTTGAGCCAACTGGTTTAATATTGGTGATGCCAGTGAAGTTGGTAGAAAAAAATTTTGCTTTTTTGAACGGGTGCAAATTCCCTAAATTTTTGTTTTGGTCGGTACATTCGGCAAGTATTACTATAGGACCATTATAATCGGGTGAAAAATATCGAAGTCGAGTATTAATATTATCATTATCGATAGCCGAGTTTTGAGTTGTTATTGACATAGTGATATCTGTAGATAACGTGGTAGCTGAGGCGGGCTCATTAGATAGGTCGTAGCCGTAAACAACATCATCGACATTAATTGGCTCGTGCGCTTTATCGGGTATGTTGTAATTAAAAGCAGAGTTTGATGTATTTAGAACCGATGAATTATCCATTATTTGTTGTAAACCTGGAGAGACGAGACTAGTTGGATTTATTTTGGCTTTGGACTTAAGTGAATAAGAGACGAGTGTAAATTCAGAACTGGGTCCCGAACTTTTACTTTGTGTTGTCGGTTTTATTTTGTTCGTTGACGAATTTTGGCCGGCGCGAGAGCCGCCGCCCGAAGACGACGACATGGATAAAACGAACCAATTAGAAACAGTGCATTTTTTAACTAATTAACTAGGCGACACAAATGTCGCCCAGTGATTATACTCTGTACTCTTGAAAGATTGGGCGAAATAATGCGAAACGAAGTGTAATACTATAATCGTACTATGTAGGCTAACCTATCGTATTATACATTAACTATTTTGAGAAAAAACATTTTTTGTCGCCCAGTGAACATTCCTTATAAACTGTACTGATTAGAAACAAAAAAAGTATATTTATATAGAGTAGACTTTATCAGAAAATCACTAAACGATACACAACCGTTCGCAACGACGTGAGAACGTTGAGTGAAAATTAAATTTTATATGTTATATTTAAAAACAACTATAAGATTTAATTTTTTATGCTTCAATAACAATTTAACAATTAATATAATTAATATGACAATTTATGCTATTAATTTAGCTGCTTAAAAATAGTTATTTTTGATTTCGTTGATCTTAAAATGTATTTTGTAACTTTCGGGTGGTAAACTTTCATCAAAATTGCCATGCATAATGTACTATAAATAGTCTTATGCTATATTTATACGCAAAATGAGGTAATGTTAAAATAAATTAAAATAAATATTCCATATCCATTATCTTCTCTTTTTTTTCTAATTTTAAATTATAATGTACTGTTCAATTATTTTTGTATGTTTATATTATCAATAAATAAAACAATACAACAATAAAATATTACAGTCGGGTGAGATACTGGGATAGGCGAATGGTATTCGAGTATTGGTCTTTTAAACTTGAAAACAATGTACCATTGCTCTCAAAAATCCCATTCAGAGTGAAAGAGGTTAGATGAGTTAATATCATTAAAGATAGGTAGTTAAAGATAGAATAAGCACATCTCTTAATAAGGTTTTCTTTTCTATTGTTTTAAATTTTACACAAAAAAAAAATATCGACCATTTGGAAAAACCGTACATTTTGATAGTCTATAAACAAAACAAACTTATTAAAAAAAATTAGAGTCTATGAAATATCTTTAATTGAACAACTTATGTAATTCAGAAGAAATTCGTTTAAATATTAAATTTCGTCAAAATTTCATTTTATTTTAATTTTATTAACTTAAAAACAATTTATGTAATTATATTTTAGATATCAAAAAAAATTATATGAACAACTTTTTAATCAATTTTTAAGTTTTTACGCTAAGGCGACCCATAAATGCCCTTTTTAATGAGTAGACGATTTAAAAAAAATTTATAAAAAAATAGTAGGTATCTTTTAATATAATAAGATTAATAATAATTTTATGATAAAGAACTTAAATATATATTTTAACATAATATTGACAAACTTAATTTTGATAAATATTATTATATTTTATAATTAAAATATTTTCTTGTCATTAGCTAACGATTAAAAATATTTTGTGATTCAATGTTGGATCGCTACCCATAAATTGGGAAACACTGATCTATAGCAAACGGTGATAAAAGCGTTTAGTGAAAATTTCAAGTCTTAACGATTATTATTTTTAAAGTTACGAAGGAAACAACAACATCGATTTTGTTGAATATTGGTATGTTGAAGATGGTGTTGTATTTTTATAACTTTTCATGAGTTTTTTTGTTATTATTAAGAAAATTGTTGAGAAATAACTAATTTCAAAATAGCAACTAGACACAATCTTCTAACACAAATGTTTTACGTTTTTGATAATAAAAGTAATCCTTCTGACCGAAATCGTTGATATACAATTTCAAATAAATAGAGTACGTGATAAAATAATATACAATTTAAATGGTTAATGTTCGAATCTTAGTTATAATTTTAAGGTCTTTGCATTTTTTCCTCAGTTTTTCTCATTTATTCAGAAAACTAAAAGATTCAAAAAATTACCTTTTGAAAGAACCAAATATAACCAATTTTCTATCTTAAACTTTTTATGTAGTATACATTTTGAAATATGAAAAATATGAATTTTTTTTTTATAAGATAAATACAATCTGTAGTATCAGATTCTGAAACCGTTAAGTACAATAAGAATATGTGGTAAAAGAATATATTTATATATTATGAAAAAGAGCGTGAAGGAAGAAGTTACACGATGGCACTTCCGTTGATTTGGTTTATTTTATTTTTTATTTATTTAATAATTTAGCTTAGTAGTGATGAAATCAAATAATTTATCCCTCTTTTCTCTCGCAATCTCAAAACCGATCATATTAATTAATAGTAATTAATAAATACATTGTACTTGTGTACATCCACCAAAATTAGTTAAAAGTTAAAATGCATATATAAAATAAAAACTAATAGATCTAAATATTTTTCAATTTTTATTATATAAAGTAAAAAAGTAGTTAATAAACCTTTATTAATTTGGATTAGGTACATAAATAATTAAAAACTAATTTTATATTGTATAAATGTATACACATTTTATTATTAACGAGGGTCTTGGGTTCATGTCCTATTTTCTGTAGAATACCCTCGTTTACCTATCCTATCCATTATAATATTTATATTTTAAATTTTAATTATTATAAGGACGTAAATAGGATAACGTTATCGGTGATATGGATTAAAATCCTAGAAAATAGACTTTGCTTAGTATATTTTACTAAATTAATACTTTAAATTAAAAATTAAAATTAAAACACATCTTTGGTAGATATATATTTGTACCTATTTTATAATATAAAGTTAATTGATTGTAAATATTTGGGAGATGAGTAACATAAATGCGTTGTATTTATTCCAAGAGGGAGTTGTTAATACGTCATAGCTAAAAAATGTTTTGGAGGGGAAGGGTTTAAATTTTCAAATCTGTCTTACATAAGTACCAACTTTTTAATTTAAATTAGTCGATTAGACATAAGTTAAAATATAAAATGAATTATTATTTAGTTTATTAAAACTGTGAAAATTGTTCAATGATTATATGATATACAATTATTGTATATTTTACAAAATAAGATACTTTTCGGGGGGAGAATTATAACCCGTTAACCCCCCTGGCTACGCCACTGCGTCACAATAATATTTTATTTGCGAAATGTATAATTTTATCAATTAAAGTTTAAAGTATTATAATTTTGAATCTAGTAACTGTTCAGAGTTAACTAAATTTTCACTAATATCATAAGAGTTAGTAATATAAGGACAATAAAAAACTATAAAACTTTATGTTTTAAAAGGACGCCAAGTGTTGTCTCCGTCTGACAAACGTATAACATAACAAATTTATGTTCAGTAGTTCAAATGTAATGATATTAGCTTTAATATTAAAGTTAATTTATTTATGACACTTTAAGAGAAGATTATTGTCTGTGTTTTGTTAGTTATTTTTTTCTGATATTTTATTTTTTAAGCGAGTTATGTGTATGTAAAATATTAAAAAAAAATAAATAAAATTGTTGTTCGATTAAAAATCAAAATATCGGAAAAACTAATCAACAAAACACAGACAATGTTCTTCCCTTAAAGTAGAATTATAGGTGAGTTTACTTAAATATTAAAACAAACATCACTACATTTAAACAACTGAACAAGAATTTGCTATGTTGTACGTGTAGCAGACGGAGACAACACATATAGGTGTGCGTCCTTTTAAATATAAATCCTATATGTACATATACATATATATATATATATATATATATATATATATATATATATATATATATATTGATTATATTCAATATATTATATAATGTTCAATATATATATATTGAGGTTAACCTTCAATATGATTTTTCGTAGTATAATAAAATTAATAGTTACCTATACTAAGTAGTCATATATACATATATAATTAGGAAATCACCAATGCAATAACAATGGATAGTTTTAAATGTATTGGATATCGATAAATCACATTCAGAACACGTTTTTAACTATTCTACCACTGTGAGTTGTGGTGTTAAAAATTTAATAGAAGGTTACATTTTTTTGTTCTAATTAAGATCAACAACGAATTTAGGTAAACTTTTTGTTTTATAAAAAGTAAATATTAAATCTTCTTATAAAATAAATAAACATTTAATAAGTAGCTTTTATTTTAATTATTTTAATTTAAATATAAGAAAATAATCCAGAAATTAGCGTTTATTGATTAGTTAACATTTTTATTTTTTACAACATAGAATCACTGTATAACGGTTGAAATGGTATTAAAGTATTTGATTTTGTTGTAAACATAAAAAGCACCAAAGTTCATCAACAATTAAAGATAAGAAAGATGAAATAAAAGATAGTTATTTTTTGCGAATATATTTTTATTATAATTTTAAGGTTACGGCCTTACACTTCCTGCAGAGATGTGTAAAATGTTAGCAGTCGACCTCGTTTGATGGTTTTTATTTCGTTAGTACAATTTAAATTATTTTAGCCCGCGCTTTATTTCGATTAATGCAAAATGATAAACAACGAAAATAGATCGCTTGGCACTACATACAAAACCTTGGCAATGGGAAGTAGCCAAAAGTTTCGAAAAATCGTACAAATACGTTCGATATCCGATTAGTGTTATGAACATGAAAGTATGGTCGATCTTTAGTAATTATATAAAATATAATTTGTTAAATATACAAATAATTAAATATGGATTAAATTGTTAACTTAGGTAAGAAAATCTAAATTTGATACAATTAAATATAGTTATAAATTATTAAATTTAATTACGATTATTTTTGTTTTGAAATTGTAAAGTTCTTCTCAATAAAATGTATTGACTTTTAAATTTCTTATTTTCTTTACAAATACTTTTTGAGTAATAAATTATAAAGGTGCATTTATTTCAATATTTATTTTAAAATGTATGTTATTATTATGAGAGTTTTAATTTTTATTTCTTTATTAGAATTTTTAAAATAATAAAATTAATATATAACAGTGAACTAAATGTAAAAGTTTTGTAATGAAAACAAATAATTATTTTTTAACATTTAAATCTAAAGCTACTATAATTTGAATATATCCACCCTTTAGTATGCGGTATCATAAAATAAATAGTAACAAGTACATCAAGTTTTACTTTTACAAACAATAAAAGTTTGTATTTTAGTTATTGGTACACGCAAATAACGTATGGACAACGTATTCTACAAAGATACTCTACAAGAACCATATTTTAGTAATAATAGTTACCAAATATATCTTGAATATTATAGATAGTCTAGTTTCAATATTTAACGGCAATATAAATATGCTATCATTCATCAGTACAGTTTTATTATTTCTCAACATGTTTTTTGAACAATTAGGTACGTATGATGGCAAAATGTAATTTATAAACAAAGGGAAAAATATAGCTTTAATTAACACGTATTTCCCAAAAAATATAAATTTTTCTTGTATGTTAATAATTTTTATTTATTTGTGTAAAAAAACCTAAATTGAACGAATTGTATTATAACTTGCAAATACGTATTTTTCGGTAATATCAAACTCGTAAGAATTGTTAATTAAGCATTATTAATTTAGAAAAAAAGATTAATACCTATTCTATAAGATTCCTATGTACAACTAATTAAATTGCTAGACACTCGTATATTCCGATTTGAAAACGATTTCATACACAATATTTACACTAAAATGTATGGTAATTTAAGAACAATCACTGTCATACACATGAAAATACTATTTTTACTATACGAATTTTCACTAATCTGATTGTCACATTTTATCTTTAATAACTTATTATTAAGTATCAACATCTCATAAATTACTTATTTTTAAATACAACAATTCAGTCTAATAAATTTAACATTAATAATTAGGTTAGGGCTACACAAAAATCCAACAAATCGAATAAAACATAATATACTAACATCAAACACATAAACATAAAAAGTATCATTTTAAAAATACGAAGTTATACTTTTGATGATCCAGAGATTTATTAAACAGAAGTAATATACTATATATAAAAGTATATAGATTTATTGTAGTTTTTTGGTCTAGGATAAAAATTCGTTCCCCAGACAATCTTTTTTGGCTCACCCGAAATCCAATACTAGCCAGGAACACCCAATCAAAAAATTCCTCTCAAAATCTAACCCACTAGGTGTCTTGTGGTTTTTAATTTTGTGTTGTTTGCGTTAATGACTTTTGCTAATAACTTAATAATATATACTTTTATATTTTTAGGAAAACGATGACAATTTACGATCAAATTATAAACATTTTCGTTGAAATACTTTATCTGTGATCTATCATTCAATTTTAATACTAAAAATAATGTTGATGACTAACAGTACTTACAAATAAAGTATGTTCATTTTTAAATATTTTATAGTAAAATCGTCTGATATTGAAAAAATATAAAATGAAAATCTATGTAACTATTATATAAAAATATTGATTCATTTTATAATTTTAGTTGGTAATTCATCGTATAAACTAAAATTGTTTTAGTGGTATTCATAGAGTAGATACTAATACTGTAGATCGTTAAAAAATATTTTAATATAAATAATACAAAATATAATTCTACTGTATATAAAATATCAGGTATGTAATATTCTATCAAAATTCTAAGAAAATTGTATGCTTCATACACCAGTATACATGATGTCGATGTGTTGGGTAGCTACTGACTAGATTCAACAGCGAGTAAATTGCCATATGTAGTTTATAATTTATATAAATAATGAAAACTTAAAAGGTTATTTAAGTTGGTTTTATTAAATAACAAGTGAAAATTATAACTAATGAACAGTTAAAGGAACAAAAATTAAAACAAAGTACACATTACCCGGACTAAACTTACCTAAATACACTACCTAAACTAAATTTGAAGTACATGGTCTTAGAAATACTTCGTTTAGTGGAACTAAATTAATGTTCTTTGAATACTAAATATAACTGACTTAGTTTATTTATTTTAAATATGCTCCTTAAAAGCAAAGTACATGGTTTATACGAAAAATACATAAATTAAATAATATTATAAGACAAGCATTGAAATTAAGAGATTTAGTTAAGTCAGTTATACGAAGAAAAATCAACACCAATATTTTCTGCATTCAGATAACAACCATTAATAACCTTGTTAATAATTACACCAGTAAGAATTTAAAATAGAAAACAAATATATTATAATTAAAATATACAGATAAAAAGTTTAACGTAATAAGAATGACTTGGCACATAAAAATACAGCCAAATACAAAGTTACCTGTTAAAGTAAATGTATACTGTTATTAAGAAGTTTTATAGTTTTAATAAATTGTTAAGTTATTGTTATGAGTAATTGATTTTTTATTTTTAACCTGTGAAATCTAAAATTACGATTATATTCAGCCATTTAATTTTCGAAAAAAACTTAAAAACTCGGGATAATCGTGCAGTATATTGCTCATAGACTCATACAAGATGGAGTAATTTCATAAAATAAAACTGCATGAGTCACTGCCAAAATCATTATGAAACCACAATCAACAATAATATAAAAATCAAATCCTTTTTACACTTCTTCCTCATAACAAAATAAATGCAATCATGAATTTTCACTGCTTAAGATGTGTATAATTATTATTAAAATCATTAGAAAAATGATTTAATTTGCACAAGATTCAATTATGATTTACGAAACGTTAGTAATGTTTTTATTGTATTTCAACTGATTGCTCTCCCATAGTCTTATCTTGAAATTTAAAATGTACATCGATCAGTGATAAGACATTTCATAGAATGAATACGGTCAAATAACAGTCGAGTAATAATCTTATCGAAACACAGATACTAGATCGCATAAAAACATAGCGTCATGTGTACATAATACCGCTGATTATAGATATTTAAAATAAATTATAATAACTTTTTAAATACAATAGCATTACTAAAAGCAAATAGATTACAAAACGATCGTTTGACATGTAAATAAAAAATACACACTTGAATTGAATGAAAGGTAGAAAAAATGTATAAAATATATTGAAAGTCCTACATGCCGAGAAGATTCGCGTCGCACAGCGCATTCGTGATTGGCAATTTAATAATCTATATGCACTAATACTCCATGTGTGTATAAATAATTAACATGACGTATCGAGTATATTTTATTGCTTATATATATAACATAATATATGTATAATACATGTACGGGGGCCTCGTGAATATATGAATTTCTGTCGAGTGCGTACGTCGTACGGGACTGTTATAATATTATATGTACCTACCTATCTTTTGTAGGTTTTAATATTATAAATTTCTAATTAAGAAAACGAAAAATGTTTTAGTATTAGCCAGTGGAACGCACGTTATAATATATGTACAGCTACTTAACGGTAACAAATGAATAATTAACTAGTGCGAGGAAACGGAGATGTATAAAATATCTACGTATTATGCAAGATAACTATATTGTTACTAAGATTTTATGTTTTTTTTATTTTTTATACTCATTCAAATACCTGTATATAAAACAGCTGTATGTTGCAATATGTAAGAATGTGCACGGCACTATAAGGTCGAGTAGATCGCGAGAGATCACATTGTTCGCCAACGAAGGTGCTACAAAGGGGTAGAGAGAGCAGGGTGTCGTCAGTGTGGACTACAAGAGCGCCCCGTTGAAGGTTTCCCGGGAAAACTGAATCCCCGGAGAGTAAGTAGGTACCTGTGCCCTGTTGCACCTGGCAGTACAGAGCACCTGAAATCGTGTTTCAAGCCAACCACATTCCGGTCGCCATCATCGAGGGGTTACGTGAGGAATATTATGGGGGGTGGGGAGGGTGTACACAACAACTGGAACATTATACGAACACGGTATACGTATTTATAGACTGATGGATACGTGAGCGATCATCGGCGTGCGTACTCACTGGGGTCGGAGGGCAGCAGCTTCATTTTGTCGAGGTCGATCGCTTCGCGGTCGTTATACACGATCACAGCCGAGGCGCCGGCCTGGCGCGCGTTGTCCACCTTCTTCTGGAAGCTGCACTTGCCCCGGCGCACTAACGCTATCCACGGGCCGGACACCGTGGTCTCGTGTTCGCCGTGCACTGGCGGCTCGCAACCGGTCCGGTCGCCGTCCGTGCCAATCACGTGCAACAGCACCCCAGATGCGGTGCCCACATGAAACTCGCCGAACTTGCCGATCTCTGACTTCTCTGACTGCACTACGGAGCCGGTGGTCACGTCGTAACTGGTCACATTCAGGTACGCCGTGGTGTACGAGTCGGCTGCCTCATCGATGGTAGCCGCAGCCACGGACCACGGGTTCGACGAGGCGACGCCGAACAACGTCCACACGGTCAGTGTGGTCACGTGCATGGTGAACCACCGGGTGACAGTGTCCGCCGTTGTACCCGGTGGGGGGGCGGAGAACCGATTCGGGATCGTTGTCGCTCGCGAGAGGAACGACAACGGCGATATATGTTCCCGGTTTTTCTCCCTAAGGGTGGTGAGCTACACCTGTCGTATCGCCTGTACGGTGTAGGGTGAAAGTAACTTGGTGATTATGATGGATAGAAATAAAAAAATAAAAATAGAAAATATCCGAACGGTCAACCAGAACTACTACATCGCCGCGGATACGCAGCGGTAATGTCGAGTGGTCGTCGCTAGACCGATCGATCGAACCGGCGAGCGAATGTACCGAACCGTTTCCACACAGCGGACCGACGAATCTTCTACACTACGTAACTGCAAGCATTCCGTGGTCTCGTAAAAGCTGGTCGGTGGTGCCACGGTAAAGTCTACACGTACGCGAACTTACAACAAAGCGACTCGATCGTGGTGGACGGAGAGGAGATATGCGGAACACGAAAATGCGACTAACTGGCCGGACTGCGGGACGACGACGAGCGAAATTGCAAAACGTTCGTACATCCGCCTTCGGACACAAAACGCGAGAGAACGATTAGCACAACGTGTGTCTCGCACACTACTGACGTTCAGTTATCGGCGGGGCCCCTCTATACGCGCTGATACAACGCGGACGTCGTGACGCCATGGAGACCCCGTTATTGCAGCGCACGGCGGCGGCGGCGGTAGCGGCGACGACCTATACAGTAATAGAGTTTAGAATAACAATAACAAACCAATGCCGCCAACCGGAGCAGCGTCAAAATACCGCATGTTCGCTACGTGACCGTATATCTGTTGGTGTTCGTAATACATACGTCGCCCCGCATACAATTTAAATGTAAATATATTTTTTGTTTTTGTTAAATGTATTCAATTATTTTGTTATAATATTAACGTTTTGTTTTATCGTATTGTAATCGTACGGTACTGTAAAGACTCTACGCGCGATAAACCAAGTCCCAGACAGACACCAATTTAAATGCACCTATTGGCTATTATTCATTGTGTTGGACCTAAGATTTACAATCTTCTATACCACACACTTTATTTCAAATACATTTTTTAATTCCATAATGTTAACTGTAGTCAAGGATGAGCTTAAATATACTTTTTGAAAGTCTACTTAAATGTGTCATAGAAATTATGTTATTTCTTTATAATAAGTATAAATCAGTTCTACGATATTTATTTATGTATGAAACTGATTTTGTCATTTCAATAAATAATTGTTTATAACATACTTTCAAATTTAGTAGTACTAACTTAATTTTTTGCACCACAATATAACTACGTACCTAAAACACATAATTTCAGACCGGCTATAGTAGTCACTAACAAACAACCCGGTCTACCTACATCACTTCATGGTTCATTGTGAATCAGTTGTCGTCATAAATTTCATGAAACCTAAAAAAATTTTCATTGCATTTTAAAAAATCAAATTTATTGTAAACGAATTAACCACAGTAAGTTCCTCGTTTGCTTTTGACATTAAACTACACATTGTTTAATTCTATTGCTATTTAGCCCGTGACACGATAACTGGATGGTAACCCCCGACACCCACCAGCCAAAAACCGGTTGTTATCCATTGGTTCTCAAATTGCACTGTGCTACTGGAATGTTTACACAATAAGCACACGGTATGTGTTTTTATGTGACTCAGTCCCTTTTTTTTATTTAACAATTTAGGAACCCATCTAAAAGTGATATTTTGATTCAGTTGTATAACTGGAATGTATTGTAGAGATCGTAACACTTGTATAGTAACCATTTATTAGAAAATGCCGCTAGAGTCGCGCCGGTCGCCGACCAGTTTTCGTATAGCGGACTATAGCAGTATTCGTGTTTTTACTTTCCACTTTCTAACTGTTATTTTCTAACTGTAAGTATATTGCAAATTATACATTGGAATACCAAAAAAAAAAAAAAAATATTTCAAAATATTTTATACATTAAATTAAATACAATTTAAAAATGTATACTTACCTAACACTAGACTATTAAATAATATTTAAATAATATGATATTATCATAAATCAACAAAAATATTTTGATTTCCAGTCTACAGTTTAAATTAAAACTAAATTGTATCATAACCTAGTACGAAGTAATTTTATATTCATTAACCAGAATGATTTTTTTTTCAAACTAAAAATGAAACAAAAAATTGTGATTTTAATAACGTTACGTGCATTACCACCTTTGAAAATATGTTATTCAGAAAATTTTTATTTTTATCGTATTACAACCATTTATTTTCTTATATTATTTATGAAATATATTTTATTTAAAATGTTTGATATTTTCCATTAATATTTATGAATTATAATTTATTAATAATTATTATTAAATAATTGTTCTTTTGTAATTATATTCAATATAGACACAAAATACATTTTTATTTTATTACAGATTATATTTTTGGCAAACGAATTAAATTCAACTAAATAATAATGTATCACCTCGGTCTCGCTATGTTTTTCTATGAATTAAATATAATATAATTAAATATATTAATTAAATATATAATATAACAGTATACTGTATAATTAATTAAATATCTTAAATTCAAACAATGGCCATGTCATATCACAATGCTAAATTTAAAGAGCGGAAAAAAATGATTATCCAGATTTGTGTGTCAACACAATAATTCAATAACAATTACTAAAACATTTTATAAAATTATGTAGTAAAAATATGAACTTAGTTAATTATATGTAGTTATATAAGTAAGGAAACTTCAAGCTACACATTAAAGGACTTTTGGAAATGGAAATATCTGCATAATGTAAAAATTGTGTGATAATAGTAAGAAGTAATAATCATACTAATGTAAATTGAATTATCAATAACAGTCATTTAACAGTCAAATCAACAGTAATTTAATACAGCATTATAACTTAATAAATATATATCCGGATATATCTTTAACCAGTGATGCGTCATTGTTTTATTTTGTACATGTCCTATCACTTTTATCGGATGGCAGATTTTAATATATATTGATTAGTGCATATTTTAATATAATTATCTCTTTTTCTCCACCAATATCTCTAATCTAAATTTAAGACACGATTAAAATTGTTAATTCATATTATTCTGTATTCACAAAAAATATTTTATTAATATGATCTATATTAAACATATAAATATAATGTTGGTAATTTTATTATACTCCAACGTTTTAAATATATTATCCATAAAAAATAGTATTAATACTATTCAAATGCTATTTATATATGTTCCATATATTAATGCTCTAATCTATAAACAATATATAGATATCCATACAGATAATACAATTAAATATATTTAAATGATGTAGAATAATTTATGTTTTTATTGCTCCTATACATTTCAAATGCATTAAAATTAACGTTTACTTATATTAATTCATATAAAAAACTGAAACTAATATTGTCCAGAATAAGACATACAATCCTAGATATTAATAATTTTAAGTATAATTTTTTCAGCCGTTATGTAACTCAAACATATCTTTGAAAATCACAATGTTTACTGAAAAGCAAACAGCAGGGTTTGGACGTATTTTGAATTTTTATAATGTAAAAACTACGCAAAATAATAAAACGTTAAACAGTTTAGCTATTTTTTATAAAACTAATTTTTTTATTATAGTTAATTATAATGTGTGTAAGTTATAATTATCTATTATTTGATACATATGTTAATGTTTTCATTACATAATATACATATAATAAAACTGTTTTTATGTCAGATTATACCAATAAATTAAGACATACCTACTTATATATACATTTAAATTTAAGTAGGTTAATTTAAATTTATAATTATATCTCATTCATAATAAAATCATATTTTAACTAGTTCTAATTATAATATGAACAACAAATATATGTTATTTATCGGTAGCTTTAATTAGAATCATAATTTACATTTTGTATCAATCATAGGCATGCGTACAGGGTGGAGGGGTGAAAATAAAGAGTCCGTAATTTAACTAATATTGCTCAAATTAAATGTAATTTATTCTAAAATATTTGGTAAAAAATAAATGATGTATCTTAATAGAAAAAATAAAACTAAATTTTTAAATATTCATTCAAAAACTGATTATAATAATATAACAACTACAATTGACTACAAAAATACAAAATATAAGTAATTGAAGATATCTGAGAAAAAAATACGAGATTCGAGGATACATAATCATTCGGACTTCTATACCACAGTATTAAATAAAAAAAATAATATTTTAAATTTAATGTTTAATTAATTATTTATACATTATAATTTATAAAATATACCAACACGATTTGTTAAGATGGAGCCTACAATTATTGTAGGCACTCTCTGAAATACAGGTCCTATGAGTTCAATAGCTAATGTAGCGCTGAATTATAAATATGAAAATTTGAAATTAGAAATTTTCTTCTACACTTTTTTATATTGCAGTATTATATTCGTATGTGTAATAATATTTTTATAGTATCAAAATAGTTTTTAATTCTGAAATATATTACACCTTATAAGCATTTGTACTTAATATTTAACTGTTGGCACTGACCCTTCCATCAATGATTTAAAGTTCAATTTAAGTTTAATATGTGTTTAATATTTGAATAACTAACATTTAAATATGATATAATTATTGAGACAACCATTGAGTAATGCCAATAATTTCAATTTATTTATATTCGTTTTCATTAAGAACATTAATTTTCCATTTTTTATTTCATTTTTTCAAAAGCTATGGCCAGAATATTTATCAAATAGACTCAAAGAAACTATCCATCCATACAAAAAAAAAAAAAAAAAAAATTATTAACTTAAATTGAACTTAATAATTTTTTCTTTTTTTTTTAAATATTTTTTTGAATATTAGAACACAATTTTTTTAAAGTTAGACATTTAATTACACTCACTGTTAGTTATGACAATTTATTGTGAATTAATAATATTCAACCGATACGTTTGATTGAATATTATTAATTCACAATAAATTGTCATAACTAACAGTGAGTGTAATTAAATGTCTAACTTTAAAAAAATTGTGTTCTAATATTTTTTTTCGAATCTTGTAACATTGGTTTATAGAATATTTTTGAATTGAAGCAATTTATTAATCCAATGACGTCATTTGGGACTGGTAAAGTGGGCACTTGCCTCTGTCAGATTTTAAAAGCAGTCCGATAGGCTGGTGCCGGGTTGTTGCTGTTTAATCATTATTATATTTTATTAGCGCAAAAACATGACTATTTTTATATTTTCAGAATATATATTAAAGCATGTACCTAATAAGAAATTATTGTAATAATAATAAATTTTTAATATATTTTAATTTAAAAAGTCTCCATTTAGTTACATTTATTAACCATTATAGACATTTTAAAATTAATTAATTATGAAAATATTCAAAGTGAATATCCATCTGCAAACAATTTAATAAGTCATGCAAGCAAAAACTGAGATGATCGAATTCATAACCTTTATTCTATTTCCAAAATTTTAAATCAACTTCTAAATGGTTTTTAAGAAACTCTTAAAATTATAAATATTTGTATGACTTTGTTTGTTACAACTACTACTAATGAACGATTTTTTTTCTTCTCTAAAATTAGTTAAAATCCATTTTCGGCTAACAATGGAAAATTAACAATTGAGTGATTTACTGGTCATTGCAGTAGAAAGTGATGCATCAGGTAAAACTAATTTAGATGATGTAATTAATATATTTTCAAAAATGAAAAAACGACGATATCCTTTAATAAACCAATAATATTTGTGTTATTTAATAAAAATGGTCATAATACGAGTAGTTTACAGAGTTTTAATTGGTATAGATATACACAGGGCCGTTCAGAGGGAGAGAGATCATATTGCCCCAGGCCCCATTCTTGGAATATTTCTAGGGGGCCTCCCTATCTTGATGTATAATGATTAATAATAACAAACTGTTACCGACCACCGTTATTGAGACAAAAATTATCTTCTTTGCATCATTCTTCTTTTCTTTTTAGGCTTAAAACAGACCATTTAGGTTTAATGCCGCTTCTACAATACCTCTCCAATGCATTCTATCCACTGCCAAATTGATGTTATAAGTAGGGTCCACTCGTGTCAAATCTTTCTTGACTGTATCGAACCATCTTTGCCGTGGTCTCCCTATGGGTCTTTTTCCGTTCAGCTTTCCATCGAGCACTTTTCTTATAAGACATCCTTCTGCACGCCACACATGACCAGCCCATTCTAGTCTTTTGCTACTAAGAAATTTGCAGATATTCGGTTTATTATAGAGTTTTTGTAAATCTTTATTTTTCCTTCTTTCGAAAACTCCTAGGTTTACATTAAACACTGGACCATAGATTCTCCTTAATATTTTTCTTTCAAAGATGACTAGCTTTGCCTCATCACCCTTTGTGCTTGCCCACGTCTCGCATGCATACGTCGCTATTGGCCGCAAATAGGTTATGTATAATCTTTCTTTTGTTCGTCGCGACAGTAACTTCGACGTGAACATATCTTTCATTGCATAATAGTTTTTGTTTGCCATCATCAGTCTGATCTTTATCTCCTCGTGCATGCTATTTTCCTCATTAATGTTCACCCCTAGATATTTAAACTCTCTTACTTGTTCGAAAGAATATCCGTGTATCTTGAGATTGCTTTTCGGGGTTACTTGTCTTGACATAACCATGTATTTTGTCTTCTCTTCGTTAACTGTTAAACCCATGTTTTGACTTGCTTTAAATAATTTTTCCGCACTAGTTTTTATTTCATTTGTAGATGATCCTAAAATTACTAAGTCATCTGCATATGCTAGAATAGTATTTATCCCAACCAATTCCATTTCTCGTTTTTCATTCATGTCCCTTATTACTTGTTCCAAGGCAAGATTGAATAGTATCGGAGATAGTGCGTCTCCCTGTCTTAAGCCGGTTTTGCATTCGAATGCTTCAGAGGTCTCCCCCATAAAACGCACTTTGCAGTATGTCTGTTGGTTACAGATCTCAACTAGTCTCACCAATTTCCTTGGTATGCCGAAATTTCTTAGTGTTGTCCAGAGTTGGTCGCGGTCAATACTGTCATATGCTTGCTTGAAGTCTACAAAAAGAATATGAAGGTCTCTATTATATTCGTAGAATTTTTCCATTACTTGTCTTATTGTGAATATGTGATCCGTTGTGGATTTTCCTCTTCTAAAGCCAGTTTGATACTCTGTTAAGATGTCTTCCGCATATATTTCTAATCTTCTTAGCAATGCCATCGATAAAATTTTGTAAACTGTGTCTAATAAGGAAATTCCACGGTAGTTTGATACAATACCAGAGTCTCCTTTTTTGAATATTGGACAGATTATCCCGGTTTTCCAATCTGTTGGGATCTCCTCCTTGTGCCATATTTCTCTAATTAATGATTGTAATTCTATAATTAAGTCTTTTCCTGCTGTTTTGAGTAATTCGGAGTTTATGTCATCTTCTCCTGGAGCTTTGTTATTTTTGAGGTTTGTGATAATATACTCTATCTCTGTAAGATCAGGCTCCTTGCATTCCGGTTCGGCCTTTTGATAAGGCAGTTCTTCATACTTGGTCCTATTACTGTTGTTTGTTTTGTTCGTATTAAGTAGCGTATCAAAATGTTTTCTGAAGTGCTGTACGATTTCTCTCGGTTCCGAAAGGAGATCATTCTGATCATTTTTTAGGAAAAGTGTTTGTGGTTTGAAACCCTGTTTGAGTCGTTTACAGTGTCTGAAGAAATTCCTCGGGTTGTGCATCATTCACATATTAGAAATACATGAATTTAAATGACCTTGATTGGTCAAAGTTTGGAAAAATACGTTTGCAAGAATTTTGTTATTCTCAGTATTTTTTTTATTATATCTCATTATTATGGTCAAAGGGGGCCCTCAAATTAATTTCCCCTGGTCCTAAAAAATCTTATGATGGCCCTGGATATAGAACTGTTTTTATAAAATTTCTGCTACCTTATATTTGCAAATTATGTTGTTATCTAATAAAAAGAGTTGTAAAAATAAAAGAAAAAATATTGAAATAATATAATAAGTGAAGTGGGAATGGTAATTTAATAAAATTTAAGTAGATATTAGGTTCTTGTTTTTTTTTTACTCATTTAGGTCGGTCAAAACCTTTGCACCCCTATTCAAAAATGAAATTACGCCACTGAATTAATCGCCTTTTAATTGAAATGAATGATCTTAAACCTCAAGAAAACCATAACAATGGATTACATAGTTTAAGCTATTGGACAATAGATTATAATGAAATTTATGACTCACCTTTGATACCCATTCTGGGATATGGCCTAATGGTTAACCGTCTTTTTCTGAAATCTAGTCACTTAGTTAAACCATTATATGTTCTTTTTAATAAAGAATTAAGTCTGGGTTATTTACTAAATACTTAGAAAGCATTTTTTTGTTACCTCGGTTCATAAATCAAGTGACAAACATAATATTTCTAACTGTAGATCAATTAGCGAAATGTCTCTTATTCCAAAATTATTCAAAGCAGTAATTATTAAAAAAATCACGGCAGTTATATCACTCTATAGTAGCATAAAGTAGTAATGGTTTAGTCTCAAAATGTCTATTGCCACAAATATATTACTTTATCAGTCTAAAGTTCTTGAAGCCCTTGATATTCATGCCCAATTGGATTCTATTTATACCGATTTTCAGATAGCGTTAGATAGAGTTAGCCATAAAATGCTTCTAAATAAATTATTCTCTTTTGGCATCCGTAGCAGTTTTTTTGAATTTAATAGAGTTCTATTTAACTTTTTCTCACAAGCAGTAAAGGTTTCATCATAGTTCTAATGATTTCATAGTCAGCTCTGATGTACGCCAAGGTTTGCATCTGGGACCTCTTTTGTTCATATTATTTATAAATGATTTACTCACTATTTTCGATAGTTCAGTAGATATTCTTCTTTTTGTCGATGAAGCTAAAATATTTTCCATTATAAAATCTCTAATGGACTCCTTAATTTTACAGTAAAATTTGGAAAATATCGTTATCTGAAGTCGTCAAAGTTACCTTCCACGGTATATAATTAAATTTAATGTTATTACTTTTTTTTGTCTAGATAATGTTATTAACTATAATTATAAAATTGATTATTCTTCTATCATACGTGTTACTTTTATAAGATACCTAGGGATTATTATTGAAGATGATATGTCATTTTCATTACATATTAACACTATTACTAAAAAAGCTTCTGAAATGTTAAGACTCATACACAGGAATACGAGTAATTTCAATAATAACTCATTAAAAACATTATAATTCTCTTTTATCCGATCTCATTTTGAGATTGCCTCAATCATTTAATCAGCAAGTTATTCTTTGTATTAAGTTGTTATCGCAAATGTTCTATAAAAATTTTTAAAGTTATTATGATATAAATTAAATATAAGTACCTTTTTTAAGAGACATGTATGATATCCAAATCTCCCATCTAGAGCTACTCATTGTGTTTTAAGGATAAATGTGGCTGATATTGTGTAAGTATATAATTTATTGATTGGTTATACTGATTCTCCTTTTGGTTATACTCAATTACTTACTATGCTTATTTTTGATATATAAAATTGCTGTTTAAGAAAATCTAAATCATATTTTGTTCCCTTAAAAAAAAAAACTATTGTTTCGCATTGTTAAATGTCTTATAACTTCCTAACTTTGTTGTTGATTATATAAATTTTTTTTCATGTCACGAAATATTTACAACAAAAAAATTACTCAGCATTGAGTCTAGTAGGTATCTAATTGTATTCTAGTATTAAGTTAATTTAATGTAATACGTTAGTATTTATTAATTATATTAATTATTACTATTATTATTTGTATTTTATTATTATAGTCAATCTCAATTATTACTATCACTTTTGTTTTTTTCTCTCCCTCAATAATGTTTTTCCCTTATTTTTAATTTATAGTTATAGTTCAGAAATTTTATTAAGATTTTACTCGTTTACAATAAATAAATACTATATATACTGCTGTAGTTGTAAATTATTATAAATAGTAAAGTATTAGATTTATTTTATAAAACCTTGAATGTCTCAATACGATTTTAAGATAAAATATTCAATATGACCATCGGTTTTTATCACTGCCACCAAATATTTATTAATGTAATTAAAAAAAAAAAAAATCGATTATTATAAGTAGTATACGTAACCTACACAAGGTTTGAAGTAAATCCAATATTGATGCTTGTTAATTAATATGATTGTATTTATATTCATACATTAATACATATATTTATTAGGTGGAGGTTGGTACTATACTTGAACCTTCTTTGCTGGCGCATAAATTTTTTCAAAGTGTTTTTGCCGCCATAACAACATTTCTCCAACTATCTTTAATTTGAATTATTTCTGTAGTTTCCGACTTTCAAATATATTAAACTTTCATCCAACACGTCAACTCATTTTTTCCTAAGTTATCTCTAAGTACTTCTTCCTTAATATTTCTATTTCATTACTACTTTGGATGTTTAATTTTTCCCTTCCTCATTTTGTATCTAAACTTTGTATCTAAAATTTTGTATACTCATTGTCCATTTTTGAAGCTTGTCACTTTGTACTATCTTCCCCATATCGTACTTTGCTCCTGAGCTTTCTTCACAAATTCCCCGTTTTTTATCAAATTTATATATATACATTTTCTTCCATACATCATGCTCAAAACTCTTCAATTTTTTCTCTTTCTATTTAGTCGTTCCTTAAACATCAGCTATTAGTGAAAGTGGATCTCATAATAAATACTTTTAAGTGCCACTATTTTATAATTAACTGAATCATACAAATTTTAAATATTTATTGTGTAATGGTGTAATAAGGCAAATATTTCATTGCATTTTATAATTTCTACATTCACTTTGTTCATTTTTGACTACAACATATATAAATAAGGTGGAAATAATTAAATTTAACGCGCTAATATTTTTACTATAATAAATTACTATTAAACGACCAAAACATAAAATAGTTCTCGATATTTAATTTAATTTATATCACACATATTTCAGAAAAGATATTGGCTATTATGTTATCAACACTACATATACCGTAGGAATAACTTTCTCCTCTTCCGTCCTTCTAAAATCAAGACGTATATTAGCGTTTTCTCTTTAAATCAGCTTTATCTCTTTTACTACTATTTAACACATTATTGAATATAAGTTTTAATTTTTTTCCTTTTTTCGTTGAAGAAAATAAAATGAAACATAGAGGATTACTAAAAATGTCTCTCTATTCTGTTTGATAATAATATCAAGAAATAGAACTGTCCAAGATCCCTGATGATTAGTATAGCTTTCACTTCTCACTCTCCACCAAAATGTTTAATGTATACACTTTCGATTATTTATAATGCTTCAAAAAATGTGAATAGTCTTTTGTAACTATGTTTACATATGCATCATTGATATTTATAATTATTCTTACATCACATTGGTTTCAACGAATTTTGATCGTTTATATTTTTCATCTGAATAAAAAATAATAGGAATTTATTACACGCTATTTGCTACTATATTTATATAATAAAAAATTTAAGTAATGATTATTTAAAATTTGCATAAGTAAAATAATATTTATTTTTTATGTGTTGTACAAATTAATTTTTATATCATGAGAAAGTTAATATTTTATATATTTATATTATTAATATCGGTATAAATAACCAGATGGATCTATTCATAACATTAATTCAATTATAAAAATACTTTATTAAAATAATTCACTCAACAAATTATATTTTTTATAAAGTCTAACACAATGAAATTTAATCAATACAATAAAATAGTTTTAAAAATAGTTAACTTAAGCAAATAATATATATTATAACATAATAAATATACAAAACTGACAAGGTCTTATTTATGATACTACATAAATTATAAAATAATAAGTTAATATTTACAACAAATTTAATCGTGTATATATTTTTAGAAATAATATATTTGTGGTTCAGTCAAGTAGGAATTGTGAATTGAAAGTGGTCCACATTGGATTTTATTATAGTAATTATTTCCTTATGTAAATGTTATCATTTAAAAAAAAAAAAAAATGGTCAAATCTTATCTTCTTAACGTATTATTAAAATACAGTGGAGTCATAATAATTCGAATTTAGAGGGGGAGTTAAATGAGTAAAATTAATTCAAGTTATAAATAATTCGATTTATTAAAATAAATATATATGATAAAATCTATTTAAAATGTTATTTATTTTAGATATTGATTCTCAATTGTATTTTAATTTTTTTATTTTTTACGCGATTCATGTTTATACATCACAATTAATGATATCTTATCACTATTATTCACCACTTTGGTATTATTTCATTTAGTTCGACATTAACCGAGTAGTTATTATAATTTAATTTATTTAGTTTTACATTGATCAGTCTTGAGCTATATCTTAAGAATAAGAAACCGTAAGAACTAAGAATTTGTTTAAATTTAAATTTCAGTTAAATTATACTTAAAAAACTTCGGTTATGTAACATAACTTTAAAAATATAATTAAATTATAGATTTAAATGCATTAAGGTATTTTGTTGCTATGATAAATAACAAGTTTTTAAAATTATAATCTTTAATGCCTCAATCAGTTTCAAATTTTTTTCATAAATAAATACATGTTTTTTTAGTTATATTGTTAATTGTCGACTAGATATAAAAATTTGTATTATTGGTTTCAAATTGTCTGTAACTTAAGTTTTAAAATATATTTATTTATTTATTTGGAATATAAATAAATAAAAGCAAATAAAATAGCGTTATTTAACAATTATTGAAATTATATTATTTTTATTGTTTATTGAACTACTTGTCTTCCGGAACTTGATAATTATTAGGATATTATGACAGATATTAGTATCATTGTTATCCGCCCATACTTACTATAAATAATCAAATAGTAGATTTCTTATGTGCGCTATTAAATTATAAGTATATCAAATAAAACAGAAAAAATAAATAGCAGCATAATTTTGAAATTGCTTCATTCAAAATTAAAAAGCAGTTGATTAATTATATGTGTTGGTTTGTTTTTTCATAAATATCCATTTTCAATAATGGGCATATTAAAGTTTAAAATTATACTTTTATAGAAATTATATAAATGGAAAAAAAATTAACCATCAAAGGTTTTATATCTTAAGAATTAGGTGATATTTAAATTAAATTTCAATAATTTGGCATATATATATATTATTCAGCCATAATACATCTATAAGTGTTTTTAAAATATATTTGAAGAGGAATCTTAAAATTTAAGTAAGGTTCGAGTTACATACAAAATGAACAGTGAGAGTATTTTGACGTCCTCATATAACCTGCAAAAACGATCGCCTAATTAACGGTTCACATCAATATATTTATGCATATATATATATACGGTATTATGTATGAACAAAAGTGGGCTACTTCATTCAAACATATCTCATTATAATGGAATCACTTTCCCTGACATGATTCCAAAAAATAAATTTAATAACACAGGTGATCAATAACAATTTGAAATAAAAAAATACTATATTATACTTAAATTATTCTCTGCAGTAAAACTAATAATATGTTAGTTATATAATGATGATGATCTTCAATGTTGTGGATTACACTATTACGTAGTAAACATTTTTATTAACTATTATTTATCTGGCATCAGGTATACAAAATTAACCAAAGTACATATTAATAATCACAATATTTATTGACGTCATAAATCTCTATGCCTAATGTGTGTATTTACCAATTTCGTTATCAAAATCAATGTGTTAGCATTATTTAATACATATGGTTTTTTATAAAAAAATATAAGCAACCACTTATCTTATATATATAATTAATATTTCAACTATAGTAAAATAATTATGTATATTTTAAAATCCTAGAATATCTTTCCCACGATTTATAAATATTATTTTTCATACCAAAATAATTTTAGATTTTTTAAGTATAAAAATGATTTTTAAGGAATAATATTTAACTTCGACATTTTTATATTTAAAATTTAGAAAAAGCTACCATAATATTATAACATTTTTTAGTATTTTAGATTTGTTATGATAATTAATGTATGATTATAATTCAGAACTTACAAAAATATTAAAAAATAAAAATTATTGTGTTAAAACAGTTTTGTATTTTAGATAATGAAGTCAAATGTTTCATAAAGAACTGTTGGCTTGGAGTATAAAATGTCCAAAGCACCATATAAGTATACATATAATTTATTTAATTGATGAAGACTATTCGAACAAAATTAATTCCAATTTTATTTATTTTGACTTTTGACTTTTGATGTAGTCGTAAAATATTTTAAAACTTGTTTTTTAACACATTTTATTTGAAAACAATTTTGGTAATAATTAAACATCATAAATATATTAGAGGAAACGTGTTTGAAATATAAATTATTATTACTGGGAAATATTTATTTATTTTTTTTTATCATTATATGTCTTAATTAATTTGAGCAATTTTACTGATAAAACATCATTATCCACTACTAAAACAAAACCAGATGTTTAAATTTGGTGTAATTTTCAACCGTCGCGTGTTGGGTAGCATCATTAGTATCATCAGTATTGAATAAGTTATCAATTTGTTTAAATAACTGTGTCAAACGTATCAGTAAATAATACCGAAAACATGTTATATATAAATAATTTATAAAATGCGCTGCACACGAATTGCGTCCCAAAATCCCTTTTCCACATGAATTGCGTCCCAAAGATATTTAACAAGTACACGAATAGCGTCCCGACTATATTTAATGATTACAAGAATTGCGTCCCAACGTAAAAACATTATTTTCCTTTTCATTTCATACAGACTTAGCAGTCAATAGCAAATTATGATTATAGGTGGGTTAAAAATATTGATTTTTCTTGTTGTTATGCAATTAGAAGTTAGTAAAATGAAAATGTGTAGGTTTAAACTATAGGGATTTAATATAATTATGAAAATAAACAATAATTAAAAAAGTTATAAATATAAAATTAAAAACCTGGTAAAATCTTGAATAATACCTTCTTAATGTAATCACCGACAACGCGATCGAAACCAAATTTAAATTATTATATGCTTCAAAGTACGTCCATGTAGTCGCTTAAATAAAACCGGACGCAATTCATATTACAGTTTGGATTAAGATGGACGCAATTCACGTAATTGCTTATCAAATTTTTTATTTCGGGACGCAACTCGTGAGTAACCATAAAATGTATTCAGTTTAATAATAATTATTATAATTTATTTTTATTTTTATAATAATATTTCTATTGAGATATATTGTAACAAGGCGTTTATAGTAGGCAACTTTTATTTCTTATATGTAATATTTGTATTTGACTAAACAGAAATAATATTTTATTTATTCAATTGGTGTCATTTAGTAAATAAAATTTAAATTATTCATTATTTTGTATACTTAAAAATGTAATACAATTAATTAAGTTGTTAATGTCTAGTAAAGTATTATAATCATAATGAATTTTATAAGTTATAATTTTATAAAATTGTTCATAATAACTCCAATTGGATATTTATAACGTATAAATAAGTAAAGAGTTTATATACCGTATTGATAAATTATCATAAATCAAATTATAACAAAAGTGTAAATAAACTAAATTTTGTATATTGGCTAATTAAGGAAGGAATTAAAAATATTTTGTTAGTAAATACAAAATTCAATAAAGTTTTATAAAACCACATACTTTTCATATTTTTAATTTAATAACTTGTTAATTATTGTTCAAAACCCTAGAAATGTAGAAGCAAAAATAATAAAAAAAACTTTTAACATTAATTTCTTTACGTTGACATATTTTATAATAAAATTAAATTTAAAAGGACATAATATTTACATTTTATTTTCAATTTGTTTATTTTTTTTACAAGGTAAATTATATTTTATATAAAGGCTTGAATTTGAGTAAGAAGTTAACAAAGAGTTCTTCTTACAATATATTATTGTTAGCGTATTCATGATTAAGTCAATAAAATGTAATATTTATGGTTAGTTTTCAACTAAATTTTAGTTTATAAAACATTTGATTTATTTCTCAAAATAAATAATTTAAAGAGTTTTAATTTGAACCTACATAAACTGTAATATTTTATTCTATATTTTGTGTTTAATTATACCATTTTAATATATAATAATAATATCATTATTATAATATTATAATTTTTAAGAATTATTAAATTAACTAATGAAAAATGTTTTATGAGAGATTAGAAAATTCTGTAACTAATTGCAGTATACTTGTAAAATATACGAATTTATTTTAAATATTTTATATTTATACACAACTATATTGATAATTATTTTATTAATGTGAACTTAAAACCTAATCATGTCTAAAACATAAATATATACATTATAAATCTATTTACCTATTAAATAAATAATTGTATTTACATTTTAAAGCTATCTTCTTTGTTTTTATTTTTAACCTTAAAGAATTAGCCTTCGGCCTAATATATCTAACGTATTTAAAACAATTCGATCTGAAACTTGACGATTTTTTTAGATTCTTTTTTATTAAGTATTATAATATTTAGTACACTGATATGATAAGAAACAAAAAATAAATCTAATTCTATTTACTCTATTATAACAAAAGGGATAGTTCTAGTCATATATTTACATTAAATGTTCTTTTTTTAATTTTTCTATAATCTACATTACATAAAACCATAATTATTAAAAATTAAATTTAAACTCTCAATGCTCAAAAATACGTAGTATATTTATAGTTCAATGTTTTTTTGATTTTCAGTTAACTAACTTTTCTTTTAAAAAAATATTTACAAATTCTTTAAATTGTTATTTAGCAAATAATACAGTTACCTAATAATAAGTATTTAATATATTTACAGAACATTAATTTTGTTTTAAGTTAAACTCATTTAAATATCGAAAATACTAACCTGCAGTAAAGTAAAACAAAATTATCTAGATTATTTGTTATAACATTTTTCTACCGATTAAAAATAAAAATTTATAAATTATTTCTATACTTAAATGTTGAAACTTTGAAATTAAATTAATTTTACTGCCCTGCATAAGATTTTTATTCCTATTTAATTGTTTAATAACGTATGAATTTTATTATTAGTAAACAACGTACAGAAAGCATAAAGGCATCATCTACATTACTAAAACTATCTAAACCATCTTTAAAAACCTATGTTGAACTACCAATCATAACTTTCATGATTTATCATAACCGATTTTTTTAATAATAATTTTTTAATTTTAATTTTTAATTTTTTTTTTTTTTTTTTTTGGCTTAACAATAAAAATTAAACAAGCAATATTATGGTATATTTTATATTCGTATGTACACCATTAAGGGACCAACAAATGTCTTTAATGTTACCTAATATAATAATATGTAAACACATGTAATATATATATGAAGTTAGAAAATCGTCTTTTTGTTACAAACTTTAAAAACTACAATCGATTTCTTAATTAAAAATAAAAAGTATGCACAAGGTATATCTTACACGATAGGGTAATCAACTATTAATTTATCTGATACATTTATGCTTCTTAGGGACTTCTATTATGTATAAACCAGATTCAATTACGATTTCCCACGAACTAATGATTAATGATAAATAAATTCATCAATGTAAAATTACCATATTCCTACTTGAACAACACTACCGTAAAGGTATGAAATCGGATCGTTACTTATCAAACTAATTTTAGTGATCCAATCATATTTAACAAATAAATGTATATTTGTATGAACGAGAATTTAAGAAAATCTTATCATTAGTGCACATACATCGTATTAAACTGAACTATATTATTTTGCAAAAATAAACACTGCAACAGCAATACAAATTTAATTTAATAACAACAACTAAGAAGTTATAAATATTTTATGGCAAAATTGAATACAAATTTGTAAAATAATACAGTAATCGGTTAGGTATAATTTTAATAAAATAAATCAATGAACAAAATAATATGTAGTTCAATATTTGTACAATATTATATAAAGCATTGGAAAACATGTGGTATCAATGAATAAGAATAAAAATATATTTTGTGAATATATTACGAAGAAGCTTATAAAAAATTGAGTTTAAGTTCCACTAGATACAATAAAATATTTTTCATATTCAATGTATTAATATTTTTGTCTTTTAAACATTTTTTTGAGAAGATTAATGTATTTAATTTTTTAAGTCAAACTCATTATTACATATTATCTTCATTACACTTAATATTTTTTAGTTCATTCTGTTGTTTAAGTTTCGTATTAATTCAAACGTTTTAATATTAATATGTCAAAATCAAATGTACAGATTTTGCCCCCCTGAAAAATTATCCCAAATACGCCTCCGCTCAAAAACTTGTATGACGCATACGTACAGTTGAAAAAATCGATTCAACTGATAAGTATGGTATTATTTGAAAATCAACACATTGCACCAGCCAGAGGGAGTTAACCATAACCTTTATAATCTCTATACCAAAATATTGTTAGCATATTATGTCCATATGTCTGCTTACGTAATTTTACAGATAACTCAGAGAGAAAATTATTTTATTATTAACAAATGTGTTTATTTTATTGAAATTCTAATTTGATGAACTTTCAATCTTCGTTCGTATATCAATAATATATACATATATTATTACTGTTAATGTACGATGTTATTGCTCGTGTTTAAATATTTAATACAACATATTTTAAGACACTTAGCAAAATTTGACATCAAATTGATACCGGGTATTATTTATTGACAGAATATCAATCACGATGATGATTTAAAATTGCTGAACCTCTTTAATTATTTATGCATAATTATTATGTTTCAATAACGCTAATCAATGATGAAAGATATTTGACAGTTTATAATATATAGCTTTTTAAATCAACAACGTTTTACGAAAAAGTATTTAATAAAATTAAAATTTGTTGTTTTTTTCTTACAAATACAAAATACGACATTTACATAAATACTAATTTAGTTATAACCTAGATTCATTTTATATAATTATTTTTAGAGTTGCATATTTTTTAATCTATATATTTTTATTATATATATTATATATCTTAATAATTATTACAATCAGAATTTTCATTGCAACTAACTGCAACTATATACCATCAAATCAACATCAAGCAATTGATTGAAATACACTAACACATATTTGCCCACAATCGTGCACAGACCTCTTTATCAGGATATGCTTTAGCCCCCTACCCCATTAAAAATTATTTCAGGCTCCTTAAAAATTCTAGTAAAATATATGCACAGTTATTTAAAGAACTGTCTAATTAAAAATTTTTATTTTTTCCTGAAAAAAGTATCTGAATAGCTATTTTTTATTGGTATAATTGTCTTCATAATTGAAATTTAAAATTAATGACGAAAAAATCAATTAAAGATATGTATAATATTTAAAATATTTGAGTAATACGTTTAAATAGCATAAATGAAAAAAAATAGTTATTGAATTACATCAATGAAAAAACAAAATAAATTTTATAAATAATATTAATTTATCATAACATAATTTTGTGGTCAGTTGAGTTTTTGAAATCATCAATAATGTCTTCAGGATTAAATTGTATAGCGATTAATTGCTCTTTAATTAAAAGCATTAAGCTATTTAAACTTTCTTGGAGCATAGTACTTCTTAATTTCGTTAATATATTAAATTATTATTAAATACATAAGTCTATAATTTGTGTTTTAAAAATAAATAAAAATGTAAAGAGTTAAATATAATTACAAGTATAGAGTAATTCAAAATTATATAACATAAATCAAAAGAATAATTATGTTATGCTTTTGATTTATTTTCCGTATTTTTAGAAACGAGGCATTGTGATCAGGGTATGCGCAATGATGACGCTATAATATAATTTATAAAACAAATATTAGTGTTAGTGTCGAATTTTATCTTAAATCACTAATTAATGTATTATTGTAAATAAATTATTACATTTGAATGACATTATAGCATAAGCTGTAAAAATAAATAAACATGAAAAGTACAGTAACAAGTATAGTAAAAAAGTATATGATAAGTAAAATTAATAAAAATGTTTTTATTTATTTATTTTTATTACAATTTTCCGCTGATATTTAATTATTTTAAGATATACATTTTCCACTTAGATCATTGAAATTTAACAATGTATGCATTGGCAGACATTTTACTTAAATGTTTGGTTTTGGTTATTACTAGGTTTTAAATTTTTCAGAATACCCCAAATTTCTAAATCGAATTGAAGCTGATTTATTAATTGACGGTTTATGTTATAATCTGTTATAGGTACACAATAATACACCTTTATATCAACATGATCTGATTTATCATTGCGTAGTAACCACGTGACATCATAATTACTATATCTTCATACATACATATTATAATATGTATACGTGAATCCTTCTGTATAGCAGGAACGGATTCAGAGGAAGGTAAGGGGCCGTTCCCTCCAAGACATTCTAGGAACGATATTGAATCTACTATTTACGTACGTTGAAAACGCAGAATGCTCAAATGCTCTACTTGAAATCATTCCAATTTCCAATAATTATTAATAAATAATAAATAATAAGTAAAATCGTACCCGTTGTAATGCTTACAATTCTAAGAACTAACTACCAAATGCAACCACTACATTTGTGGACAGCGAGAATGGTAAAAAATCCGTTTGGTTTATTATTAGATTTGTTTTTGGTAGCTGTCATTTTGTTATTTCTATATGTAACATATAAGAAATAAGAATGTATAAGAATTAGAAATGGGAATGGAAATAATTATTATTATACTTAGCATTATCATATGTCTTTGGTTACTGGTTAAATTATACAAGTATATTATGTTGAATATGTGTAGATAATGTTTTTGAAAATTTATTGTACTTTGTAGTTGGCCCCTCCCAGACCTTTGCTCTGGATTCGTGCCTGCTTCGTAGGTGTTTATTATATATTTTTTATTAATGTATTGTATTTCTTTGAGCCTCCACACGAGTTTTCTCAGTGAGGTCCAGTAATCTTTTTGATTTCAAATAAAAAAAAAAATAAAAAGATATATTTTATTTAGAAACAAAATTTGTATATATATAATATTATAGTTATATATAATTTCTATATAACTAAATTTTTTGGATACGTTTTTTAGGGATTCAATATTTTTTTTTAGGTTGATACTTAAATTTTAAAATATTTACCTTATAGAAATGAATATCTAAAATAAGGAAGATATTATATTTTATTTATGAGTATACTTTTATATAAAGTATGTAGAAAACTCTGGTGTAACGTTTATACACTCAATATCATGTTTGCATGCTTTTAGGTATATATATTTTGTTACGACGTAGAACGAGTGCTACTTAAATGAATCATTAACTTATTTTTTTTTATTTGAGTTAACACTCGGTTGACTATACCGTTTCCTCTTAAGTTATTTTCTTATGAACATGTGAAATGAATATATAACACCATGTGGAATATAATTCTGATATCTAAAGGATAAAAAAGATGAACTGAACACAATACATTTTATATTATTCATGCCGCGAGCAAAAAATGTTCAAATCCTCGAATTAGAGAAATGCGGTTATTAGTAAAAAAGTTTTAGAAGTGAATAATCGTATACTACGACAAACATTTTTTTCTCTGTACCTTCGATATGCTGATACCTTATCGAGAAATATAATCTATATGGGAGTGACATAATTTAGCTTATGCTCATATTCTGTTTATATATATATATATGTTTATATACTGAAAATTAAAATCATGTTAATTTCTGAAAATTATTGATTTGAAGTGACTTGTTAAGAATGGAAGATATTTAAGAAGAATGACAATTATTTTCCATTCACATGTACTTGAAAAAATACACGGTTTCTACAAACATTTTTAAATTATTCTACACTCGGAATAAATAATAATAATAATTATTATTAGTAGTAGTCTCTGTTTGGTATAGATAAAATATAAAATCATATTATATTAGATTGAGTATAAAATTAATCACGCACATTTATGTGATATCATATCAGTATTTAACTATTTAACTATTTAATTAAATAATTTAATTGAGAAGTAGTAATTGATTGATAATTAATAATTAACAAAAAAAAAAAAAATAACTAAAATCTAATACTCAAATTATAAACATCATAATTATTTGATTACATTCCTAATAAAGATTGTACTTAAAAATATATACATATATATATAATCACATTTTCTGTAGAACTTTTAGTAAACCGCAAAGTTTTCGTTCACCTACTCAGTACTTTGCAGTACCACCCTACTGAAGGACGAAAAATGCAATAATAGATATTACATAGATTCTAATAAAATTATATAAAATAGCACATATATCATTCACCAAGTGACCCAACAGAATATTGATGAGTGGTTAATATGCTTTAATTAATGTATGTACTCTTATGTATGAGTAGTGTAGGACTAGACCCTTTCTACAATTGAACACTTGCGATGGCACTCGTAGTTGGTCACCCAGAAAACGGTAAATTGGTCCGAGTCTTAGGGAGTCTAACTGCACTTGTACATAATCAGAGTAATTCTCACACTGCTCGAGAATAATCAAGAATGATCGAAAATAATCCGATTGTAATCAAATGACTCGTGACACGGTAATCGCTAAGCTTTGTGAATACTCGTAATGACTTGTATTCGGCTCTACTTTCGATTAGTGAGGAGGTCACTCGAAGATTGTGCAATTAATTTGAGTAGTCACTCATTTCTTCACTTGTGATTATTAACGAGTTATACGGAGACCGGCTTTATTTAATGGTATTATGATAAATAATCGTACAACGTAATAGCAATTTGTCTAAACATAAACGGAATCAACGAAAAAGAAAAATGCACGTGAACGCACGCTCATGAGTGTGTGATTGAATGCCGTTGTGGTGAATTGTAATCATGGAAACAGCGTAGTCAATTTAATGTACTGTAACTGCTTGCAGACAACACAGAACGGACACGGATTGCGTTGCAAAGGTGTTACCACATATTCACTAATATACGTACTTACGGAAGCGTACGTAGGATTATAGTACGGTTAAGGTATAAATTAATGCTAAAGTCAACCGAAAAAATGATCAACACAGAAACTTTGGCAGCAGGAGGACGTATTGAGAAATAAAATAAGTTGAACCTTACAACCTTACTCTTCTTCGCACAATTCAGTACTTACACCTAATTTGAAACGTAAGATTACACCTTAACGCAATGGACATACAATTATATATCGTATAATCGTAAACATTTCAGTCTTATCATTCTTAACGTTTAAACGATGACATTTAATCACAGTAAGTACGTTCGTGAACTCGAAAATCGAAATATACGTACAGCAATGCAATTGCGTCGACCTTGAAGCGGTCATGTCGTATAGATTTTCCGCCGTGTACTTTGTACGGCATCGACACAAACCCACACACACACATACACATATATACCTACACGCGCGTACACCGTTGGACGTATAAAACCGTTAAGTTGACAACGGTGGAATGCAATACAGCGAATTTTCGAATGCGTATTTCTTTTTTCGGTCGCTATAAACAACCGTTAACAATTTTATCTTATGGTCAAAACGCAATTAGTCGCCGGTATGTTATCGTCGTCCGTCGAATTTATTGACGTAAATGGACAACGTTTTGAAATTATTCCTGGAAAGTGTCAAACGAACGGTGACAATGCAATTTTTGCGGTTTGCACTTGGCGGCAAAATGAGAACAAATTAAATATGTACCGAAAACCAACTTAAATGTGCCGTACTGTACATATTAATAGAAATTTATTTTTATTCTTCTGTTTCGCTTGTTTTCAATTTTCACGAACACAAAAAAATCGATTTCGTTTGTTGAAAATTATTCTAAACTACAAGCACAATTATATTTAAGTATTTTTAATTTTCACCATATGCGAAATAAATGGTTTAACTTAATTATTTGTACAGTGATAATAATGGAAGGTTCTTTTTTTGTATTAAATGCCCAAATATTATATTCAGAGCATCAATAATATAGTATTAATATTTTCTTAATATCAACAAATTTATATTTATTTTTTTATTTTTAATATGATTTTTAATACCAACTGTACGAATTAAAATCATGGATTAAGTAGTACAATAGATTTGACAATGCTAAATGAGCACAAATAAAACAAATTTGAAAAGTAATTAATAATGAGCATAATTTCTGGTCGATTATAATTTTCCCCTCAATATTCATAATTAAAACAAATGATCAAACATAATTTGGGACAACTGCAGAGTATACATAAACATAACGTACGTGCTACCCCAATAATAAAAATAAATAAAAAAAACAAGTGTTAAACGCTATATAACATAAAATAATAATATTACGTGCTAATTAAAATCTACTAAAAAATTGCACATAAAATATATATACACACACACACATATATATATATATACATATACATATGTGTATTTATATATATAAATATAGATGAGTGTCTTTTATACAAAAATATTTTCTAAAACAAAATAATTAATTTTTTATTTGTTATAATATTTAAAATTTAACTAATTTAACTATAAAATATATATTTTAAGTTAACAACAAAATTAATTTAATATATAAATATACTATGTACAGTTCGATACATAAATATATATAATTAATTTAATTTATCCAATTGGACACACACAAAAATTGTATTATAAATGTATAATTCTAGGAAAAAATAATCCTTAACAATATTGTTTGTTTATCGATTTATAAATTTATATAACATAGAGAAAATATTACATCTGTAGTATATAATATACGCGTGGCAGGCACAGAGACAAGCGATTTAAAAAATTAAAAAATATATACATTAACGTAATAAAAGATATAATTTTGGCACTTACAGCAAATAATAATGAGATTAAAAGTTAATTATTTTTGATTTATTACTATACATTTATACGTACCAAAAACAAAACATTACTTTTATCCAATAATTGGTGTTATTCGTCAGTCGTTTTTATTTTCTTATATAAAATTATATAATTATGTGAATATATAAATACATCAATTCAGAAATATATAATAGCATATACTTCATTGACCATGACTCAAAACTCTGTAATAGAGACATTGGCCAGACTTCCAAAAATTAAACTTATCTCGAATCATTACGAGTTGGTAATAATCCATAATCCATATTAAATCAATGCGATAATCATCGTACACGGTGTTAAAGTTAATTGTGAATAACATTAGACACCAGCAGAAACGCATTTGGTAATTTCACGGACTAGCTGTCGACTTTGAACTAAAACTCTTAAACATATTATATTTGCACCTGAAAAATATAAAAAAAACTATGATAAAATTACAGTTTTTAACCACAATAATTATTTCACGATGCATCTGCATACTACAAATGAGTGTCAATCAGTGGAGTGGAAAGTATGCTCATCCAAGGACAAAATATTATTATGATTGATGTGATTATTTTAAACGACACACGAAATGCGATCATCGTCATTAGAAAATTGACCTCTTTGGGTATAAAAATACCAGTCAGAAAATATCAGTACATTTAGAACGATATCCGAATAATAGATGGCGCTAGTACGTCTAGAATCTACTCTCATAAAAACAATATTTCTATTTTCGTTTTATTATTTTTAAATTACTCACCATTGGTCGTTATGTACAATTTACCCCACTGGTAATTACAAAATTATTTAGTCTTCAGTTGTTGACTCTGAAACATGATTAACATAAATTATTGTTTTGGTCATATTAATTATACATGAAAGATATTTATCAGTATGTAATAATGGCTTAAATAAAATTTGGAGTAATAGAATAACATTTTCACTAGCAGCTGAATTAATACAAACTGTGTTCAATCATTTAAAAATCTACAGTGTTTAATACTTCTACTCTAATAATAGTTTTCGTGTGGAGAATAAACACATATATGCATTAATATTGCCTATCTAATACGCCTGAAAATAAATCTTTAACCACCCGGTAATCCTGCGAGCCGTAAACATTTCTGAAACCCATCGTCCCCGTCCCTATATCTTCCTTATACATTTTTTACTTATGTATGAAAGATAATTTTTGTACCGTACAATTTTCAATAATTAAAATAAAAATTTTTACAAACTTACAATTTGGGTTGCTTGCAGTCCAAGTAATTTCTGCAACTTTTGCAACTGCTGAACCAGAGACCCGTTGCTTTCTTCTAAGTTTACGATTTTCTTTTTGTACTCGCTGTTTTCAGAGACGAGAATTTCGACTTTCCTCTCTAATGAATCCATATATTCCTTCTTCTTGCGTCGACTTTCCTGTGCCGATATCTGTTTACGAAAAAAAAAACACGACCAATTAAAATATACACCATACCGATCGTGGGCACATTACCATGTGACACAATAGTAATTAGAGCCCGACAATTTCGTGTTTTATGCAGCCTAACATCGAAACGAATGTTGTTTTGCACGATACACGTATTATTGGTGCGACTGTCGTTACCTTATTTTTAATTTTCCTGCGAATTTTTTTCAGCGATTTCTCCTCGGCCTTTGTTAGAGGTAACCTTGTAGGTACGGGGTAACCTTCAGCAAGCAGAGTACGTTTCTCCTCTTCAGTAAGCATCAGAGCACCGGTCGAGCCTTTTGGCTGACAGCTGATCAACGGAGTCTGTATGGGCTGTCGGCTACTGGGGGTGGCCGACGACGACAGGAATAACCGCCGTGTGGGCGACGACCGGTGGTGTGGCGATACATTACCGCCCTCGCTGTCGCTGGACGTAGACGAAGGTGGCGTGGGTGGAAGTGTAAAACCTGAGATATTAAATGAGAACATACTACGGTTACATACTCGATTGCATAAATAAATAAAAAAAAATTATAGCATAATATCGTTTGGTGTCTGAGCGCGACTATGTATGTTTGTGTATCAGTATACAGAGTGTCTGCTGTATAATGGTTTGCGCGAGTATAAATATTTATTGCCCGTGTTAAATTTCCACTATCTACATAGATGACCGTAAACGTGTGTTTGTGTGTGTGAGTGAATCTGTATGTCTAGTCTGTCTAGTGTGTATAATATTATGCGTTATATTTTTTTAATTGTTTGACCGTTTTACCTGTGCCATCCATTTTCAAGCTGAAATTTGGTACGATCAATCTATGTGGTTGGTTAAGGAAAGCTCTCGAGGTCAACACGACAGTGGTAGGTTCGTTGTAACTGGTTTTTTGTACCTATAAAATAATTTTTATTTAAATTTTAAATTTAACTGTCAACGTTAAATAACTACAGCTAGTGTACGAGTATATGAAGTAATGGCATCGGTGATGGTGTAACATCGACGTTACAATGCAAATTTAACTGGTGAAAAAAAAGGTCTTGACAAGTTTACAAACTTAATGAAATTCATCAGTAAAATGTATTTTGTAATTATAAAAAAATATGTACAATACACGTGTTTATACTATAAACATAGATGTTCGTGTAAAGGTTATTTATTCATAATGTTTGGATACGTAATTCTACATATATTTAATTGAAAACGATAATTAGGTATTTATTTTCTAAATATTTTGAAAACTGTTTAACTATATTTGGTCATATAGTCGTAACTTTATTTGTAATAAAATTGTTTATAAAAACTGTAAATGAAAACAATACATCTATAAATCTAAGAACATACAATATGATGAAAATAAAAGTTATATTCATTTTTTCATATTAAATTTATTAATTTCAGTATAAAAAAAATATTTTAGTTAAATTAGAAAATATTTATTAGATTAATTTACATTTAGTGAAGAAATAATATATTCAAATTTATTTTGCACACATTTCCATAATTTATAGGTGTTCAAAAAACATATTTTACAAAAACATTTGTTTTAATGTACGCATAATGTGTTTAACATTGAAGAAAAACATGGATATTTAAAACCTATAATTTATCATAAAACTTGTATGTTTTGTACAACAAAACTGTGAATGAAGTACCTAATAATTAGCAATACTACTGTAATACTACAAAACTTTTTAAATTTCAATTTAATTGTATCATATTTCATCAAAAATTTTTCAAAGTATGTTTTTAAAGATATGATTATGGTGTGTTATTATAATTAATGAATCACATAATTTAATATTTTATAAAAGTGAAATCGAACAAGACTGGTTTAAATTCTTAAGGTTTGATATATATCTAGAAAAATAGAATGGTAGGTAATTTCATATGCTTAATTTTAAATTAAGCTAACAGTGTATAAATACAACTGACATTAACCTACAAAATGAAGTGACAATGTCATAAAATGATATAACATATATTATAATGACTAAAATAATTATTTCTATGTGACATAAGAAAGTTAGTGTTTGTTTAGGAAATATTTAATATTTTACATATACTAAATATATACATACAATATAATATAATATGTATATATTTTTGTTGTACAATTTATATTTATTTTTAACTTAAATTCTGTCAACTCAAGTAAATTCAAATTGTATTTATACAATAACTTCAATAAATCTAGTAAGGCAGATCTACCGTGTTCATTTAATTAATTAATATTAGAAAACATTTCATATTACACATTAAATCTTATAAATTAATTGTGTTTGTTTTTATTATTGTTTAGAATATTGAGATAGGTACTAAAAACAACAGTATGGGTTTTCATTATGTATTAATTAATGCGGAAAATTTAAACACTGATTCATCATTGGATTTTACTCAATAATCTCTATTATTTATTATTTATTATCTATTAGTTCACATAAGATAAAAATAAAAGTTTAATGAAAGATTAAATAATATTGTTTATTAAGTGGTAAAGGAGTGAATATTAATTAGTATGTACCATAGTTCATATGCACATGCAGTATTCGATCAATTATAGAATTCCCCAATAATTTCTTCTTATTCGAATAAAATAGTTGTTAGGTACATAAAGTTTATTTTAATGCTAATCTATTGAAAAACAATTGTTTAATATCCTTGAAATTGTTAAACATTATAATTTATGTTTATTTTATCTGGTTGTGTTGTTTAGCAAGTACTACACAACATTAAAAATTAAGTACATAATTTAAAAAATTGTAAATGATTGTAAAGAAACATCAATTAGTAACTGACCTGTTACTATTAAAGTTGTGAGACATAATAAATTGACACGAAAAATATCTTTGAATATTGATTAGTTTTGTTGATTATAATTAATGAAATTGATTTATTTTTAGTATAACATACACCTAACTAATCTAGATCGACTAATAGGTCTTATGAAATATATTAAACATGACATACTTTTTCTACGATTAAATTCTGATCTCTAGAGCATCAGGAAACATGACGTCATAGTTATATTATTTATTGCTGCCATGGTTAATGGAACCCGTTACGAGTAAATGATAAAAAATGTAAATTTATATATATAAAAACCACAATATATATCCAATTTTCTATTTTTCAATGTTATTTCTCGGAACAACTATATTTGGTATAATTTCATTCAGTCGCATTAGGTTTCTCTTTGAAATTACTCAAGGTATACTAATATTGTTCTACATTTTATTTTCTTAAATATCACTGAACGAAAAAATTTGTCACATTATTAGATCAAACTAATTAATAAGCAATAATACAATCATTAAAAGAAATTTATTAAAATTAAAAAATATTAGAGTATGGTATTTGTTTTTCACATAATTTTTTTTATAATTTTTATTCGGGAAAAATGTACAAGGTTATATTTTAAAAACATGGTCAAGGATATATTGTATAGATCATATTTTGCTAAAGTACCAATTACAATATATGTGGTGCTTTTATTACTTTTAAATTAAAATCGTGTTTTATAATATTAGGTGGTTAATTCATGAAATTTCAGTAAACAAAAAATAACAGTTTTCGATGTTTATAAAATTTTAAATACCTGTAAGATATCGCCCTAAATTAGTTGTAATAAAACTTTTAACGAAAATACTTGTTATTAGCATAAATGATCGCTTCAAACTTAATTATAAAATACACTTACCAATATGGTTTTAGTTAAATCTAATTATTGGTTTATAATGAAAATAGATTATAAAAATTTATAAAAATTAGAGGTATTAATTTTTCTTCAGTATAAATTCTTAATAAATTTAAATTTGAAAATTTTCGAATTAAACTTGTTACTATAAATTCTGCTAGAAATGTTTCAATCTTACCTTGCCATAATTTCTGGGCGTGTCGTCAATTGCAGAACACGGTGATGGTGGACAAGAAGAAGTCTCAACATACTCTTGGTCACTCATGGGTTCGTCTTTTACGGAAATTGAGTCTTCTTTGATACTTATCATTTCGATATTGCCCGTACGATCGCACCTTACTTCGTCAAACGTTAGTTTACAAGTTCCATCCTGACTGCTGTCTTCGTCTAAATCTAAAAGATAAATGTTATAAGTAATAACCATTCACGATGAAATGTGAACCATAATAATACAAATATTCAAACAAATGTGAATTGTTGTATTATTTATTATAAATTACAATTTAATATTTTAAAAACATATAATAATCCGTCATACTCAAATTTTAAGACCATCTCCTTATAACCTCTACTAACGAGTTAATTACTGTAAATTTGGTTGAACACGTACCTTACTAAATTTTTCATTTATAAGTTATCGACATAATATACATAATTATCTTATTAAAAGTCAAATGATAATCATTCAAAAAATCATTGTTAACACGATTGTACTATAATTTAGTCCCATAAAAATGCACTCGTATTCGGTACTACATAATACAATTATTATGTTTTAATCTAGATTTATAAAATCCAAGTAATAAGAATAAAATAGCTATGTAGGATATATATTACTTGATTGATGCATAGTAAAATATTTTAGTTTTAATTTTAGGCTTATATAATTGATTTTATTTTAAAATATAAATATAAATTATTTATTTAAACATATATACTTATATTGAAGTCTGAATATTGTGAGATTTTGGAGTTATAAAATTTTTTTTTTTAGTATTTAAAAATAGTTTGGAATATATTTAAATAAAAAAAGTTATGGAATCGTAGATCTATTCTTCTAGTAAAGAACTAACGGATAATTCTTTAGAGATAAACACAAACTTATTTTATGCAATAAAATTCATATAAAATATAAGTTTTGGTTTGGAACATACGTAGTTATATATAATATGTGCATTTTTTTTTCATAATATTCACATAACAATATAATACCTAGTTCAAACGTTATTGGCTCATTAAATATTAGGTCACAGAATAATGTTAAATATTGGTGACGTTAAATTTATATCGCACATGTCATTTGATGTGTTTGCAACAGGTTGACGAATACATAAAAATAAAAAAAACATGGGTCTTGTAGTTTTTTTTTTAATTTTTTTTACCACTGTTTTTAACGTATTTCCTACACGTACCTACAAACGAACATTCTGTAGATCTATATTTATGATGATGGCTTACCATAAACTTCATGACATTTCCATAAAACAAAAAAAAAATAAATGTCAACGCCATGAATATGCGGTATAATATTATTATAAAATGTAGAACAATGTATGCTATGTCATTTCAAAAACCGATAGCCAGAACCTAGTTTCGACTTAGGGATTATTATATACCCATTAAATATGGTTACATGTGCGACACAATCTATACACCTACTATAAATACACATACATTTAATTATAGTACACGAATTATAATTTTTAATATGTGTTCGTAGAATTAACGAAAGTCTACATATTATGTTCCTATATTGCTATATTAGCCGTATGATTATATAACATCTATGAACGGATACAATATTATATTAAATGGCTATTTGGTTTTAGTAGAACATGTAACGGGTTTTTTCTTCCATGACTCATGACCGTTACCCCCTCTTCGCCGTAAACGGTGTCTCAGTCTTTCTTGCTGCATTATATTATATTATTATTGTATATACGTATAATATAAACGTTAATATATATATAATGATTTATATATGTATATAAATATATTGTTCAACAAGTCTATCGTAGGAATGCGGCGAGGAATGCACTGAATACGCCAAACTTATTTAGCGAATTACGAAACCTGGTGACGAACGTGTGACTATGATGACGACGTGACTCACCTATAGCGTCCAGCGATTCCCTAGACCCGTGCGTAGTACAATACGAGTGTTCGGCCTTGATAGGGGCATTGCCCAAGAGCGCGTCGGTCATCAGACGGTCATGAAGTACCACGTGAGAATTTGACCGGCCGTTGCCGCTGACCAACCAATCGGATGCGTCTTCTGCGGTCGCCCTAAGTGCATCGCCAAGATCCTGCGGAACACACCAACATTATAAATAATAATAATAATAATAATAGAAGTAATACGTTCAATTAATCAACGTTTTCGTTCGATTTGAAAACATTAAGTAAACTTGAAATTATTTACTTGACACTCTCGACCTCATTTAAAATTTCAATAAGATATAAATATTATATACGCATGCACTTATGTATACGATAAATGTAGATTAAATTTATCGCCCAAGAAAGTTGAGAAATTTTCGACGGGTACAAATGAGTGCTGAGCCTCCGGCAACATTTTACGATCACTGCACTCAAACAATCATGACTCGACAACTTCAAATAATCTGTCGGTATGTTTAATTTGACGCCTAAATCGTACATGACACTCACTTGGATTCATATCATCAGTAATAAACACTTCCGATACAGAATGATATGCCAATAACTATTCGTTTAATTATTATTAATTTTTACGTTTAGCAATTAAATAATATATTCCCTATTATATTCTATAGTAAAACAAATTTTATACGTAATATGTAGATATGCATTTAATGACACCTTTAACACACATTTTGACGCAAACAAATGAGCGATGAAAATCGACCGCATTCAAAAAAGAATATCATACCATATATTTTGCCAACGAAAAGTAAACAACGCATTTAAAGTCAATATACGTCTAAACGTGTAGACAATTTATACATTTTTAATAATAACTGCAGTGTTTTGAAAATATTTTTGTGCCATGTTTACAAAATTGCCATAGGTGTATTTTGAAAACAATTACACTACCTATACTATTTAGCAAGTATTTTACAGTCAGGAAGCACGTCTGAAAACATAACGATTACACATTGAAATACTATTTTTATCTAAATATAATTATGATTTAATAATTATTTAACTAAAAGAATTGTATGTTTTCAATTCATGACAATTATTGTTATTTTAAAAGTCTATACATTGCTTATTACCAGGGACGTGCCCAGGGTAAAAATTCATGACGGGCTCGGTTATACAAATAATCTGTATAAGATAAAACAATTTTTTTTAAGAGAAATTTTATTTATTTTTTAAGTTGTACTTAATACATTATAGTCATATGTATAATATATTCTTATAAAATACATTTTTATAATATTTATTTAGTAAATTTAATTCTTTTGTTTTTCATTTTGGCAAACTCGTCAATAATCTTTGGGTATATTTAAAGGTTAAAAATCAGGATGGGCCCGGCCCACCAGGCCTACCCGTTAAACACGCCCCTGCTTATTAGTATAAAATATTTTATAAACCGTAAACAATTAATAATTAATAGTAAAATGCATTCGAAAATATTCATTTTATTATCATAAATCAAATAAAATTTAACTTAAACAGTCGAATTTTATACCTGTGTAAACCATATTATACCTGTGTTGTATATGTATATTATATTTATTCATTATACAAATATAAATCTCTTCGTACGTCTACTAATTCTGTTGGTAGTCATACACATAACTAAATGAGTATGTAAATAATTACCTTATACACTATTATATAAGGTTTTTATATAGATGTTTTTCATTATTTTTTGATAACATACATAATTTAATTTAATCAGAGTGTGAGGAATCACAATTTTTCAAATTCAAAGTTGTTTCATTTTCATTTTCAGTTCTACCAATAGAATATTCGTATTTTGCCCAATCGAACCAAGTAAAACAAGTTTTTTGAATTAATTATATATTTATAATGCAACTTGTGACACATTTACAACTGCTAAATAAAATATAAAATACTGCAACAAATAAAGGGTGTATGGTTTTGATTTTTTTTCCTAAGTGTCCAGTTAAAAGTATTAAAGAATTTTTTTTAACTGTATCCACTATTTTATGAATAAGTTTGGATATTTTGATATGAAAAAATTAAGAATTATATGATAACATTTAGTAAAAAAAAATCTATATAGTCTTGGATTAATTGGCATCCAACCGAGTTTGGAATTCTTCCATGTCCGTGTCGATGAATATCAAACAAATACATATATTATTTTACAAAAATTCATTAAATTCTACATTTTTATTATTGTCATGTATGTCCGTATGCATAAATGCATGTATAGCACACTCTCTCACACACACGCATACGCCTGAGCCTGTATATGCATATGACGTTCACAGAATTTTCTTCGTTCAACAATTTAATGAAGAGTAATGAGAAAAAAATGGTTTTCAACACGCCATAGTAGTAGTATTAATCTATAAGTATATGTATTCGAAATTTTACTCATTAAATCATAAGGACCTTATTCTAAGTCAAACCCTTTTTAGGAAAACTCGAAATATACATAATTTTATTGGTGTATGTAAATACATAGAAGAAAAAATACTGTTGTTCGTTGTGAAAAAATAATTAAATACTTACTTTATACAAGCATTGTTTTATGAGTTTTCACGCATTGGTACGTATATCAATCGTACGTCGACAAGTAAACAGTATTTTTAAGTCTAAACAAACGCTATACGCATACTCTCAATGGGATGATAAGAACAGACCGTGGCTTGGAAATCATCCATAGTAATTAATAATATTTTAGTTATACCCGATGGAATAGCGCTACGGTGCATCAGATTTGAAGACATTGTAGATATATGAATAATATATGCATAAGTCATAAAGTGTATTATGTTTGGGGTGCACGATTTCGATTTACTGCGATCTTTTTAACTCAGTGCAGCGAGAAAAGCGGAACTGAAGACCGTGAATATTTTAAACGCGTTCGTGTAAAATGCATCCACGCCACCGCATGTACTGTCGGCCTTTCTCTCTGCACTCTCTTCTTACACATACCCGGGTACGTACACACGATGATGTACACCCTGCTCGCATAAATAACGCGTTTTGATAGTACACTCACACGGATACAATGCATTTATATCATTGCGTGTATTCTCGTACGATATTACATTGTAGTGGCAGTATACTTTCACAGAGAGCTCAGTCACCACGGTGTATATACGCACCGAGAGCAATGAGAAATATGTATCAGCGTACGCCCACTATTGTTGAATATATTTCATGTCTATAGGTATAAATGTACTCTCAGTACGACGTATATGAAATTATTATATACGACTCCAAGCCACGCCCTTGCCAAATATTCACTCGATTAACCGGTTTTCTGCCTTTCTCTAGGACGGCCGGCACATACTGTATACCACGGTCCTTAGTATCTATATATACGACGTACAGTCGTGAACGGAGAGTGTTATTACAGTTAACTTCAAATAATGACGGCAGCGGCGTTTATTAGAAATGCGAAAATCCTAGTTAACCACACACACATTATGACTTATGCCTATATTGTCTCATTATATATATATATATATATATATATATATATATATATATTATTGATAAAAGAAAGTGATAACGTTTAATACACGTATAGTAGACCTGTATTACATATTGGGCTTCCATAAACGACATAGGTAAATAATATTTCGTGCAATATTCTTAATAAAATGCTATTAACATTGGCTTCGAATGACACTTTTATAGGATTGTCGAAAATATAAATTGTTATAACATATCTTTACTTATCGTAATACAGTGCTCTTTAAACTTACAGAAGTAGTATTATTTTTATTTAAAATTCATTTTTTTGCTTAAATATACATACTCAAAGTTAAAAACTATTATATTTTTCATAGGATTATGGTTATAATATTGTTACTAAATATTATTTTCATGGTAATTAATGTGTACGTTATAAATGGACAATCAATTAATTTATTTACGTACCAACGTTTAGGACAACACCTTGTTTGTAAATATATAAAATAGAATATTATTAAAAAAAAAATAAATGGATAATATCGTATCACATTATTCTCATGCCCCGGAAACGAGATCGCTCATTACTTTAAATATGTAGTATGGAAACGTTTTCGATACGATATTTGACTCGGTCAGTAAGTTTGTAAAGAAATGTCAACGACCTTGCAGTTCAGACGATTGATAAAATGACAAATATGAGCAATATATTTTTATATATATTGACAAGACCGAGAAACAATATATTATACGTATATCATTCGTATCGTCAAAATAATGTTTCAAATCCGGTTCAGCCCCATGTTGTTTATATGCGCATGTATGTAGGCGTTTATAAAATTATATTTTCAACATTATACAAGAGTCGATTCCCCGACGTACTGAACAACGCTTTTCGCGGTTTTGACGTCACATGTTATTGTACTATATCACTGAATGCGATTCACGTTTCTGCGATGCAAGCGTTTTAGCGACTAGAATCGACGATTTCGCGTTTTCCGATACCTAGCTCACTGAGTCTCAAACTTTTTTTCAATAAAAGCGTTTTGCTCAAGAGGCAAAACGCCAAATCGCGCTCTATAGAACAGTCTGTTAATTTACCTAATAACATTTGGAATCAACCATTACCATTGTAAATCACTCTAAGTAAAGCCGTACCTGTTGAAAGGGATCACATAATATCAGGCTACTCTTGAAAACACATTATAAAATAATATATATACATGGGTGAACGTTTATAATTTCATTCGTGTTCATCTTCGTCATCAATCGTAGGCGTTAAACGCACGCAGGTACGTCATTGCATACGATGTGCGTATTGTTAAATTACACATTGTAATACTGTTACACTTAATCGGATGACGAGAAATCCGTGACGCGAACGCGACATTACATCGCGAACGCGTGGGCGAGCGGATATGGGTGCGCGGGGAGCGCCGAAAAAACATATTTTCGGGGCACCTAAGCAAATATAAATTTAATAAAATATTGTCAAACGTGCGTGTTACTCTGTGTGCAGATATTATTTTACAAACGTATATTCGCATACAGCAACGGCTGTCCGATAAATACTAATTCAGAGCTTTTTCGAAGGACGATAATATCAGTGGATCACATGACAGCCGGAATGACAGAAATGTGTTATAAACGTAAGCTATAACAATACACCGCAATAGTGTACACGACGAACCGTGCATGTGTGCAGTTACGGACTTAGTGGGGGTGCGGGTCCTAAATTATCTCAATGGCATAAAATAATACATTATGGTTATGAAATATGATGTATCAAAAACATTTGTTGATAAATTATTGAATGATGATCCAACAAATTATACGATTTTTAGAACAAAATTAATAATGAACCTGTTCATTAAACAGTGATCTATTTTTTACTCGTTTATACTATTATTAATTTTTACTCGTGTTGAAGAAAATTAGTATTTGCAATTATTTTATTTATTTTATAGAGCTCCTGATTAATAGTTTATACTCTGGCCTCTCAAGGATGGAATCCAGCATTGTATGTACTTGCATAATCCTAGATATATATATATATATATATATAATTCGCGATTTCGTATTAGAGTTATTATTATTTTTATTTTACAAACGAAAGACGCGCGTCTTTAATATTTACGGTATTATATGTACATATACATGCGTGCATACGTCGACTGCTGCGACGTCTGAATAACGGTCGTGTAACAAGACATAATTGAATTTGTATACGAGCGTCCGAATGACGGTCGCGCGTACGCGCGGTGGAGGCGGAACATCTTGTAAGTCTTATATCCGGTATTGTTTTATGCGTGCGTATGGTGTGTGTGTGTGTGTGTGTGTGTGTGTGTGTGTGTGTGTGTGTGTGTTTGTGTTTGTGTTTGTGTGTGCGTGTGTAGTACATTTTATTTATTTTTTCATTATTATTTAACAGTCGTCTTATCTGTAACGGAAGTAGAACCGGTAATTATCACTGCGCGCGTTATATGCTATACAATAATATGGTATCTAGTACTGGTAAATAGCGTGATAACGGGAATTCGTTCCAGAACAGGATCAAATCGTTTAAAAACACAAGCGCTTTAAAAAAAATATTCAATATGATATCCATCCAATTGCGAAAACGCACAAAATTGCGAATAACATTATGGATTTTTTTTACATACAACTACCACACGTTGAACGGACGCTGACAAGATTTTCTTACATATTATTACATATACATATATATATATATATATATATATATATATATATATATATATATAGAGTATCAGCATCACATTAAACGGTTGCACTAGTCTTTAATCGGAACCTAAAATGAATACCAATAGCAGATAGTTAATAGTATATACATATATGCAGTTCAGACAATGAAATGCGTGATGATTAGTGTAACAGTTGCTGTATTGTAAAAAATACATTAGCCAAACATCAAAAGTGAAAAATAAAAGTAATAATGATCGTAAGAGTAAAATTGATTTCGCTTCTAACGAGTATTTTTCCAATAACAATAAAAGTATAATTAAAAACTCAATTAAAATAAAATATAATTTGTGCTTTAATTAAATTTAATAAGATAATATAACACATAATGTTTTTCAAAATAATTAATTTATGTATACAATATTTATTAAATTGTTATATTAACTTATTTTCAAACTATGCTCTTATGTATAATCAACATAAAAATATATAATTGCCCAAAATATTATATCTATTCTTAAATTATATATTCTGGACAGGCGCGTAATTTAGACGGGATAAGAGCGATCGCCCCTCCATAAAAATCGTATTATAGTAACTACGAATTAAGATATATGGTATATATTATTTTATTGCACATTATTTAAGCACAAATTATTTTGAAGAAGATTAATCCCCTCTCACCACCAAATAAGCACCTATTTACGTGCCTGACTCTGTGGTCAATTTTCTTCGAATTAACAGATTAATTAGTCTATTGTTACACTTGAAAAAATATATGTAAAATTATAATTACATAAAGTACGTAGAAATTACCTTAATTATGTAGAAGTCTCGTAGACTAATAATATCAGTTATAATTGAATATAAGCAGTAATGATTTAGAGGGGTACACAACGCCAGTAGTTTTCCCTAAAATAAAAGTAGAGATATGCGGGATATATTCGATGTATAGTAATTAAAAAATAAAATGTCGACTATTTTATAATAATTATAACTGATTAAAACTATTATGGGTTCAAATTAAAATGATAATTTTATTTTCACAATGTAGTAATGTAACTATCATGCTTAAAATAGTTTTTAATGAATATTTGTATCAAGCAAATAAAATTTGTATTACCTCCTTCAAAAATTAAATTTGAATGAAATGTCCAAAAAGAACAAAAGATCAGTTAATTAAAAAAATGAAAGGAAAATCGGCGAAATATTATTGAATATAAGGTAAGTAAAGAAATACAATTTCTGAAAACTTATGTTCTTAAATATTACTAAAAAGTTATAAATTTCATATGTAGAACACATGTTATGTTTGCATCGGTTCCAGATTTAAACATAATTAGTATATATCAAAGTACAAGTAGTGTTGCAAATAATATGAATATAATTTATTATTGTTTATTAAATGAAACCGTTTCTAGAATAAATTCATTTTTGATTAGTTTTGATAATTAACGTGCATGTAACTCTATTAAAAATAATGTGTTTTATTTAATAATGCGTTCAACTTTAGAGATATTTTAACATAAATTAAACAATATAGAGATAATTTAACATATAAGTGTGTATTAAATCTATAAATAAATATTTCGTTTTGAGGTATTTATTTTTATAGCATATTTATTGTGTATATATAATACTGTAAACACACCCAAGTTATTATTAATTGTTAATTTGAATTTTAAATTGTTAATTATTGTAAACAGACAACTAGGAGCTACCGTTTACATGCAACTTATTTTTAGTTGTATTGGTTAAATTTACCGTACGGATTTTTATCAAAATACCATTACGCTACACTAGTAGGACATTAAAAAAAAAACTTTTTCAAAAAAAACGCATTCTTATTTCTTAAGAAACCAAGCGGGTGTACCGTTACCTCTGTGACCACATTTTTGGTTGGCTAAAATAAGTAGACGGACGTTTAATGATAGGTTATAAAAGCCGATGTTGAATATTGATAGCTACGCGTTCACGAAAATTTCTTGGTTCATTAGTTATAAGTTATTTTTTATTTTTTGCAAAAATAAATGATTATACATTGAAATAAGTATATATTCTTCGTAGATAAGTTTTCTCTAATAAATAAAAGTTACAACTAAAATTTTTACAATACAATTATTTCACTCTAACCGATAAAACTGAAAATCACAATCCATCCCATGCACTTTTTTGAGACAAACGACATAATTTATTTCATGGATTCGATTTCAATACTAAATTTATGATGTTTAATATAGTGCAATAAATTACATCATAAAATAACAATAATATAACCAGTATTTACTATAGTCATGAACTATAACATTGATATGTTCATATCACAAATGCTTCAAAATATCCTACTGATTTAAATTGTTATTTAAAATATAAAATATTTGTATACTGCTATGACCAAATATGATAAAACCAAATTAACCATCAGTTAAGTTATTTTTTATTATTTATTTATTTATTTATTTAAATCGTAGTGAAATGATAGTGGTTTTTATATTTTAAAATATAGAATAAAATTGTATTTTTCATGAAATAGTATTGTAATGTAAGTTTTAATGTCATTGGTATTTGACTATTTAATTACAAATTATTTAGAATATTATTGCCCAACTCCTAAACATCGTTAAAATAATTTTAATAGATCTGAATGTACTATTATCAGCATTACGATCGTTATTTATTCGTTCGTCTGTTATAAAATAATTATAATTAGGCATTAGTTTGTTTTATAATACATACAAGTTACGCTTCGAGGAAACTGTATTAAATAGGCATAATGTACATATATAATTTTTGTACAAAAGTAATAAATAATCTTAAAAATAAATATATAAGCGATTAAACTGAAAAGTTATGTGTTTGACAATAAGTTATTCTTAAGGAATTTGAATTTATTGAATTCATAATGATGATATAAATACAATTTACAATTATACAGGACTAAGATTAATATTTAATTAAAAAAGAAAATATAGTAAAAATTAAAAAAAATTTTAAAAAAAAAAAAAAAAAACATGATATTGGCAACAAAATTGTATCAACTTTTCAAAATTTAAATAGTGACATTTTATTGAGTAAGTTAATTTAGATAATTATATACTAATAATTTCCAAAGTGAATGTACCATAATCTGTTCATAAACCGGATTATTTAAAGTTAATACTTATGTAAGTATTATTTTTATATTACCATTACCGGTTTCAGTAATAATTTAATATATTTATAACAATATATATATTTGTTGTAAGATTAAAATCCTTCACTTCTTGGAATACTGAAATTCGTATGTAGTTTTGAAATTGAATGAACTAAACGTTGTACAGGAATTTTGAAACACAATTTAGGTATCACTGTCAGGTGACATTTAACGCTATTAAATTTGCATATGATATTTTACACACGTATAGTGTAGACATCAAACAAAATATTGTACTTAACGTGAATGCATTTATTTAAGTAATACATTCTCTTCGAAATGAGGGTACGAGTTGTACGAAGTATAATGTCAACGTACATAATAATTTTCCATCTTAACGATGTGTTGCACCACTACGATTGTCTCGAAACCAGAATTAACTATTCAATTATTTTTGTAGTAGCTTTAACAACGAACAATTACGTGCGATACAAATATTAGGTACCGGTAAACCGATTTACTATACGATGTATATTATGTATAAGACGTCTGTAATATTAACAATGTGCCATTTTCAAATAATTACAAGAGTTAAAATTTCTATAATTAAATCGCAATCAAGAACGAGTGGGAAGGAAGCCATTAAAGAGAAGTATTGGTTCACATTAATCGTAACTCATGTATAACCGTAATAAATGTACTTTTAATATTTCGTAATTACTGCAGTAGGAGCATTCTATAAAGAATAATTCCGTATTCATAAACCGTTTGAAAGTATTAAACAATAATTTTACTGCGTTTAGGACATTTTTCGCTCTGTGTAATAAGCTCCAGTGTACATATTATAACATGCAATCACGTTGTAAAATTGAAATATGAGTACAACGAATAGCAGTTATAAAAATTGTATAAATATTAAATTACGATTAATGATAAATATTTAATTACAGGTTTTTATGAATAAGATATCACACGCGCATGTTAATAAAAACCAACTTGAACGCACAATCAATTTTTCGACATTAATGACTATGGCTTATCTGAATATAATACTCAAATTAAATGAAATTATTCGTACGAAGAATGTTCAACTTGAAGACCTCAGAAAACAACGGACAACGACGAAATTCGAACGGCCTATTCAGATTTACGTTAAGTTGTATAAAAACTTCGCAACGATAGCACGGATGGAAGCCGTGATGTCTAGACAATGTCTAGACACCATGGAATACGGTTATAAAATTCAGAACGGAACAAAATTCTGACCGGTATCCGACAATTTTCTCGTCTGGTGATTGGCAAGCAAACCTATTTGTTCTGAACCGGTTTTGCTTTCTCGATTGTCCGATTCCGATTCGGTAAATTGCTCAGCGACCTTTAGAATATGTATAATAATAATTAAACCATTATCATCGACACGACCGACGACGGGTACACTGGACGCAAACGCGCGTTCGCGTCAGGAAAATTCTCACTTCCCGGACGTCACGTTTACTTGCGGTTCCGCCTGTACGAAATCAATCGGCGCAACACAATCGTATTTCGTGTAAAATCAACGTAACACTGCAGCAATTCGTGTCAAGGTAGCGCGGAACAATTAAGCACAAAATCAAACAAAAATTTGTGTACAAAAACGTACAAAATACTTCAAAAAACTTCCTAGCAGTTCCTTCCGTTTTTTGCGCACGGCAAATCGAGATGTTTCCCGTGTTGTCGTTTGACGAAAACAATACTGATATTATACCATTGGTTCCATGCGAACTTAAATGTGCTCGACGCGTCGGCGCACGGGAACGCGCGAGCGGGCAGACATGTCCACGTGTAAAACGTGTTTACCGTCGAAAACGAGAAGGTTTTCAGTTTCCGGAAACGCCGACGTTCATACCCGCGTGCGCGATATATTTTCCGCGCACGTACTTACGTATCGTTGCATACGCTCGTAAGTACGCGATTTATCATCGCGGCAGTGCAAAATAGTTCACGTAGTGTACGCGTAACACGAAGTTTTGGCTCGCGTAGGTACGTTCAAGGACAAGTTTTAGCGATGCAAGCGAGCGCTAGAGACGAGATCGACGGCTCGCGGATGAGTGGGGCGACCGAACAACTACGAGGAACGGAAGGAAGTCACTCTAGGTCATTCACACCTGTCGAATATAATATTACGTATTTCGATATTACCGTATAGTTGTACACGGGTGTACGTATACCTATGCGCGTGCAGAACACATTGTATGCGCATACATTTTTCTACGTGTACGCGCCGAGCGGTGTTCATTCAGAACTGGTGTTTTCACGCACGCGCGTTTGTGCATTGCAGCGCATACCGGCCGCGGGTCAACGGGGCGGCCGCATTCCCGTCCACATTCCAGGAGTGCCGTGCGCCGTGTGTCCGTCGTCGCCGCCGCCGCCACGACGTCGGTCGTCTACCGCCGAGCCTCCCGAAGGCGACAGCGTCGGTGGTATTTCTCCGGCCCGCGCGCCCCCCACTTTTACGCCGCCGACCGAGTTCTTATCTCGACCCCCGGGTTTTCGGAAATTTCGTACGCGCGCCCGCCGTACACGTTTCATATATCGTACCGCGCACGGCGATAGTCCGCAGTCCCACCCGCTGGCTCGCAACTTTAACCGAAAACTAGACGAAACGGACACACCGGGGTCAGTTCGTGTCCGTGCGCACCCGCGATAAAGAAATAATAATAATAGTAATAATAATAATAATAATAATATACGCTTCCATTAGCCGATTGCGACGGCGCGAAATTCAACGCACATCCGGGCCAGACATTGTCCGATTCTAATGGATTCCGCGTAGGAAATTATCAAACAGTCCATCTTTCGTCTGTAGATTTTTAGATTGGGTTCGGAGTGTCGCCGCCTTTAGCCTCTTGCGCTGCGGTATATACGTATACGTACGATGTTACGTGTGCACGCGTCATTGCAACTGCACCGCCGCCGCTGAGAGTCGCGCCGATATCACCGATTCCAGGCATTCGTTTCATTTACGTCTACGGCCCAGAAAACCGGCGTGTACATTACGCATTTAAACAAATCGCTACCAAAACAGACATTTCATTTGACAACGAAGCCCAACGCGGTTCGATGTTTGTACGTTTTCCGAAGTGCACTGTACAAATTTTGTACAGAGGTTTATTCCGAACGTTTTTCCACGCTCGTTGTATGGAAAACGTTTCTCACGATATAAATATTTTTCCCGTTCAACGACTCGTAGTTTCATATGAAATATTAGCTTATACCAAGATATTCGGAAGACATGATTTTAAAAATACCGCATTCAGTGGTTTCAAACAGTTTTCGTTGTCCGAAAAGTTATTTAATTGCTAAAGGAATGAGTTTACCGTACATAAAAAATAGATGTATTATATTGTTTATGTAACATATATTTGGATGTTTAAATGATACGTATAAAAAGATTTAGCTGTTACCATGTTATATTACTGACAATTCATTACCCACGTGTGGTAAAATATGAGAAATTAATTTCTATAAGATATAACGGTACCCTCAACCATAAATGTATTTAGCATATATATTTATAGACTATACGCAGTATGACATTTAACATAATGCGTGATCAAATTTAAAATCTGTACGAATGTTATGTGTCGCAGTTATGCACTTACATTTATAGTTTATTTCTATAACACTTTTGTCAATAATTTTAAATTTTGAAGGAAATTGTCCTTTACCTTAAGATAATCAATATTCTTCATTTTTATTTTAAAAAACATTAACTAATATTTGTGAATGTATATTATAATCTATATATCTATATATATAATCCATATATCTAAATATTTCAAGTTTATAAAATAATGTTTAAAATATCTCAATGATACGTTTAATAATTTGATTAAATTGAAAAATGTAATTCATAATGTAAATATTATCAAATTAATAATAAATCAAAAGTTTTACACGAACACCTATAGTAAATTTGCCAACAACACAAAAAAGACATTCATAACTTTATTTTAAATTCAAAAATGTTATTAAACAATTTACGCTTGCTGACATTATATTGCATTAATGACAATAATGTGTTGTTATTATTTCCCGTCCATTCAAAACAGTTTTGGACTATACATTTTAATATTATAATCTCGATCCTAAATAAGGTCAGCGGATATGGAGTTTTGTTTGTGTAAAAAAAAAAAAATCATCAACACAAAAAAAAAAAAACGTTAACCTATATGGCGTGTGCGAAATTCGCAAGCATTTTGAAAGAGTAAATCAACAACTTATGTAGCAGCCACGGCATCGACAACGAGTTACGTAATAGGCGGGCTGTACGGTTTTTAGGCATGGTGCGGCAAGAGCTTCTCATCTGTGACCCGTTTTTACACGCCATTGAGCTCGAATTTTCATTTTCCTTTAAATATTGTTTACGTAAGAGACATCTAACTGTGACGAGTTAAAAAACGATTTCGAATATGAGTGAGTTTATTAATTTAATTCGTATAAAAATTATGCGTGCGAACAGTATACTTACTACAGTTAACAGGGTAGACGGCTTCGTATAAGATATACGAAATTATAATAATTATTATCTACTAAGAATTACTATCTTAAGTGGAACTTCTATTGAATTAAGTATGATGATATACAGCCATAATAGAAAAATGTAAGAGAGTGTTATTGTAAAAAGAATATTCGTAATGAGAGTGATTGAAACAGTGAATGGACGGCCAATTAATAATTTCCACGGATGTAAGTAAACATTAAATGCAATCTACTAAAACTACGTATAGACATCTCCAAATAAAGCACACAATGAAGTAACGGCATTCCTAGTTTTAAAACATTTATAACGAAAATATTCACTGAACATTATGTATGATTTTATTGTAAAATCTCATGGTAAATTGTATTTGACATTAAGAAAACGAGTCGTTTATTGAACCATGCCGTTGAATAATAAAGAAAAATGTCAACGTCTTAGTGCCAAATCAGGTTTTAAGTGAAATCAAATTAAATAAAATATTTTTTGGCGATTACATAGAACCACTTCAACCAGTCAATTTGAATAGAGGCCAAACATTTAGGAAAATTCAAAGAATCATGAAAAAGAATCTGAATTTTAAAAATAATTTATATTAAATAATAAATTATACTATAATATTTATAATAAATAGTTTTACTCTAAATTAAATAATACTAGTAATTATTTGGATATTACTGTTGAAATCATAAATGTTAAAAATATCAACATGTGTTTTAAAAATGAACGATTTTAACTCATAGAAAACAACCTGTATACAGTAATATGGAAATATAGTAGTTTCATGTAATATCATCTATATGACATGTTTGTTTTAACATTTGTAGTATTTACAATTATTTAAATCCAAACAAGACACATGAAGTTTGAAGTATATATAGTATACTGATTTATAGTTTTTAATTTTATTATCCATATAGATATACTGACAAAAAGTATGCTGCCACAATTGGTATAAATATTACGTATGTTTAGCTTAAATTATATTTGGAAATCGTTAAAAAACATTCAAATTTTAAATTATTAATTAACATGATCTATATAAATGACTGTTTGTTATTTAAACGTAATTATATTTCTATCATATTTTTCCCCTAGATTTTAACTATTATCTACTTCTATAGAAGTCTTAAATATAATACACGTTCTGATAATGTGGTAAAATATTTTATACAAAAATCATAGAAAAAATATTAATGGTAGAACACATTAAACATATTGCTGAAATAAATTATGGAAAAATATTTGATTTAGTTGTTATTTATATTAAAATAAATACGAATATCACTATACAAGCCATCATTATTTTTTGTTTTAATAAATTTGAAATCAATTATTTTTCTTGAACTATTTGTGAAGACCTTTCATCGTTCGCCGTTAAAAAAAAAACGATTTTGAATACACGTATTTTCTGATTCCAATGAATAACGATAACAGTAGATGGTGATTATTTCAATAATTTTGGAATTTTATAACGGACTCAAGATTTGCGATGGCCCAGACCAAGGTCAAATTCACCCGGAAACGCGGTCGCCTACTCTCGTTTAGTGCAGGTACATATACTTGTAATATAACCCGAGACACATTCACCCTTCACGATCAACCGAAAGATCCTTTCACATTTTTTATACACACATATATACAGTTGTCGGTCCGATTGCAATGCCTGTCTGTCTCACTCTACTGGTCTTTCACCGGTATACCTTTCACTTTGGCTGCCTTTCACCGGCTCAGAATTGGCAAGCTTTTTCATACATCTTAAGACACCCTTTCTCACATACCATTATAATGTAGACACGGTCACGATTGAAGTCTAGGCCACTGGAGTCTCGTGGGAATAGATTTTTATTATTTATTACTATTACTAATATTTTACTATTCTTATTATTTATTATACACAATATTCACCCCTCCTCTCCCTTTATAAAATTTATAAAAAATCAAAAAGGAACTGAAGTAGTTCTAACAATGGACGTCTTTATAATTCTTCATTTTTAGACATCGCCATTAAATGCTAATTCAAACTTATCCTTTAAAACTTTTTAAACGAATAGTTTATTAGTTTATATTTATAAATTATTATTCATATCCAAAGGCAAATAAAATAATATGCCCCAAAATTAATGGGTGAAATGTATTATTTTATATTAATGAAATATTTTACAATATAAATCTATATAATAATATATTATTATATTATAATAATGAGCATATACTTTCATAAAAATAATTTCTTATTAATATAATTTAAATATTAGTAAAAATGAATTTTTGAACATAAAACTGGTTTTATATTTTTAATTGCTCAGTAATTGAATAAAATGTTAGAAAACGTAAGATAGTTAATTTTATCAAATGATTAAATATTTAGAATATAATGAGAATTTATTTAAAAAGCTAAATTTGTTATTATAATAAGTTAATCATTATTTTCTTGCTGAATAAATATATTTTGTTACGTTTAATTCATGAAATTGAACTTAAAAATTATTGTATGTAAATTATACAACTATAATTTTTTTTTTTTTAGTTTTTATTACAAATTAAAGTAAAATGTATAATTAAAAATATAAGATTTAGAATTCTTTATAGTTTAATTTTCGTTCAAAAATTAAATAATTTCTAGTATGAAAAAATATAAATCATTATTAGCAACAAAATTATAGTAATCGAATAACTAAAATATTACAAAATGTAAAACAAATATAAATATATTAATACATTATATATAATATATAATAATAATTAATTAATAAAAATAATATTAATAATATTATAATAATTTATATATATTATATTAATATTATAAATATAACAAATATTTATAATATTCTAATACCCCCTATTTTGCTTCAAGGCTAAATGTATTTATTTAATTTAAAAATTGTTCAAACACTTCTTAATGTCTCATAATGTATTATATTCATCAGAAGAGCATAAGAATCAAACTTTAAAAATTATTAGCATTTTAATTTATTAAATCAATCTAATAAAAATTCAATGATATAATCTAAATATGGGTTGTACTGAAAAGGTTCCAACGTTGAAATAAAGTAACATCTACATAAGAAAAATAAAGAAAATTAAAAAAATTTATATATGATAAATTTTTATTTTGAAAATGGAAAAAATTACTTCATTATTTTATAACAGAGGCAATTTCGAATATTCTGAAAATATTTAAATTATCTCAATTTGTATAAAAAAATAAAAATAATAACGATGAATCCACCATAAAATTCACTGATTAATTATACATTTTCACAATTAATCTCATGTAATTATAATTATAAATTAATATACATATATCTGGTATACTGAGTTAACAGGTGTGCAATTGTTTAAAAAATTAGAGCAAGTGTTTTTATGAGTTGAAAAACGTGCAAACGCGATCGTAAAAATATTAATAATAAAAACGTATGTGCACGTGGCTTATCGAACTATTGTACTTAAAAAAAATTCCATTTAACATGTCTATTAAAAATCTAAATGGCTAATGAGGCAATTTTGTTATTGTGAATTATACATTTTTTTTATGTTGTTTGATGCATAAAATAAAATATGCATAATAATTAGGGAATAAACTTTTTTACATATTGATATTCTATAAATTAGAAGTTATACATTTCAATAGTTTCAATTAATAATAATAAACAATGGTGATTAAAAGTGTAAGTATTGACATATAAGTAACAAATATTTTAATTTAATGTATATTTACTTATGCAAAGGCTATACGACATACTTATTTCATACTTATTACATTTTCTAAAATGTATAAAATTATTTTTTAACGACGATGTCGATCAAATATACTGGTATAGATTTGATTATATCGAATGGTATGTAACAAATATGACATTGTAAATTTAAAGCATTATACGCAAACATTTAAAAAAAAAAATGTACGTCAGTACTACAACGATTTTTTAAAACAATGTTATTCGTCGCCAATATAGGTATATATTTTTTAAGGTGGAAAATTATTATTTTATTTTCATGCACTATTTACGACAGTTGAAACTGATTTATATAATGTTACACAATGTACTTTAGTATCTAACCCCTTTAAAGTCACAGTCGATTAACAATTTGCAAATCAGTATACAATTCTATAATGATTTAGTAACGAAATAAAAATATAATGTAAGTAATACATGACTCTACATGGAAACTATACAAAAAACAATAAAATCTATTTTCACACAAAATAAAACTGCATTCTCATTAAAAATAAAAATTGTATTCACAGAGTTTATTTTTATTATTAGTTATTTTCAACCATATTATTAAACAGTGTTTTATTATTATTGTTATTTATGTTGCAATTAAATGATATACTTATAATTAAGATGCCATCAAGAAATATGTACGTACATATACAGTTACAGTACTGTACCTTTTTGAACAACTTAAACCGAGTGTGTATTTTTGTAAACGCATACGACATAGTAATTACGAAATTTTAAATAATAAAATTCAATTTATTTAACAGTGTTGTCTTTAGGAATTAAAGTATATATTTTTAAGAATGTTGGTGTCAAAAGCAAATAATATTTTTAACAGTTTACCAACGTTTGATACACCCACATACTCGACTACAGTTTCTATATAAAATTAATCATAAGTGTCATCGTGAAGTTATATGTAAAGATATAATAATTATGAAGTACCAATTTCATAACCATGATAATCTTTGACGATTTGAAGATTATGTATTAAAACAGAAAAACTCTCCACTTCTTTGTTGACAGATTTACTCTAGCATTCCTTTATTGTAAATTATTTGCATTTACTAATCATAATTATACTTATATTTAAAAAGAAAATCGAAAAATATTTGTGTTTTTTCTTTTTTACAGGTTCAAAAATCTTACACAAGCAATAAAAGTTACGCAATGCAATAAAAAATTCTAAAAATTTTCTAAAAAATTGTAGATAAAATTTATTTATCCAACCCCTTTTCCTCTTGCAATAATTTTAAGGCACTGTATGGTTTCAAGCAAGTTTATGATATACTAGTATAACGGTAATCCATGTAGAATTTAATCGTATGTTAAAAAACAAAACGAAATATGTACACGATAATAAGTATTAATATTTTATTATTATTAAAGACATATGCGTATATACACACAAGAACGTGATATGTGTGTGGCCGACACGATGATGGCGACACGGAAAAAGGGCAGGTCAGAATTTTTCTGATATCCCCGAATGGCCCCCCTACCGATGACTGTAGTTTGTCAAATCATCGTTGAAAACCGGTTCTGCCGAATCGCAGCTCGGAGATTAGCGAATTTTTCAACGACGCACAAGGGGGCACAAACATAGGAGTCTCGGACGGGTTTTCCCGAAATACATTTTTTCGATTTTAAAACGGTACACGAAAATAAGTCAAAGACTCGATAGAGGAAATCATTTGTAACCACCGACGACCGGTTTTCATTCCCAGGATCCCCGAAAAAATCCATTTTAACATACCGGTTTCGTTGCTGTGCGAGTAGTAGATATTATTAAATACGCGCATCCATACACATGTGTGTACATTTTTATACTTTTCCTACAATATCAGGCACGTTATAATACGTACATACAATATACACGCGTACTTCTAGTCTTTATTTTTATTTATCGTCTCTCCCACTCTTTATACTCTGCTCCTTCTCTCTCTCTCTCTTAATAATACTTTTTTTTTTACAACGACCATCGATTATAACGGAAGAAGATTTCAAATTACCAAGACGACTTTTTTCGTCGTAACCGACACCTAAACTTTCGAATTTCGCTTCAATAAATGAATACAGCTGTTGAATGTAAACGTATAATATCTGACAATGAAATACGGATTTTGTATATGGCGAATTACACGTAATGACTTAATCGTACATACGTAGCGCCCAGTCACCCTGATAAATTGATTTTCCGACACTTATTAAACGAAACATATTAACGACATACCTAATGTACACGCCGCGCGGTGAGGTGGTCGTGTACGATAATACGGCGTCGGCGGCGCCGGAGTACGGTTACGCTCGTGGGTCGCTCGTGCGGGATTCTCCTCGCTGCCACCGTCATCGTCGCGTCCCGCGATCCCTGCATGACGTCAGCGTGGTGCGCGTGGGTTTCTGAGCACTTTGCGCGCTTTATTTCTGTGTTCCATCCCGTGCACACAGTGCGCGTCACAGTCCTTAAGGATTAAGCTAGGCGAACGCGGAGGCGTCGGGGATACCCCCGTGTGCATGACGTTCAATATGTACGTGTACGCGCACGCGTTCGCGTATACGTACACTACATGTATAGAGCGACACCGCCCGCAAATCGACAGCGAAAGTTCGGACACGATGTTTTCCCGACCGAGTTTATTCAATTCTCTCCCACGGCCGTAACAATATTATTATTATTATTATTATTATTATTGTGGACACTCTCCGCGCTCGTCCCACACGGATCCCCGCATGTGTTGTTCGCGGTTTTCGGACGTTGGTCAACAAATGTTTGTTTCCGTCATTGTTATTGCACAGCTCAAGTCCGGAACATCAATATGTACGAACCTCGGTAACAAAAGTGCAACTGTATGTACGAAAGACGGATTGAAATGAAAAATCCAATCGTACATGCAGGCCCGGCTCGTGTTTAAACAAACATAGGAAAAATTTAGTTTTGCCACCCCTTACATGTAAATATCACATCAAATTTTTTTTTTATATACATAAAAATTCCTACGGAAAAATTCCGCCCCAGGTGTGAGCCTATGTCGCCTACCCCTTAAGCCGGGCCTGGGTACATGATTATGTTAGAGCTAACATATGTTTAATTCGCATTCGGGAAATTCGCGATGTGAAATTTTCCAGGTACTAAGAACTCGATTATCCGACATCGACTACACCGACCTGTATACATACGAGTGTAAATATGCGTACAGACCACATATCTAATCAACTACGCATTCATTTGAAACCTACGTTGTTATTTTTTCAAAACCTGAGTCCTTTATTTATTTTTGATTTCTATTTGATCGTTTACATATTACACGCGTGATTCGATACATCCCGATTCGAGCGGTTTTTACTTCAAATACCATTATCCATCACTAAGCAACTCTCTAATATTACTAAAATATATTAAAGAAATGACCTTTTGTAAAATACATTTTTTCCATGTTGCTATATGCAAATTATAAGCTTCGCATATGATAAAAATCTCCGAATATATGATTGCTCGTAGGCACGTTAAGTTTGAAACTAAGCTGTTAATATTTCTTATTTACAATAATAGAATGGAAATATGTCAAACAGCGCCGACATTCCTGATGTAGATTAATAACAAGGTAAGATAACCGAGTCAACATAATATAATGTGATTCCATGATGTGCCCATCTCTTAAATAATCGAAAGAACGTGTTTAAATTTGTATTATTCACTATCATATCGTTTTTATTTTCCGCCATTCGCATTCGCACCTTCGAATAACAAAGCGTCTTTATTAACACTGTATAAAAAATATATCTATGAAGCATGCCAAACGAAATTACGCCGCATATTTAATAACAGAATAATATCGTTGTTCGATTAAATTTTCATTGTAATCAACCAATTATCGTTAAATACTTAGATACCTACATGAATTCGCTGCATTTTTTTATTTTTCATGAATGATTGTTACATATTATGATTCAAAATTAGAATTTAAATCAATTTTTTTGTTTTTGTGCTGGCTATGATTTATTTATGACTATGAATGATTCTTTATATGCAGTACCACCAATGAACTTTTTTTCATAGATAAACATTTAACACGTTGCGATAAAGAAACATATTTCGTTTATAAATAAAGTACAATATAAGAACTGCATGTTAAATAAAAGATTATTATGCATTTTTCAAAAAAGTTTCTGAAATAGATTTTTAGGTCGATGAGGTCAATTGTATCGCCAATGCCGTGGTAAACGTGCGCAACGAATAATAAATTATCGCACTTTGAGACGGCATTTTTGAACGGAAATCATACTCAACTTCTCAATTCATGCCATATTCCCCGTACTCGATTATCGTAGGACATGTATTGATGGCGGGATATGAACGTATTTTTAGGATCCATGGACAATACGTTCGATTCGATGGAGCAATGAATATTAAATACATCGTTGTAGGCCTACTGGAAAGCATTGTTTTCCTAGACACCTTTTGGGAATCGTCTGGGGCGGTGGTGGTGGCGGCGGCAATGACGACGATGACCGCGCAGTCATAGCTATTGCCGTCGCTCGTCATACGCACACTCACGTGTACACGCTTGCACACACGCACACACACACACACACACACACACACACACACACACACACACACACTCATACACGAACTCATACACGATTAACGTGTTGCGTACGTGATGACAATTCCGTTACAAGCTGAGGAGTGTCGAATCCAGTCGACCTTCGAGAGTGAGAGAGATGTACGACCGAACGCTCCTCATACGAACACGCACGCACACACATGTGTAAGTTCATGGGCGTCAATGACCGACGTGACGTCACCCGGGGATTTTCTAGAAATACACATGTGTACGAAAATAAGATATCGACTTCTCCATCCCTATGGACGGAGAGAAAAAAAAACCAATCCCTGACCGGTTTCCGGTCGCGTCCGCTGCCCCGCCGAAAAAAAAACGGATTTTTTTTCCGTTTTTTATTTATTTTTTCCTCTAATCCCGGCACGTGAGAAGTTAGATGAGGCCCAGGGGGAAAAATGTTGTACGCTTCACGGGTTTCAGGAGTCATCGACCTTGGACGGCCCGCGATGGCAATAACATTATATTACTATTATACATTATGAACCGCACACACACACACACACATTCACACACACTCACTCACTCTTACACACGCGCACGTACATATCACACACGCACGCACGTGTGCACTTGAAAAAAAAAAAAAAAACAGCCGCGCGTATGTACTTACGTACATATAACATGGGTTCGCAGCAAGAGACTGGAAATCCATTATCGTTTCCTTACGGGTCTCGAACGAACGCAAGCGCGCGCGCCTTCCGGTGTGTCGACGTCGTCGCGCCACGCAACGTTCTAAGAGCGCTTCTCGCCCGGCCGTATCGCTGGTGAACCGGATCCTAATGAATATTCACCCCGGCGACCAGACGAGCACATGCGTTGATAACCGTTATCAGTCGTACTATACCGTTTGCGCTACCCCACGTTTCAGCAGATATGCACCGTACGGCCGGTGTTCGCAACCGTTTCGCACCGGCTACGTATGTAATCGTCGTGAGAACCACGTCCAGCACGAATCCGTGCGGAAATCCTTTCCACAACGACACGTGTATTCACGCCGCCCTTGGATTCCTTGACTTTATTTTTACTTTTACGATTATAACTATTATTATTATTATTATTATTATTATTATTATTATTATTATTATTATTACTATTATTTAATCTAATCGGAATACTTGTGACCACTGTGAAGCACAATCGAGTGTTATCGCTACTGTTTATCATATTTTACTATTTTTTTCAATACGACAATGCCACGAAAAGGGTTATCGACTATAATATAGATACACCTACGAATGAGGATATTATTACATTATATGCGAATTAACACCACCTGTAGACGAGCACTTCCCAACGAACTGATTTAATAATATTATTACGTTACGTGCGCTATGACATTTCAGCTATCAGCCAATACTGTACGAGGATATGGTTATGTTTATTATCTACAATAAACGTAATGTTTTGAAATTGTCATTTAAATTCACTGACGTATTGAATATTATAATGTGTTTGCCATGATTTATACAATACTTGTATTTAAATTTATGATTTTTGGAACGTGTCACTAAATAAGGATTATTTTGTTTTTTAAATAGCCAGATATATCTCAAAATAAATGTTAACTTCTTATCCAATTCCAACTAACCGGTTATAGAGTTGAAAATTAGGTATAGAATAAACGACAATTTGTTACTAAATAACAAATTTTGTTAAACCAAGAAATTATCGGGGTATATTAAAAGCTCTATTTTGTTAAAAACAAAAATATTTTGTTCAATATGAATATAAATAAATACAGTCTTTATTTTTTCAAATCGTATTTCAAATATAAGAAAAATAAAACGTTACTTTATCGTATTATCGGTGATCAAGTATTAATACTACACCAATTAGTAAATATATTTTTATATATTTAAGTGCCGTTAGTCTTTAGTATATTTATTAAACGCTTGTATAATACAAAAATTACCTATCTAAAAATTCAAACAATTGACAGCTTTAACATAAGTATAGACATTATCGTTATAATAGTATCTTAGATTTTAAGTAAATTTTTTAGCTTAAACATGATATTATTGTGGAACTATTTGCATCTATTGTAATGGTTATATTATATACATTATATAAATTATAATTGTCTTGCTAGATTCATGTGGAATGAAGGTTACCAAAAATAGTGAAAATCAATTGTTTTTAAGAAACTTTATATATTAAACAACAACTAAAAGTTACAACTGTATTGTTGTAATGAGTGCTGCCACCGAAGCCGTAAATTTGCGGAAACAAAAATACCCAGTAATAATTTCATGGTAAAATAATAAAAAAATGGTAGGTTAGGTCACGATAACAAGAAATTCCAATTTACCGTGAGCTATGGCTGTATTACCGTTTATGCGAATGTGTTATAATGACAATCTTAATAAATATTTTGCGAGTGGCATAATAATAAATATTTACAGTTTATAAGATATTTGATGACATAAAAGAAGAATATACATGACTTTGATTTCCCTACAACCAACCATAATCAATAACAAGCCGATTTTTGTCAATCAAATATTATAGAACAGTGATTTTCAACCTTTTTAGGTCCATGGTTCCCTTTATTTTAAAATAAAATATACGGCTCTCAAACGAACTTATAAACTAAACAAATTTACATTATTTAATTATTTATAATTTTTATAAAAATACTTTATTTAATGATGAAATAAACATGTATTTATTAATAATAGAAAACATTTTTTTGAGATTTATTTTTTTACAATTAAAAAATTAATACAATAATAATAATTTTAATATTTAATGAGAAGGCTGTGCTTGTTTTTGTTACATAATATTATCAAATCGTGGCGTAAATTTTGAAACTGTGACTCTTATTTCTTTTTCGATATTCAGTCTCGTTATATATTTAGTTTTAATAACTGCTAAGGCCGAAAAACCCGTTTCACATTAGTATGAAGAAGCAAATGGAACCAAAGTCCTGACAGGCTTGTTGGCTATGATCGGATACTGCTTTTTTATAGCTATCCAAAATTCTGGTAAAGATGATGATGCAAATTTGGATTTTGCTACTGAATCAGAGGATAAGTTTATCGATAATTCAGTATCGTAAAAACATAAATAGACCTAATAAAAGGTTGTTACCGGCAGATCTGTCTCACATACACGTGCACACAACATGTACAAATGCGCGGACTTACACGGCCTCAAAAATAAGATAAAAACTATATTATTTTGCAATTTTATTTTTAGTTTCTACTGCGAACGTGGCTCCCTTGATAATAATCGACGACACCCCTGGGAGCTGCAACGCACAAGTTGAAAACAACTGTTATAGAAGATGGAAGAAAATTATAAATATAATGAAATAATAGTTAAATTAAAATACATTTTTAATTTTCAGATAAAAAATGTGTTGGCGTACATTTACCGGAAATTGGTAATTTGATCAATTCGGCTAGTCATCGTTTGTAATATGAAACGGCTGGAAAAAAGGGAAAGTGCATGCGATTACGGAACGATGGTGGCGGCAACGAGTGGCAACGGGTAATGGGTGCAAGCGTCCATGATTGAAATGCAAAATTGCTCACAGTTTTTCCAATGCACATAATGTTGACCTGCATTATGCATTGTGTATTGTAATCTAAATGTGATTTCACAAAAACAAAAATGGAAAAAAGAGACAATCGGAACAAAAAAATAATAATAAAGAATTCTAAATACAACGTGTATATAGACAGACACTATACGCAAACTTATAGATACCATTGTCGGATTTGTCGGATATCTGTATGGTTATTTGTTAGAAAAATATTTGTATTTCATTGGAAGCCGCGCAATGAGTAATAGCCATACCATTGTGGTAATCGCGTCTTAACTCGATGCTAATGAATATATTATGTCTAGATTTCGAAGAATCACTACTTCAAGCCTATTTATCAACCTGACTTTGTCAAGAGCCCATAAGAATATATACACCGCACCACGCGGCTAATTAATGTCCAATACTGTTACCTCATCGATTATTAATATATATTACGGACAACAAAAGTTACTGGTTTGCACTGTTTATAGAACACATTAAGATAATGCAATATTATATAGTTTAAAGTCATTACTATGTGTGAATTAGAAATTAATGATTGGCTCACCCTACGTCCATAATTGCTAAAAACATAATATAATAATAGTAAAACTTGACAAATCGCGGGAAGCAAATGCAATAAAATGGCCCGGATAGAAAGTGCCCACATCGAGGACAATAAATGTATTAGATATATTGTAAAAACTCAATTTCTATACGATAAGGGCTCCCCCATGGACTTTTTTTTTATCAATTACGATTAAAATTATTTAATAGATAAAGGCGCATGGCCCCACGCATGTATGGCATCGGACCATTATTTAGAAATGCCCGTATATTTAATGACGTTATAGTTTAATTATCGTATATTAATATATACAGTCTGAATGGTACATTACCGGTATAATATTATTATTATTATTACCTATTAATATTGTGTAAATTACAAATTTAATATTTAATATATTACAGTACACGTGATACGCGAAGTATTATAATTTCCAATGAACACTGTCTAAAAAAATTAATTATAATTTAATAGATAATGATATATATATATATATTTATATCAGTTTCAAAGGCCGTTGGGTCGACATAATACATACAAGATGATTGAAAAATATACTTTTACAAAGAATATCTAAAAGATCTCAAAATATGTTCTTACTTAAATCTAATTATTCTGGCAGTATACATTTTTTATAACATAAACCATAATGTATTCGTGTCATTAAGATAACTGTGTAAAAACAAATTAAAACGTCAAAGAATATAATAATAAAAATATAAATAAAAACATGTCATTTTTATTTAATTGCTCATGACATTCGTTTTTATCTACCGTCAATGAATTTGATCTATGAAGAAAGTGTAGGTGAAAGAATGGTCAAGCTTTCAAATGTAATCTTCTACGGAGTCGCGTATAAATCTTAAATAGTAAAATTTAACAGAAAATCCTTCACTGACTCAAGGCCACAACTTATCACGAAACTAGTGCTTGAGATAAGACATATTTAAATGTATGTATCTATTAATATATTATGCATATTATTGGCTTCAATATTTATTAATTATTTTGTATAAAAAAAGTGGGAATAACGAACAAAAATCAAATATACATTTAATAAATAAATAGGAAATTTTTCCGAATGGTACGCGCAGCGTGGTAAAACATTTTTAATTTATCTAAAACTGGTTTTCTCTATAGCACACGCCCGGATGAAAAATGTATTTAAACATATTAGACATAATAATTGCTAAATTAATTTCTATGTTAAATCAAAATTTATTGTGGAGCTACGAAAGTAGTAAAAAAGATTTTGATCAGATTAATTCAATTCGATGTTCAAACATTTAGAATATTTAGATAGTTACTATTGAATAGTAACTACTAAATATTAAATATTCTAAATGTTTGAACGTCGAATTGAATTAATCTGATCAAAATCTTTCTTACTATTTTCGAAGCTCCATATTATAGAATCTAATCAATATAGGTAATGTATAATGTATATGTTACTCCGTTACACATATTTATCCATGAATATTAGTACACAAGACAGATTTTTTTCTCTCATTAGACATTACTTCTACACCAAGTCGGAAAATCGTATCGCATCACATAAAAATAATTCTACCGGTAAAATCTTTGAAGAACATATTTTTCGATAGCTCAAGAAAAGACATTTTTTTACTCGATTCTCTGCGTTCATCATAATATTTTGAAATATTAAGCATCCTATGTATTATTTGTATAGCCATACTTAGTGTTTAATATTACAATGTACAGTGTACTCAACATATAACAATATCGACCGTGGAACGCGATATGGTCGATTCACTTTTGCAAAATAATATGTAGGTACTCGATGATTGTTTGATTTTTTTATTTTGTTATTTAGTCAGTCATCAGTATGCACTATCAGCGGATTTTTAACTTCCTGTTATTTGTAACAAGATAGTTATTGTATGTACGTTAAATGTTACACGAAAATCTACATTTTATACTGATCGATCGCATAAAACTAATACACTTGTACTTAAACGGAAAACACACATTTACATCTTATGGATAAATATAATCGGAAACCGGTCGTGCAAATCACATAATGCCCACAATACACATTGACAATTTTTTGGAAAATTAAAAAAATTTAAAATTACCTGATCCAGATCTGAGTCAACGGAATCCCAAAGGCCTTTCATGTCGTCGTTCAGGAACGAGTCGAATTTTGACGGGAACTCTAAGTACACCCCCAACGCGTCCATGTCTTGACAAGACATGTTCATGTTCTCTTCAGCGCGTTCGTTTTAAAAATTTTATTATATTCAATATTAATTTTTTTTTTTCTTGTCGCACTTTTCACACGGCAGTTACGAACTGAAATCGCAAATAAAACTAAAATAACAACCAAACAATATTGTACAATTACGTATCGAAAATACAAAGATGATGATAAACTTGAGTTGTATCAATCGAGAAAGCGCACAGAACTAAATGTGAACTCGCGGAATAATATTGTTTGTTTCACATTTTCCGGTACGGGGTTTTCGTGTTCCAATATCGAAATATACAACAATATGTTTAAAACATGCACACACACATACGTACGCACACGCACTCGGGATACAACGTGGGGACTGAAGCGTTCGCCGGTCGCGTCTGATAGCGAGAGAACGACGACCTGTTGCTGATGCCGAGGCGTGTACGGAGTTCGTCGCGTCGTCGGGCGTGCGTGCATCCAGGCGCGTCTAGTATACCGGGTGGAGAACAACGCGACCGTTCTGTTGACGGACTAGCGCCATCTACCGTATTGCAGTCTAGTAGCTACAATCGCACGAGAATTACACGCACCACCGACGCGGGTATGTGTTATTATTGTTTTATAATCACTGTGCGTTGTGCGTTGGGCACGCATAATATTATTAGGAACTTTAACGATTAACTAAATCAATCACCGTTGAACCGTTTCTGCAGAGGTGGACATAAAAGAAATCGTAAAAACAAGCGATTGTTGAAATAAGGTTTGAAACTCAAACCAATCATCCTTAAATTGTACTTTGTGTAAAAAATAAATCTGTGTGTGTATTTATGTAACAATTCTAGGACTAGTTCATGCTGGATAAATTTCAATTTCAATTCAGATATGGATGTAAAGCGTGCATTTAAAATGTGTATAGCAGATAAGGAATACTTTAAGCATAAAAGAAAAAAATACAAATTATTTGTATAAATGTGGTATCTCAGTTGATAATTTCTAAATTGGAAACAAACTTGGATTATTATTTCATATAAATATATGAGTATATTCTATATGGAATATATTTGTGTATCTATGAATGTATTTATGTAATTGACAATAGATTCCCATGTAATTTTTGAATATTAAAACGAATTATGTTTAGTCTTGATAGTATTTTAAATAGTATTTATAAATTATCAGAAATAAGTGAATATATATTTAATTACAAAGTTAGCATTATATTTGAATAAGGGTTAATGAGTTTGATACACTTTATGAACACACATATAGACGGAAATCTATTAACATTTTATGGGACTAACATTTTCAACGTCAATATAGACTGTGGGTTGCTTCGCCCCACACATTAAATAAAAATAATCTACAGTTCGTGTAACTCTTTTTGTATATTATACAAATTCATTTTGATATATAGGTAGATTAGTAGATCATAATAATATTATATATTAAATTATGCTTGAAACTATTATATTTATCTTAATACTATTGTTCTGTTACTTTCAGAAAATGTATCAATTGATTATGTATTATCAATTGTTTTTGATAACTGTTTTATAATATTTATAACTAATAGCATATTGAAACGATTCCGAACCATAAAGATTCTTTCCATGTTTTTATACGACTCATTACAGAAAAGTTGCGCTCACAAGTGGTTGAACTGATTGGAAGTGTAATCGTCACTTGTAATAGTTAATATAAATTTGGATATATAGCTTTCCTATGTCATATGTTTCAATGTTATGCATTTTAAATTAAAATATTTTTTCCTAAAAGTTTTCTCTATATGATTTTTTCCAACGTACATTTCGGATTTCAGATTATGTGTTCATACTTTTAACAGATTTTGAAAAATGAATAAGTAATATACATAAATATTATTAAAGTAAATTTTATAAACTTTAACAATATTAAAATTTACTTTCTTCAAACTTATATTTGTGCTAAAATGTGCTATTGTTAGTAAAGGCACTTTAATTTAAAAAAATAAAAATAAAACGTATGGGTTATAATGATTGAGTTATACTAACATTTTAAAAGATTGTAGTATTTAACAACATATTTAAATATGTTGTAATATATAATTTATTAATATAAAAAGTATAAAATTAACACTGAAGTATAATTTAGTTTTCATTTTTAAGTTTTTATATTATTTATGACGCCAATAATTATATAATTTCATTTTAATTTATATATATATATATACATATATCTTCTTCTTCTTCTTCTTCTTTTGCTTCGCCTTCCTCCCAACTATTTGGGGTCGGCCACCCTTGTCCTACACCTCCACTTTACTCGGTCAATCACATCTCCTCTGCACACACCGACAGCCCTCATATCATTCTCCAAAGTCTCCAACCATCTCTTTTTTGGTCTTCCTCTTCCTCTTTTCCCTTCAACGTCCATCTTCATAACCACTCTTACTGCATTCGTTTCCTCTCGCCTCATCACATGCCCAAACCATCTCAGCCTATTTTCTCTCATCTTGTCCACAATTGGCGCTACACCAACACTGCCTCTCACGTATTCATTTCTTATTCTATCTTCTCTTGTCGCTCCACTCAACAATCTAAGCATTCTCATTTCCGCGACACTCATACTTTGTTCTATTCTCCTGTTAACCGCCCAACACTCTGAACCATACAGCATAGTTGGTCTCACTACACTTTTATAAAATTTAACTTTCAGCCTAATTAGAATTCTCTTATCGCATAACACGCCCGATGTTTCTCTCCATTTCATCCACCCGCACTTAATCCTATGTTTTACATCCATGTCAAAGCCCCCGTCCTTTTGAACAAAACATCCTAAATATTTAAAGCTCTCAACTTCACCTATCACATCACCATCTATTGTCAGTTGTCTCCTCATTCCTTCAACTTCTTGGTCTCTTTGTCCAAAATCATACTCAATATACTCAGTTTTATTTCTACTAATTCTCAATCCCTTTTCTTCGAGGGCTAACCTCCACTCATTTACCCTATTATTGACAACTTCTAGGTTTTCTCCTATCAGAACTATATCATCCGCAAACATCATACACCATGGTATCTCACCCTGTATCTCCTTTGAAACCTCATCCATTACCACTGAGAACAGGTAGGGACTTAGAGCTGACCCCTGGTGCACACCTACTCCTATACTAAAACCTTCTGATACTCCATATATATATATATATTTATTTATTAACTACAAATATTCAAACATCAGATTGGAATATAAATGAAAAATATATGAATTGGTTAAAGCTCTCGTGGTTATATTAATGTTCCCATATTCGCATTTAAGTAGGAATAAACAAAATTAAATTATATAAAGAGTTAGGTATTTTAAAATTTGGTAAGAATTATGAACATAGAATATTTTTGAGAACTAAATAAAAATAGAAAACTATAAAAAAAATTATGATTGCTTTATATGCTATTACTTAATCGTATCCAATGGTCGTATCCAATGGAGTAGTATTTTTATGAAAATTATCTAAATAGGTAAGTGTTTATGTCTACAATATAAATAGAAAATGTATATGTAATTTAAAAGAAATTTCATTATGACCGGCAGGCCTTGATTCTTAATATGTTATACTTGTTCAAAACAAGGTTATGAGATCAGTTTATAATAATAATTATTGGGTATCCTAGAGCAAGGTCAACACTTCTTAATAGATGACTAGAAAAGTGTCAACACTAGCTTTGAAAATATTTACAATTTTCAGTATACAATAGTTTCCGAATAATAAAATTTAATTAATTAATTTAATGTAATGTAATTATGTTATTAAAATAAACACAAATTTCTTATTTAATTTGAATATGATATATTTAATATTATTAATGTTCAATTTACATACTATCAATATTCAAATAATATTATAATAATATCAATGAAAATTACTTAAATAATACTGCTCAGAGACATTTTTAATTATTTTATGGAATTATTACATTTGATAGTTTTGGATTTAAACTGTTTATGAATAAATTGCAATATTTTATACTATTTATGGATGTTATAAAATATATATATAATGTTCTTATGATATTAATGATCATATTAAAATGAAAATGTTATAAATACAATGAACATAGCAACAAGTTGATTTAACACAGTTAAAGTGTTTTTCCATAGATTTTAAATAAAAATAAAGGCATTTTTAATAATATTCATAATCTTAAAATTATTAGAAAGAAAATAAATTCATTTATGTACAATAATAATAAATTTAATTTTAAATAATAAAAACTATGCCAAAAAATATTTCGAAATAATAAAATTAATTTAATGGGAATATAAGCACTCATCGTTTCAAAACATAATATATATTTTAAGGTATTTTAATTTTACGAGTATTAATATAGTATATGTATTTTTATTATTTATATACCTAATTCTATGTACATAAGCCAACATTTTTTTATTTAATTATCTGACACCATCTTTGGCCAATTATTCCTAACTACTGAGTCTTATTTAACATGATATTTCTTGGCAAAAGCACAAAATTCATACAATATCATATAGAAACATAAAAAATATATCACATTCAATATGTAAATTGTTATTTTCGATTATATTTATTTGAATGCAAATTACTTATGGGAATCGTTTACCATGATTGCACATTTGGCATAACACATGAAACGTCATTATTATTATCATTATTATTTTTTTTTTTTGCACCATACTAATTTCCAAATTCTACCATCATTTAAAACTAATGAAATTGCAATAAAAACAACATAACTATAATTATCTCTTTTAATGATTCTAGATTATATATTCAATAATTGTTTTGTAAAGTAAAATTATAAAACGCAGTAATTATATTTATTTTAAAAATACCTAGACAGGAAAAGGACGTCAAACTAGTGATTTGTACTTTGTACATAAGTACCCATATATTACACGTCTCATTTCTTTGATTTTCAACATGTCAATGGCTTTATAAATGACGTATTTATATTTTGACGATGTGCTGACTTTGGAATAACTAAACTCCAGGCTGCAGCAAGTTCATGAATTGCCTCCTCCTCCCACTGGGGAGCCAATGTATAAATTATTTATTCAAAATACTCTAATTCGACTCTCAAAAAATGTTGATTTAGTTTATTTAAATTTTTTGTGTAGTATTACTATTTTATTGTATAAATGAATACTATAACCCGTGGAACGCATAACATGAAAATTATAACTTATGATCCTTATATATTTTTAAATAGTTTTAAATATTTAAAAGATATTTAAATATATGTCTTTTAAATATGTTTTTAAAATTAAAATATTCACTAATAAAAACTTTAAAATTAAATACATTCCAAGGAAAATATTTATAACAAAAAAATCTGATTTTTGAATAAATCTTATTTAGAAAATAAGATTACATTAATAATTTAGGTACCATATAATCTATATGTTTATTACAGAAAAAAATAAATTTTACTAGTTGCCAATTCAATTAAATATCAAGAAAACAAATGTAATAAGTTATCTTTAAATATAAAATAATAAATAGGTTAAATTTAAACCAAACTTATAATGTACAATAAATCATTAAATCTAATAAAATTTACGAAAAATATTCGAAAATATCAAAAGATGCAACAAAATATGTTTCACCTTTGAACTTTAAGATAAATCTGTTACACGAAACAAATCATGTACTTGGAAAGTATTATCTAAGATCAGAAAAAAATATGAATTTTTCACAGAATTGGGTTCTAACGATACTTTTTTATTTAAAATATATACGATAAAAAGTTTATAATTTACGCACCTGTAAATGCATACAGAAATGAAGTTACCTAAAATTCTAGATAATATTAATTACAATCCTGAACGAATATATAATTCAAAATAAAATAAAAATTAACAAACATGTAGTTACTTGAGGGGTTTTCAAAATATTAAATAATAATTATATTTTTTACAAAATATAGGTAAAAAAATTATTCTTATTTTAAAAAAATGCAGATAAAATGAGAAAGGAAAGAATATTCTGCGATACAATTAACTAAAATATTGTTTACAAATAAATACACCTGTCGATAAATTACTGTAATCACCTATAGTAATCTGAAATATCTATAACCTACAGGTTTACAAGATATTATATTTGTTTTAAACTTATTTCATTCCCGGTACACTTTCTAAGATCCACCACCTACATACAAGTAGTATAAAATTAAAAATGAAGTAGCTGTTGTCGTAGGCGTAGGTATATATGTTGTCACTCTTGGTTCGCTTTAATTTGAATCGGATTCTTGATTAGAGCATTTACTGCGAAACGTTGAAAATAAACACCCTATCCAATATTCAAGTTATAAACAAAAGTGAAAAAACACAATTCTAGTGTTTATTTACTTATATATATATATATAATTTTATTATATTATTAATTTAATTAATTTAAATAATTCCAAAATCTGACAGATGAAATACTAAAATCTGCTGTAGATTTAATAGTTGAACATTCACCCTAGTTTTAATTTCAAAACGATTTTTTAATTCAACTCTTTTTCAATAGCGTGTACCACAATATAAAAATTTACATAATAAATTATATAAATATTATTTATTAAAAATACTATTATTTTATTACATATAGATGTTATTTTTAAATATGACTTGATTGTGATGAAAAAATTCACAGAAAGCACAGAAGCCACCCTTGTTCTCATTTAAATTTTTAACACTACATTGTTAAATGTCTTCATATAGAAAGAAAGGCTGATAATATGGACGGATTTATTTATGGATCGTCTTAAACTATTTCTTGTCTTAACTACGTAGTTATAATTTATCGACATTTTGAGTACCTATAATTTTTTACTTTAATTTTGAAAACTTACAATTTCACATATTACATTAAATATATGTAATGATAATATCTTGTTCGTTATATTTTTAGTTTACTGAATGTATTTTACAATACTTAATTTTCAAAACTATGTAACCACGGTTAATGTCGGGCGTTGAAATCTATAGTGTAAAATTAAAATATTTGCTCAGTGCAATTGGTATAGTGCAACTATGACGCAGATTACCTATTTATTTTATTATTTAACTGTGAGAGAAGTTATAGTAGATTTTGTAGATAGGATCCTCACCATGGAGTACTAGGTCTTGATAGTAGATCCAAAATTGTACGTATTAAATTTTTTAATGATTATAAATATCAAGAATAATAAATTATTAACAAATATATTATAATTCTAAAGCTTTTTATTTTCAAAACCATGTCAATTTATTTTTAGAGTTAATAATGTACAATATAATATAAAAGTATTCTTATACTATGACTATAACTATATAATTTATATTAGTACGTTTACTAAATTGTATTATACCTCTACAGGCTGTGACTTGCACGTACACTTAGTGGCGTATTTTCAATTTTCTTGTGGCGGTAGGAGACGGGTGAAATTAAATTATAAACATAGTTTTTATGTCAGTATCAAACGTTTATTTTTATACTTTTTCGGGTGAACAATTATTGTTTTTGTTATTCCATTATAATTAACAAATACTATATTTTAAATAAGCACTAAAATACTTATGATGTGTATACTTTTAATTTAAATCATTTCAAAGTTTGGTTTTTTTTTTAAGTCCCCTCTCTCCATTCGTACACCACTGACTACACTACTATATAGTTTTACTAATAACCTATGTAGATTTTAAGTGTATATCTCAACGATTAGTTGTTTTTAAACTTATTTATTTCTAAATTTATTTTTGTCACACAAATTTTTATAGGTTTTGGAATGCATAACTGCAAATTTAAGTAAACATTTTCATAAGAATAATAATTTAATTTTCAGTTATTGTCACCCTGTGTATAATCAATGGTTTATTTTTATTTGTACTTCATAATGTATTATGTGTGATACGTATAAAAAATGAATAAAACAGTACATGAATTAGCTTGAATCTGAGATTTGAGCATTTTAAAATAATCTCAACTAAGAAATTACTAGAAACTATTAATATTTTATCTATACTAGATCTTAAGAATGATATAAATTTCCACATTTATTTTCAATCAAAAATACAGTATTTTCTGCTATTTATATTATTTTAATAGTAGTTTTATTAACAAACAGCCAATATTAATGATATTGTGTTAAATAAATAACATTAAGGTAAAAATGTAAAATTAATAATTGAAAACTCGCAAAATGTTTTTTGTCACAAAAAAAAAAGCTTTTTTAAATTGTCATAGTAGTATCATGGCTCGTGTGTGTTACGATGTTGATAATTTATGCAATGTAGGGTTAACATTTCGGAAATATTCATAAATAAAGTTTTTCTAAGCGTTTTCATTACAATTAATTTGTATAAATTATTATATTATGAGTAGAGATTACTTATTTTGATGCTTAAGAAAAAAAATTTTTTAAACATATTAATTTAAATCAACAATATTTTTTAATTTATATGATTAATATGTGCATTAAACTTAATTGTTAACTTAATTGTTGTGAAAAATGATTAATTGTATTAGAAAAATATCACTTTCTCAGGCTTGATACTTTCACAGGTTATATAATTGTATATAATCTTGACTATTATAGTGAGCAACAATTCTGATATTTTTGAATCACATCTTATTAAATTTATATCGAGATAACGAATATATCCAATTTCAATCACGATTTATTTCGAGTATAAAACACAGATATACACAACAATAACACATTCCCTATACATTTAAATAAACTGTAAAATATGGATGAATTAAGTATACAAAACAGTGTACCACAATGTATTTATTTCACAAAATTATAGATGTATAAGATACATGTGTAACACACTTACATTTGTCCGACCATAGTGCATAATATACTGCAAATATTGTATTATGCTCTTACATTACTCGACTGACAAGTGTCAGTATTCATTATATAATTGTTTTGTTGTCCTAACCTATTTACATAATTATTGTGAATTTAGAATTTGCATTTATATTGATATTTTAGGGCATATTAATCTATTTAGGTAATAACTAGTATCCACAGTCAAGTCAGAAGTTTATAAGAGCATAGTGAACTAAAATTGCAAAATGGTTGGCTATGAATATAATAATTGAGAGTCTTAATATCGAATATAAATTTAAATTATTGAACAATACTACAATAATGCGTATTGATTAATATTATAATAAAAAAAAATATCATGTTTTTTTTAAAAATGTTTATTTTCATGTTTTTTTTTTTTTTATCAAAAAAAATTTATGAAATATAATTATATTATAAATATATAAAATCGTATTCAAAAAACTATTCAGGACGAAACGTGATATAATATCTATTATTGTGTTTTATCATGTATACACGACATTACGTATAATTATATAAAGTGCGTAGAACAATAATGACTGATCATTAAATATATTTTAAATAATTAATAATATTATGTTATTTACAATGTGTAAAGTTATTTGTCTCTGATGAAAAGTTCATAAATTGTATACTAAAATGTACCTATTTAATAATAATTATAATTGATGTACATATTGTGTGTGTATATATATATTTATTTTTATTAAAATTATAAATGTATATAATTTATTTGTACAAATATATATTTGTATATGTGTATATATATATATATATATATATATATATATATATATATATATATATATATATATATATATATATATATATATATATATATATATATACATTTATTTTTATTAAATTTATAAATGTATATGGATATATATTTGTATATGATATTATTAATACGTGTATGTAATCTAATGTTAGATCTCTCGACCATAAGTAATTTGATAAAAAATGCAAACGCATCTAACTTAAGACAAATTATAATTGAAACAATTCATTTCTGGACTGTAATAAATTTTGACCGATTTTTTACAAATTAAAATAAAGAAAAATTGTAATAAATCATTTTGTTTATTATTATTTTTCAGAATTGTACTGATTAAGCCAGTACAACATTAAAACATAAAAGCATTTATGTATTATATTATTTTATATTTATGCATAAATAAATATAAGACATACATTTTAACTAATGTATAAATAGAAAAGTCTAAAGGTAAAAACTTTTAGACATTTTTACACTTCTAGTAGGGTAATTTTAAGTGGTGATAGCTGTAGTATAAGATAATTAATAAAATGTACTATCAATATTATTGATAATTAACGGAACTATTTTTTAATTTACTTGAGCTATATGAAAAATTGGATTTATAATGTTTAAAATCTTAATGACAATGACTTTTTTTCCATAACTTATAATTGATCAGTTTAACTCCACAAAATGCATATCTTATCTAGGTAAATGTTTATGTAATAAAATTATCATAACTATTAGTTTCAATATAATTTCATAAAATATTTTATAATTTTTTTGTATTACCGGAATAGTTTTTACTGTATTACTTACAAACCTTCTTGATATATTTGTTGCCTAAATGTACAATTTTAGGCATTCATCATTCAAAGTATATAATTTTTTTTTAACGGATGTACAATATTTTAAGAATTGTACGTATTATCATTAAATATATTTCCGAATAAATAGTTTCACTTTTCAAAATTATTATAATTATTATAATTTTTCCCAGACTGAGGTGGGAAGACTGTGTTAAAAAGGACTTAAAAATGATAGATCCAGGAATCAGATGGAGAGAAGCTGCAGAGGATAGGAACAGATGGCAAGATTTGTATTTAGCGGTATGGTCTAAAAGGCCGAAACCAAGAAAAAGAAGAAGATAATATATTAAAATAATAGTATATCATTATTTATTACATGCTCTAAGGATCACTTACACTGCGACGGAATCCTTGAGTACGCCTCACAGTATGTATATATCACAAAAAATTAATGAAACCATGCTTAGTTTGACTGTTTTTTCTAACCTTCAGATACATTATTATATGTTCATATTTCAAATATAATAATTGCAAACATTATTAAAATTATTTTTTTATTTTTTAATTTTTTAATGACGTATGGTTTTTATTTGACAATAAATACCGTGCACACGGTACAGAGTGAGCAGATACTTTAATTTTAACATGATAAAATGATTTTATTGAAATAAGTTATAAGAATCACTATAATTATTATAGAATAGTAATACTTTCCTTTGATGAATTTTGAGAAAAAGTACATCCTAAAATCACTAAAGACATTACAACATTTCACAACCCAGACTTATAAAATTAGCATAGTTAATGTAGTATGGTACTACTATACTAACTTATTTATTTAATTAATTTAAAAACATATAAATTGATACAACTTGTACTGAGTATTTCAAAAATTATAAAATATAACTCAACACACTATGCATACTTTTTGTTCTTTATATTGTTGACTTAATTTGGAGATTTCTAAATATACAATTCTATTGATATAATATATATATAATGGACTAATTAACAGTATAATCCTAATAATAATTATCAATTATTGTTATCGTAGGGTACTGAATTTTGTACTATCGATATTTTGTATCGGTTATCTGACTATAAGCTTATATATTTATTAAGGTTAACACAAATATAAGAAAGACATAATTAATAATGTAAAAAATCATAAAAATTAAACTGTTATGTAGGCCCTATGTTCTATTGGCTCATCGACCCTTTCCCATCATAATTTAATAATTATATTAATATTAAATCGTTCAATTTATTACAAGTACACATTTAATTACTCGCAGAGTGATACTATTGAAATAATAAGAATTAGCGATTTAAAAGACTCATAATTTTTCAGATATTTCCTGGTAAATTAATGTATTAATGTATATATATTAATGTATATATGTATGTATTAATGTATAAGTTAATGGTTTAAATAGTTATTAAAAATGAATATTTTTTAAATTCAAAATCATATATGTGTAGATTTTATTATTTAGCCGGATTTGAAAAATTTATAATATAACTTAAATACTATGCAGGCTGCACAATTATGTGAAAGGATTTTCATGCGTGAATTTTCCCTCGTATGAGATGTTAATAAATACAAATATTGACCGTCGGTGTTTTCTTTTTGTATGATCGCTTAAAATTCATGGATGCGGAACTGTAGGAAACTTAAGAATATTTATTGTGATTTGTAACTGGCGTAATCTGATTGTGAAAAGTTTTTTGATCGTGCGGCTTAGCCGAGTGAAAGATGCTTCTTATTTAAGTGGTACTTATAATCGAAGACGTTAAAACGCTTCGACAATTACGGCGATAGCAAAATTATAAATTATTTTACTAAAATAAAAATTAATCCTGATAATATTTGATATTGAATTAAAACAATCATATATCTTATAAAAAGTGATTTTAAGTTGTGACTATTTAGAGAAACCGAACTTCCAAAATACAGCGGTAAAACAAATGTATAAAAAAAATTTGACATACAATATTGAGTTGATACTTACATGAACTTATTATTTTTCTTGATGATATTTTATTTCATTATCTCATCTTTTATTTTGCATTCAGAGCATGGAATGAAAATACGTTACAGATGAATGAGAAAACTTTTTGAACCAATAACGACAAAATACATGACCTACCTACACCTAAGAACAAAATATGAAAATAATTTTTATATTGATTTTATACGGCCATCACAATTCATAGCAATTATTTTATAATGTCTTTCAATAGTAAAGATATCCCCACATAGAAATGTTATCATTTCTGGTGTAATTGAATTTATAACTATGGTTTGATATTTTTGAATGAAAAAAAATAGATATAATATTTTTTTTGGAATATGTATTTTAGAAAACAAGCAGTAGAAATTACCTACTAACTACTTGATCAAAAGATTAAATCAGTTTATTTTTCATTCATGATACACTTTAACATAAACAAAAAAAAATAATAACAACAAAATATTCATTTATTCCTGTTTGTGTATTAAATATATGTTGATTACTTAAATATTTCATTACAACTGATGTCAAACATCACGTTTTGAGTAATGTTTTTAAGGCTTAAACTCGTTATCTATTTAGATTTATCGTACATTTAATTTAGTATATTTTTAATATTAATCGTATATCTCATACATTTATATAGTAATTAACATTATTTAAATTATTATATTTATGTACAAAACTGCAGATAACGGGTATGCTGTTTTATATTTTAGAAACATTTTTTGGGTTTTTAACACGTTCAATGCCACGGTCGACACGTAGTCGACAACTGTCACACGGTCTCAGGGACCGCTGTCGACGCGAAGTCGACAAATGTTATGTATATCTTTATGGGTGTATTATTTGATCTTTTATAGACGCACTGTTTCAATATTTTTATGTGGTTATTCAGTAGGATGTCGTGATTTCAATGGTATATTTGGATTTTGCGTAGCTATTTTTAGCGAGTTTTAATTAATTTTTCCCGAATGACGACGACGGCGACGGCGATGCCGATTACGCGGCTGTGCTATTTCCGATAATATATTAATATCATAATATTATTTTCGTTGTTACTATAATATTCTGACGAAATAGTATTAGTTTATTTTAATAATCTACAGGTGTATCTTGTTCGGATTTATAATAACAATAAATGTATATTTATGTTCGCATACTATGGTATTTATTACATTTTGTTGTTAGTTTTTTTTTAAAATATTAAAATTAATAAGTGTGGCAATAAATTATTGATTACTTTTTAAAAAAATAACCTGGCTAATATAGTATATATTCGTACAGAAAATAATTTTTTTTATAATATTTAAATAACAATTATACGGTGCACGGCGCGCGGAACCGGTGTCGACACGTAGTCGACCGACGGCGTCGCGGCTCAGTTTTGGCACGGAAACTTACTATATGCGCATCATAAATACACTGGCACTCAATGTGTTAATGAAGTAATGGAATTATCATGATTATACCCCATGCTATATTGATACATAAACTATTTTTGTAAGTTGGAAAAAATGTTGAGTAAAAATGAACCATATTCAGTATGTCAAAAATACGTTTAAATATGTTTTTTAAAAAATATTTGGAGAAACTTGTTTTAAAATGTAGAACTGCAGAATCATGAATCGTTCTTGTAAAATAGGGGTTAGTTTTATTACTGTAATAAAAGATATAGAATCAAAACATTTCTCGAAAAGCTAATCATTGTATTATGATTTCTTGAATTAATAACCTATACATATAATAATGTTTAACTTTATTGAGTAAAACACAGTGGCGTACTTACGGGAAGGGTGCAAGGGGTTTTCAGTCCCCCAGATTTTTTTTTAATGTATTTAATGTACTTACCTATACATTATAATAAAATTATATTTTACTTTTACTATGATTCAGTATATAATAAAAATTGAGTAACAAAATAATTTTCATTAAAAATGAGATATAATAATAATACAATTATAAATTTAATATTATTAAATAGGAATTCGTATTAAGATAATAGACCTGCAAGGGTCGATCCGGCCCGTAATGATATTGGACCGGGCCGGGCTGTAAAATAAAATAAAGGGTTGGACTGGGCTTTTTAAGTCTTGAAATTTTATTCCGGACCGGACCTGGGCTTTTTTTCGTAAAATTTTTCGGGCCGGGCTGGACTTGACTTCGAATATTAAATCAAGGGTTGGCGGGCTTTTTTAAGGATTTTTCTTCAACAATAATTAAAAATAATAATTATAAAACCAATACTGGTACAATTAGGTACAATCATTTAATAATAAATATATAATATAATGATATCTTGATTCGTGGGTATAATAATGCTATTTCTTCTTCTTCTTCTTTTGCCTCGCCTTCCTCCCAACTATTTGGGGTCGGCCACCCTTGTCCTACACCTCCACTTTACTCGGTCAATCACATCTCCTCTGCACACACCGACAGCCCTCATATCATTCTCCAAAGTCTCCAACCATCTCTTTTTTGGTCTTCCTCTTCCTCTTTTCCCTTCAACGTCCATCTTCATAACCACTCTTACTGCATTCGTTTCCTCTCGCCTCATCACATGCCCAAACCATCTCAGCCTATTTTCTCTCATCTTGTCCACAATTGGCGCTACACTATAATATATATGTCAATACAAAATAAAACAACACTCTACTAAAATCATATTAAGGTATCTGCGGCATTATTATTATAAGATAAAATAAAAACGGTAATTTGAAATATTTATAGAAAATTTGTTGCGTTTGGCTAAACAATGCTAAAAAAAAAATGTTGGACTGGACCGGGCCGGGCATAAGAAAACATGGGTCAGGCCGGGCCTGGGCTTTTTTTTTACAATATAGTTTGGACCAGGCCAGACCGGGTTTAAGGATAAAATTGATGGATCAGATCGAGCCGAAAATATATGGCCCTTGCAGGTCTATAATTAAGATATCCTAAGAACGTCGAAAATAAAGGTCTTAACCCCCCCCCCAGAAAAAAAATGTATCTACGCCACTGGTAAAACATATAAGTTTGATTGTACATTTTGTAAAAATGTCAAGCTATTCAATACTTAAATATTACCTCATAAATTTGAGTTTTTCAGCGGACTAGACTTTTATTTTTGTTACACCAAAAAATATTTCGATGTAGTAATAAACTTTATTTATACGTATGATATAAATGGTAAGAATGTACTTTTTTTTTGAAGTACTCGGTAATTAAATTATTTATAAAATGTTATAAATCAACAAAATATCATTCTCCATACGTTACATACAGATGTGTTTCTGAAATTGAATTTAGCAACATTTTATACATGAATCAGTTTTCAAGAATTATGTTTAAATAAATTCTATAATTTTAATAAAATATATTATTATTAGTGTAATTAATATTAACTTTACCGATATCCATTGCAAAGATTTTTTCTTAAAATAATTTTTTAAATCTTATTATATGAAACATGTGGTATAATAATTATACATTATGTCAGTATCGTATTTCAGTAAATTTACGTACAATACGTATGTGTACACTGAAGATTCTTGTTCTAACAAAAATAGATAGCCTCAGATAGATTTAACAGATTCGAGACATAGTAAAGTACAAAACATCGAGTTTTAATGAGCGGGAAGTTTCTATTGAATTTCCGTCGAATTTAAGATATCAACATAATAGGAATCTTTACCGTGTTTAAAATATACGCAATACACAGTTGTAAACTTCAAAATCACAGCAAATTCATAATCATAAAATTTGTCGTCGGTCCTCATCGTCATCAACTAACATTATGACTGAAAATTCGACTATTTACTACAATCGAAATTTCCAAACAGATATAGATGAATAATAAAAACACATAAGGAGGTATAAACAACATACACATGAACATGCAGTTCCGTACATTCCCTGAGATTTCGGCAGGTGCGTTTTTATTCGGGTGAAAAAAACCGAAAAAAACAACCAAAATCAAATGAACGATAAGCTCCGGGCAGAGCCCATAGGCGAAGGAGAAATTTCAGGCGAAACGTCTAAAAGGCGCAATAACGTGAAACACTGCGGAATGATGGGAGTTCCGACGGAGGTGGATTGCGTACGTGTGACGACGGGCGCGAGTTATGCGATTCTTTGCCGCTCTTCCTCGGGTATTTCACAACGCCGCGTTTCCCGGAATCGGCGAAAAGCCATTATTAACAAGCGAATTTATGTACCCGACGAGTGTGTAGGTAGATGCACCGGATCGCGATGTAACACAAGAACGCTATTACGGATACACGGAAAGTGCTCCGGGGGTGAGTCATCGAGACCACAGTCGAAGGTCACGACGGGCGCTGTGTATATACATGTGTTCGGGGTTGTGACAGCCGCGAAAGGACTTGAGCGAGTGACGGGGGATGAGAAGAGGTAGTTCGAAAACCGTTCGCGTGAGAGACACCCAGATCGGACGGAGGAATGCGTGCGCGTGTATTGCACTTGCGCACGATCACGGCGATAGTGTTGTGTTATTGTCTTGTAGTTATTAACAGTGTTACAGTTGTTGTTGTTATTTAACAGGAGGCAGTGCGTTTGTTAGTGCGATGAGTCACGAACGTCGGAGATACTGCACGGCGCGCGCGTTTACCTGCGCGTAACTATGCAACACGTCGCGTACGGTCGGATGGTGGTGGGCAGGCGGTATAATGCTACCTCGTCCTCGCCGCCGCCGTCGTCGTCCTCACACGCACGCCGTCCCAGTGACAGAACGGACGCAACACCGACCGCACACGCTCTCGACGACGCCACACCACGAACCGCGCGCCATGTTCGCCGACGCAATGTTCGTCGTCTGTTGCGGCTCGCTGCTGATCACGGTTGTCGCCACCGTCGCAGGCCGCGGGACGCAACCCCAGATCCGGGACTCTTCATCGCCGTCCGCCACCGACGGATACTCGCAGCAGTCGCTCACCAGCACCAGGTCCTGCTGCGGCGGGACATCCGCCGTCGCGGACCACTCCAGGAGCCCGCAAGACGTAAGTGTCACCTCGCGCGCCGACAATGATGACCCAAAAGGCGTTTAAACACGACCGCGTTTCGCCGCACCGCCAACCGTGACGTCACGCGCAGAGCACGTTATTGCCAAACTTACAGACCTTGTAGGATCTGTATGATTATCATGATTACGCGTCGCGCGCCAAACAAAAACCCGCGTGTGTAGGAGAATCGGTTTCAATAGCGTTCACCGCCTTCAAATCACTGTTCTCTGGGTCATCGCCTGGTCGGTTAAGCTTAAACGCAACGTGAAACGCGCACCCCCTCCTCCCGCATACCCGCCAGTATATTGCCGTGTGCGCAAAAACCGTTTCTCGGAGAGTAAAACGCGATTTACCGCAAATACTCCAATTATCGTTCCGAACAACAGACACGCATAACTACCGTTTGTGTAATACGTTTGGAACAGTGATCGCACAGGTGTGCAGTGTTGAGCGCGCATTTCGTTTACGTACTTAGAACGCATACGACAACGGTGACGTTCTCTCTGCACTATCGGTCAGTTAATTATTACACATGGTTCGCGTTTCGTGAACAATAATCTGGGAAAGACAATACAACCTTAAGTCGTTCAAATATCTACTCCGTTGCAGTAATGACCAAGATTGTGAACTCGTAAGAAGTGATCTCATCGAAATATGTTTCCGTAGTACCTACTGTTAATTTATTTACGATGTTTGAAACGCACTCTTTTGCATATTTCAACGTTATATATTTGATTATTTTTGAATATTTATTGGAAACTTTCAATTTCTAACCTGTCCGATGACTGTTATCAGAATAAAGTTCACGTGTTTTAAATGCAAGAATAATATTTAATTTTTAATTTTTAATTAAATAAGTCGAAATCAAAATAAAACATTATTTTCGTTGATTCGATCGATATATTTCAGTAGGTACTAAATTGTTGAAATTTGAAATATTTTAACCATATAATAGTATAAATATATAAAGCAAATATGCAATTTTGTCTAAAATATTGTACGGGTAATTATTAGGTATTAGTGCTCTCCGGAATTGTGTTAATCTTCTTTACTATACAATCTATGTATAAATATTTTTAATATCGTTAAGCCGAAGAATGGATGCGATCTCACATCACTTATGATTTTTCAGATTAGATACTATTATTTATTTTTAATAAAGTAATAAAACAATAAAATAAAAACTATTAAATGGTTCATACTCGTCAATTAATAAATAAATAAAAAAATAGTTTATATATAGAAATAAATAAATAAAAGTTTAGTCTAGAGTATTATTATATTTGTATAATACGATTAGTTTCCAATAGAAAATTCGTCATCAGGTATATATTTATAATATTTTATAATCTAGCACTCTATCTAGTGTTTCTTGAATACATCGCGGATATGTATTAGCTATAGTTTTCGAAATTTTCATTAGTTTTTCATTTAATTTTCAATTACATTTTTAATATCTTCTTATGAAAAAAAAAAAAAAACAATAGTATTGGCAAATAAATCACATTGTCAATCATCACATTGTAAAGAAATATAACAATAAAAAATTATTTTTGTTAAAAGTCTTGCTGAAACATAGACCTCCCTCTGATATCACTCCACATATTGGAACAATAATAATTAAGAATTTAAAAATATATATTGTACTTTTTGTTTAACAATTTTTATACCGAAACAAAAGAACTATAGCTATTTAATATTTAATAGTCATAATATCTAATGATAATAACTTTATGATCTATTGTTATAATAACTTTATAATTATTCAAGAAAAATGAACATTTTAAAAATAATATGATAGTTTACTATATATAATTCAAGTCCAATTATTAAATGTGTATTATGTCTACATATATTTATTTATAGGATTATATTTAATAAATTAATAAACTTTAGAAAATATAGAGTACGAATATAATTCCTAAGTAAATACTATCAGTAATCACTATTTAAAAAAAAAATATATAAAATAATTATTTTTTTGAAAGTAGCAATTTATATACTTTTATCATAAAAATATCCATTTAAAAAAAATTACTTTTTTTTTTTTAAAAAAAACACGCTTTTCCTTTGAATAATTTGTAGGTAGTGCATTAAATAAATGGTATACACTATTTATATGCCAATTTTCTTGAGTATTATTACTTTCAATACTGTATTAAAGTATGATTTCAATGTATATTTAATATTTATATGTCCAAATTTATTCTGAAATAAATTCAAAGAAAAATTAGTGTAAATTTTAATTAATATATTTTACTATAAATATAATCCATGAGCTTTGAAGTTATTTTTTAAATAAAACTATTTTACTTGATTTTAATATTAACACAATTTAATTCACTTTCTAATATAAATGAAATTGGTATGTAATCACTTATTCATAATGATCAAATCGACTATCAGATAAATAGATAGTTTAATATTTTCTACTCATATAAACAAGCCTGATTATTATTCATAGAAGTGCTTAAAAGTTAATTTCATATCAATTGTATTTTTTTCACGTATATACCTAAATATTATTTAAAACCCAGTTAACAAATACACTATATATATATATATATTTATAATATAATTTACATGCAGCGTCGTAACAAGTGATTGGTGGAATGAACGGTCGTTAAGGCCGCAGCAAAGTTAGAAAGCAATTAAGTTCGAGTTGAGTTAAATTTGTTTTTTTTTCGTATAAAATAAGCGCCAAAATAAAATTGGACATGGGTGCCACAGAGGGTAGTTATGGCACTAAATAATGTATCTAGAAAAGGACAATTTGATATAACTATAAACGGTAATACAGTTATAACAAATATAATTAAATTGGATCAACTCATCATTGTACGTTGCAAATAGTTACTAAGAAATTCATATCTACATCTACTTAAAATAACTTCAAAGTATCATTAAATGTAAATAATAAAAAAAAATTTTTCGACAAAACATTGTATATAAGAGTATTTTGAAATATAATTAATTCAATATTCTTTATTAAGAAAAGACTAGGTAATTGGCAATAGATTAACCAACTATTTTAGGTACCTACCTACATCATGGTTACGTAGTTTATATATATTCACTTTATTTATGGTGTTATGTTGCAATGTATTATTGGCAATATCAATAAGATATTATAAATATATTGTAAATTAACAAATAGGTACCTTTTGTAATCTACTATTCGTTGAATGGCTAACAAGAACATAAATATTAAAAAAATGTGACGGGGTTAAGGTGGTTTTCCTTATCAAACACCAACATTTTTACCTAATGAGTCACATGCGTCTTGTAAGAATTTTTAAATAAATCTCTGGTATTGTGACAGGACTTTCCTAATTATCAATGACAATGAACACTGTCATAATTAAAGACCGGATTTATATTCTCTTAAAATGCCCAAAATATGATGCTAATATTCTCTAAAAAACCTTCATATATTCTCATTATATTCTCTCAAAAATGTATAAAATATGCAAAAATATGCTAAAATATTCAATCAATATCCTTATATGCTTTAATATGCATTTTTAAATTTTTTTTTCAACATTATTTTAATAGTGAGGTATTAATTAGGTATTTAAAGTTGCGTATTATACCTAATGGAATACCATTGCACTTTAGTAAGAGTGGAAAATAGGAATATAGTATAAATATAACAGAATAATAGTAAAAATCAGTAAGAAAACAACTGCCAGCATTGTAGGTTAGCCACCATGTTTAGGGAACGGCACAGAAACTTAATATGATAAAGCACCATAATCACAGAATAGACTAAATTTAGTCTATTCTGTGCTATAACACTGATATACCAAAGAACTACTGTGTGTATTATTTTTATCAAATTGATAAAAAAAAAGAAAATTGTAAATGTTCAAATAAAATTTTTTGGGTACCGAAATTAAAAATAAATAGATATTTATTCTCACAATTTACGAAGTATTCCAAAATATGCTAAATGGGTTAAATATTCTCAAACCCATGAAATATTCTTAAATATGCAAAAAAAACTTTTTTCTTCGCATTCAGCATTGAACGAATCGTCCACATTTTGTAGTCTCATAAGACCCAATAACGATATGTAAAAACATATAAATCCGGTCTTTGGTCATAATGTATCAGGTTTAACCAACTTCAACCAAATTAATTTAAATTCAATAAGAATTTAATATTAATTAATTTTTAAAAGTATTTAGCTGTATCATTTATTTTCGATTTTATCTTACTTGTCAATGTTAACAAAGGTAACCAAACTTATTTATTTTCATACATAATTTTTCTATACATATTTTCATATTTTGTGTGTGTGAGTGTGGGGGGGGGGTAATTTTTTCTAAAAACAAGTAATTTTATAATATAAAAAATACATATAAGGTATAAGTTAGTAGTCATATTATTCTATTATTATTATTATAAATACAAATCAAATATAATTTATAACCAAATTATATAAATTAATGTTCTCTTTCTTTCTTCATAGCAAGTCATTTATGACTTTTGAACCTTTTTGAAATTCTTCTTTTAAGAGGAAGAGGTACTGATACCCGGAAACCCAACCGAAAAATACGCCACTGTTAGTTATAATATATAAATAAATTAACACTACGCCCTCTAATTTATATATTTATATAATTTCCAAGAAATAAATTAATCGAATTTAAAGCAAAAATACTAAGAAAAACATTTTTTACTAATATGACATAGTTTTAATAAATAATCTACATTATCATTTTAGTATAAGTATACAACTTATTTTTAATTTTATGCTTAATCTAATAAAATAAAACAATACTTTGCAGAAATTACATTTTGATTTTTTAAATAAATAATCCTAATTAAATTCTAACTAATAAATAAAAAAGTATTCATCATTTATGTTTTTTATGACAGAGAATTAATCCAATTCTAATTTATAATAGTTTAGAATCAAATAAACCAGTTTAATACATTTTAGTTATGGCTTTGCATTGTTTAAAGTTGATTTCATATTATGATTTTCTTGTATTATATTATTTAGCATACAGTTATATAATACATTATAAGTAATACTTGCGCTCATAATATTATAGATAAAAATTAATTTACTAAATATTAGAAATGATTAACTAACTTTTTGTGTCCATTTTGAAATAAAAAAAAGGTTTTGACTATTTACCAAGACTGACTTCCGCCATGCTTGACAAACAGGTACATATAAATTCATAAGTAGTTACACGTATTTTATAATTATTTTATTTTTTGAGTGTGACATACATACTAACTACATTTAATTATTTTGGTTTCTTCTTAAGGATTGACCACATTTATGATTCATAATTTCATTTTTGTATGATTGCATTAAGTTTCTATTCATCTGATCATTTTTGTTCCTGGATATTTTTACCTTTTTAATTATGATATAATCATAACTAGTTACATTGCAATAAAAAATTCTTTTTATTCGTAATTTTACTCGCAATTTATAGTAATTTATTTGGCTACTTTAGATTTTCATGAATATTATGGTTTATAAAACAATTGTAAACTATGCCAATATTGATAATATCCCCAAAACTATTTTGTATTTAACTATTTATTAGATCTTCCAGGAACACCAACTAATATTCACAGTTATGATGTTTGGATATTCCAACCTAGAAAAGTTTTAATAATTTACCTATCTCATTGTTTTAAATTATATTTTTTATGCAAATCATCATTGTAAATCTAAATAAATGTGTAATATCGGAGAAGAGATTTTTATTTATACGCACATAAAATGTTAGTTCTGTCATTATTCGACAGAAAATGTTTTTTTCGTGAAGAAAATATATTACTTATAACTTATAAGTTATTAATACATCATATAGTAGGTATTAGTAATAATTAATAATAAAAATGTATATTATAAATAAGTATGATTAGAGAATAACTTTATATTGAAAAATATTAAAATCTTAAAAAAAAAACTATAATTTTATAAAATTATTCCATATGCATTTTGATTAATTATAAATCTAATACATTTTTTGCATGTTCACACAATGAGAGCATACTCACTTTATAATGCCTTCTAAATAATGTGCAGTATTTTTTTAACGTTTTAAGTAATAGTTTATATCACGTAGAAATAATATGAATCAAAAACAAAGCTTATTGAACTATTAAAAAAATTAACATTTATTTTTCGGTAAAACGAAACAAAAGACCCACATTATTATGAACTTTATTACATAATAAAACACACTTTCCAATTATAATTTACCTACTAGATATAACCACAAATATTGTACTATACATTTTCGTCGTAAGTACTATTAGAACCTTCTTATATTATTATCAATGGATAGGCTTTCAGTGTTTTTATATTTTTAAAACAATTTCAATAGTTCTTGCATTTTTTTAATTCAACAGCAAGCAAGTACATATGTATTTTAAAAAATATCTGTAACCAGTTAAATATAAAATGTTCTATATATTGGTATATAAAACATATAAATTATGTTACATGAATGCATTGATAAAATTAAAAACATAATTTGGTAATGTACTCATAAATCACAATAATCCATGGTTACTTATGGTTACCCATAATATAAGGGTGTAATTGTATTTTATACTCTATTCCTTTGTTAAACATGTTAATTTTAAGTATTTAACTAGTTTTAATGTAAAATAAATTAATGAACGATTATACTATGTTTTACTTTAAAAATTTAAAGCATAAAATAAATTCTATTAAATACCTATAAATGGGTTAAAATAATGAGTACTTACAACATTCAAATTAAATGAATTTGAAATAAGGATAAAATAATTGTCTTAATTAATTTGTTAAAAGTACAGTCAAACCACTTTTTGACGAACTTTTGGAAAAAACTCATTAAATAGAAATTTCCTTATTTAATTGTTTCTTCTTATAACACGTTTTAACCGTATGAAATAAATGCGAATGTCTACTTGTATGTAAAATATATAATAACAACGTAAAATAATAATGTATATAATAATTATAATAGTAATAAATAGTAAAATGTATCAATAATGGTATAGGTACATTATAATCCGAGACAATTTGTATACAAAGCAGCTTATGGTTTTTCTGTTAACTTATTTTACCATACTTTCGAAAGCTCCGAAACTAAAGTTATCTAATAAAACGTGCATGGTTCCATAAAAAATTTGATACAGTAGTTCGATCAATAGAGGTTCGATATTAATTCTTAACTGTTATTGGATTATAGTAAAACTGTATGATTATTATATTGAATGGACATACATGAATGTGCTCGTAATATTTTTATTATTTAGAAATAAAAATGTATATAATAAACATTATAAAATACTCTTAAATACTTTAAATAGATTTAACAATTTATTTTTATATTGCTAAATTTATTATTTAGCGTCATAGCTTCTCATGGCAATAACCAGTATCAGTAAACATGCATTAATGGGAGGAGTATTTCATACTGTAGAAATGAAATAGAACGACGAGTAAAAACTTAAATAATCATATTGCCCTTGTTGCATTCTCTTTGCAGGAAGAGGATTTTTGAGGTCATACATTGTTAGTTTCCTATCCCTCACTTCACTGATTTTATAACAGTACATTATGAAACTATTTGATCCGTATAAATTAATGAACACTAATAAGTGTTTTGTATACAAAAATTAAACGTAAAACATACTAATATATATATAACATGTATCATATATGTAATAGGTATATAGTGAATCTAATGATTTTCAAGCTATTTTGTATTTTCATGTCTTAGTGACTCATGATATACGAGTATACTAGTACTTACTATTTATTCACAATACGTATTTATGTGAGGTATTTTAATATTTTATATACCTGACCTTGATGAATTACAGTATGCCAAATAAATATAATATTTGTGTTATTACTCTGCGCAGGTTTTGACATGTTGTACATGTATACACATTGTTTAAGTACAATTATATTCATTAGTTTTATTTGAATGAAGTTATCAGCTGATTCAGTTTTTTATAAAATATTAAATAAAATATTAAATAAAATATTAAATAAAATATAGATTGTAGGTATAAAATATGTTTTAAAAATTTAATATTGCATTTTTTAAATGTAATTTTTTTATAAATATATAGAGATATTAAAATTGTGTTATTTTTGTATAATACCTTATAATACCGGTAGGTAAGTAGTTATTATACTATAATTTAACTCGAGTAATACTTGTAAAACCATTGTTAATTATGAAATATGAATCATTTTAATATAGATTAATTGAAAAAAAGGCTAAAAGGTCAGAAAATATTTAAAATACAACAATTATTTTAGACAAAATTCAATAAATATATACTTAGTCATGTTAATAAGTATGATGTACCATATGTATACATATCACATATATCTAGTGACTAGAAATAATTGAAATTTAAAATATTTTAATTACATATCATATTTCATAGTAAATTATATCTTAAATATCAAATAAATTTTCAAAATAAATTTGAGTAACCATATTAATTATTAACTATCATATGAATATATATATATATATGTATATACATTAACTTTTTGATTCCATATTTTTTACTTTTTTTAAGAACTAAGTACTTATATTTAATATCAGAAATGTAGAACAAAAAATAAATAAAAATATTTATACTAAATTATTTAATCTTTAAAAGTTTAAATAAACGTATATCTTGTGGCATCAGTTTTTTATATTATATTTTTAAATAGAAATAAATAGAAAACTATACGTAATACTCATATAATATCTTTTATTATTGTTATATACTGGGAAAACAACATGTTTTAATATTAAATTATATTTATTTGATATATAACAATAATAATTAAAAATACCCCCTTATTTTTTTTATACCGTCTGTATAAAATAATTGTATGCATGTATTAAATATCCTGTATAATACAGTTATATACTACTATGTAACATAAATTCACATGTCTAATAATATGAATAATTCATATATTAAATATATTTTTATTACTGTTTGATAATTATTATCAAACAGTAATAAAAATATATTTAAATGCAATAAATTTAACGATACTTAATAAATAAAACGATTTACTACATAAATATGTTTACTATAAATTCAAGCCTTGATTACATTGAGCAAATTTACTGGCTGGTACAAAATTCGATTAATAAAATAAATCTACTCGCTTAAGTGTTGAACTGAACGCTACTCGCCCGCAATTGAAATTGACGGTCAAGCTACATAAGTCGTTACTCACCAGCTATTTTACACTCCGGCGAGTAATCGACATGGTAAATAAAATTGGTAAAATTCTAGCGAGTAGTCATGATTAGCTATGTTTTTAAGTTTATTTTTACTTTTTATAATTAGATTATTAGATTTAAATAGTTCGTATCGATATATAGCTTTAATATTTTTTAATTTAACTGTTATTTTTTTTCATTCATTCCTAATCCCAATTCTTCTTAGTCAAGTTCTGAATATAAATTTTTGAATATTTCATCTTTTACTAAGATGTTACAATAGTTCTTATGTTTTAAATTTTAAAATAGTGGGTAGTGTTCATAATTTTTTAAAAATCACTGACATTTTGACTATTCCATTTCATTGTTCAAACATTAAGAAAAAACTTTTAAACTATGAAAATTAAAAAAATACTAAATTATAATTTTATATTAATAGTAATTGTTAATACATTGCAACGTATGGTTGTGACTTGCGCGAGCGAGCGAGTTCAATACTTGGACAGGTCAATTACACAGTACACGCGCACTCGCGTTCGACTTATTCGCTGTAAAGCAGCGAGTAAATTTGCTACATGTAATCAAGGCATTAGCGAGATGTGTTAAATAATGTAATATACCACTTTATTAAAAATTGTAAACCATGATAATGCATTTATGTTATTTACATGTGTAAATTAACCATAATAAATAATAAAGAAATACAATGAAAAATAATTGAAAAATGATTAATTTTTCTATTTTGAAAGGAAATCTTTTACATTTCAACTGTTGTAAAATGTTTTTTATTTATCCTTTTTGAATCAAAATTTGAGTGGATATTTTATTAATTTAAAATTGTTTCAAAAAATAAATCATTTTGTACATGTCATTTTAGTTAAAACAATACATTTTTAAATAATTTATCGATTTGGTATCAAAACAAATTTTTTTTTAAACTTGGTTTTTGTATTATATTATTATATTTAAGCAGTTATATGTATAATATTTTGACACATTATAGAAAATATAGATTCAATAAGAAATTATAGATAAAATTCATAATTAAGGAAATTATAGAAGTATAACGAGAATTGTAGATTAAGGTAGAAATTGACATTAAAAAAAATATAAATGTGGGTGGAAAAAAAAAGAAATTAAATGAGTGTGATAAATAACGCAATGGACCTCATTAGGTACAAGGGGAAAATACTAAAAAAAATTTCAAAATCAATGGGAGAAAAGAAGATTATTGCTAAGTATCCAAACATTTATTAAAATTTAAATAATATAACTTTTATAACTGTATTTAATTTATCATTTTTATTCTATATATATATATATATATATATGATTGTGGGTTTATAATTTTTCACCTGATATAATGTATAATCACACTTATGATATTCAGTGCCGGCTCAAGGATTGCGGTAGTGCTCTTGATTTATCCGGGTAATACCCGATTTTGTGGGTAGTGGGTACCCATTACTCAAAATTTTCGGGTACCCGATGGTTTTTGATGTACATAAACGGTTCAGCTAAGTCTTAACTCCTAAGAGGTAATTAGTATTAAATTATACATTACACAATTATTCGAATAAAAAATATCTAAGAAAATATAAAAATTATCTATAAAAATATAATCTAAAATATACACAAATAATATACCTAAGATCATTAAGCTATGGTTATCGAACAGAAACAGATAAGATAAACTAAAGTCTAGTTATTAATACTTTCATATTCTTATATACACTTTTACTATTATCGAATTATAATTACATATTGGAATTGTTGTCAAAATTTACAGAATATGTAAAAATATGTAAAGTTAAATATTTCTTAATTTATTGTAAATCATGTGAAACAAATTTATCATTTACAATAGTTAATTAATTAATCATGTTTTAAAAAAAATATGTATTTACATACAAATCCCAGCTCTAGTAATGAGTATACAAATCATAACAGGTACCCAATCCATAACGGGTACCCGAAATTTTGTAAATCAGGTAATACCCGTAAAATCCGGTTACCCGGGTAGTACCCGAGTACCCTGGTATCAAGAGCACTAATTTGCGGGGCCTGATGCAAAATATTTATTTTTTTTGTATGAAAGAGTTATTTTCCTAGATATTTATACAAAATAAATAAATTTTATTCTAGTGAGGTTAAGCACGAGACCTTTAAAAAAGCGGGATCTGGTGCCCGAGCACACCACGCCCCCTTCTCACGTGGCCATATTTAATACCTATAAAAATTTTATACGTACAAAATATTCAAAAACCAAGACATTTTTGTTTTTTTAATATACAAATTTAATTCAATGTGTTATGAATTGAAACTTTAAGAGATTTCGGTCAATATAAATATCCATACATTATTTATTATGTTTACTTATATTATACTTATTTATAATATTGTTTACTTATATTCCTAATTAATATATATATATATATATATATATATATATATATATATATATATATAATAGTCATGTTTTTAAAATATTTTTAAGGTACCATTGAACTTAATAATTGAACTGAATCAAGTGAAAAATATTACAGAGCTGTTCAATAAATTCATGCCGGACGTAAACATGCACGAAGCACAATATCTCACTGCCACAACAGGCTTTCAAAGCAGTAAGTCAATAAACTAATTTAATGTAAAACTTGAATTATTAATATGGATAAAATAAATAATCAAATAATTTTTATTAACATTAATTCTAAATAATGAAAACTAAATATTAAATAAAACAATAATTGTTATTCAAAATTATTGTTATAAAATTTAAATATTTTAAAATAGGTTGACAGTTGAAAAAAATTATCTTACTGTCTTAACTAAAATGTCATCAAACTATAATAGTCATTAGTAATGGCTAATGAGTTTAACTACATTCATTTAATAGTAAATGGATAAAATAATTTAAACTACGATAGAATTGTTTAATTTAACAATGAACTATTTAAAATCATATATAATTATTTTTAAATGTTTGCAGTTTATTAACATATTAAATAATAATAAGAAACATAATAAGAAAAATAAAATTCGTTATGAGATCAATACATTTATTATTCGCATAGCATTATAAATATTATGTAAAAATCAAATATTCTGTTTGTTTCAGATCGTGCATCATCACTTCACGCTCTTACAGAGAGAAGTAAGTTGGACAATCAATTGATAAAAGATGTAACACTTATAAATTAATATGTTATTCTTATATTCAGGAGCATCATTGATACCAAAACCAGCAGGTTGTTCAGTCGAAGTTCAAACAATTAGTTTAAAAGATACCGATGATTCAAGTCTATATTATTATCCCCCGTGTACTAGAGTGAATCGATGCGGTGGTTGTTGTGCCCACGATTTATTAGCATGCCAGCCAACCAAAATCGAATCCCTTAATTTCGAAGTATGTATAATAGACATTTTAAATCTAATAGTTACGTAGTATAATACGTATAATTTGTTATCATGCTAATAATAATATTTTATAGGTAATGGTTTCACAATACAATGGTGCTGGGAAATTGGAGTTCATAGGCAGAAAAGCTGTGTCAGTAGTTCAACATCTGAAATGCAAGTGTGATTGTATTGTTAAACCAGAGGTATGGCCAATAAAATTTTTTTACGTATAATTGTGTAAAATTATATTTTTCTTCCAAAGAATTGTAGTCCGTTGCAAACGTATTATCGTGATGAATGCCGTTGCGTGTGTAATAATGAAGATGATCGTGAAAAATGTAATGAAGAACACGAAATAAAGTTATGGAACCCAGCGAATTGCTCATGTCAATGTCGTGTAGTACAGGAATGTACTTCAGGATTTGGATTTGATTACAATACATGCAGGTACATTAACATTGTGCTTAAAACACCTTCCATAAATAAATCACAAATAATATAACTGTTTACTTATTATTATATATTATAGATGCGAAGCTATAAGGACAAGAATAAAAAGTACCGGTAATCAATTTAACCAAAACATGTACTCATTAGATGGTCAGTGATCCAGCTGAAAGATAAACCATCGAAAAATAAGAATAATTATTTACCTGACAGAATTCTGATTTTTTTTGTTATAGATGTATTTATTTTTATTTATCTACACTTGATATGTGTAACTAGGTATTTTGTTTATTGTCAAAAACTGTTTTTTTTTTTATTTATTAATATTGATATTTGGTAATCAGTATTCCTATAATTGTGTATAATGTGACTATTATGTATATTTTGTTCAATCAAGAATTGAAAATGTTATAATTAAAATAATGAAAAAAAGTCCATGTTAAATGTTGAAATATTGTTAAACTGTTTGTACAACACTAAACTTAGTTTTGATTTATATAAATCAATTTTATATTTTTTAATTGTTATAAAGATTATTGCTGTACGGTATAATACTGTAATATATATTATCTATAGTTATATCTAGTAACTATTTATTGAATTGAATAGAATAGATAGGTACAAAATACATAATAGTATTCTCTTAAATTTAAATAATATCATTAGTAAGTTTATTCTACCAAATTAATTTTAAAATTCTCATTTAAATTATAATTTTTAAATAATATTTTTGTTGAAATAACTAATATTTTTACGAAATTTATAATAAAATAAATGAAATATAATAGAACAAAACAAAATAAATTTAGAAAACCATTCATAGTACAAAAAAGCTTATTATGAGAAATCGTTTTTCATCCTAAATTATTACTGTATGTATATTAGTCTTGATCATATTAATGAACTAAGAACATTTATTGCATCTTTTGATAATGTTTACAAAACGTTACATCACCTTAATAAAATTGAGAACTTTTTATATCCTAAAAACATAAAAAATGTGAGGCAAATAACAATTGATTTTATAAAATAGACAATGTAAAATAATATGTAATATACATTTAAAATTAATATTGAAATATGCAAAATTCATTTTTGTTAAAATTTAAATTGATTTTCCGTTTAAAACCCTATTTTCAACTAGTCCCTAGGAAAGCATTTTAAATAGGTTCTACTGTATGTACATTTGATTTTCACATATTAACATCAAAACATTCACTATTCTTAAAACACAAAATAGGTTCTTTAATCAATATGAAACTCAAACAACAGAATCAACTATGATCAAAATAATTATCGTCAAATTTGTATTTACAACTGCTTAAGATTAATAATTGATTCTTGTGTTAGATAAATATTTTATTATACCAACAATTTATTGGAGGTTTTGTTCTTGATACTTCTACAATAGGTAGTAGGTTAAGCACATAATAGGTGGGTGTGTGTAATTTTATTTTACTGCATGTGCCCTCAAAAATCTTCTATGTGCCACTGCAGAGCATGAACATATATATTATACAGGTATATAAAATAAAATAAAAAACAAGAAATTAGTGATTACAGAGTTACAGAAAATTAGCTATTAATTTTTGATAAAATGTGAATTTAAAATTTTTTATAAAGGGTTAAAGAAAAAATAAGAGTTGTGGTTCTTGTTGCAAATAGACAGTGCTTTTGGAAAGGTGAAAGGGGGTTAATGAGGTAGTTTGTGCTGTAAGATAATACATAAAAAAGAGATACTGAGACTGAAAAAATTTTCATATTCAAGACTTTTCCACTATACATGTCTTTAAAAAACCCGCCTTTATATATATTATAATATTATAATATAATATATATTACAATATTACATATCTTATATTTATGAACGTTACGGCACAATTACAATATATTTTTATATTTTAATGCAGAATTCTGACAAAAGGTATAAAATAAATCAGAAGCATCAAAATGAACCAAGGATTTTCCAATGAATTAAAAAGAAAATTTGGTGAGATTGAAGAAATAATAGAACTAAATAAATAAATCAATGAAATAGCAAGCAAAATAGTTGCAGAAAACAGAAAAATTGTATAATTGATAACCAAATAATAACATTAGAAAAAACTGTTTTACAAAAGTATATTTTGCACGCTCATAAAACTTCGGAAATTCTGTTCAAAATATAATATTTTAAAATTGGGATTACTAAAAATCGCAAGCTGGTTAGATAATCTAGAATTGCCCGCGATATGGACTATGATTAGATATTTATTTCAAATTAAAATGTAAATGAGTTCGGACATTTAATTCTGAGGGGGAAAAACTTAAAACTTATAATTACGAGTAATAACAAATATTGATAGCCAATCGAGTCATTTTATGTGACCCAAATAGAACTAATTAAATCGATATAAATAAATAAAAAATAAAATTATATCAAGTCAAAAACAATAGATATTAGAAACAATATAATAATTATGTCTAAGATCACTAGTTGCATAATTTGTTTGATATAGTTAAAAAATGTTTCAATATCATAAATCAAACTAATTATAACTTATATCTAATTATGACATAACAATTCTTAATATTATATATTATTTTACATTTATTATTAATTTTTATTATTTTGAAATAACCCTTCTTCTTTTCCTCACCGATATAGCATAACACAATATACCAAATTATGATATGAATTAAAGGGTTTATTAAAAATAAGGATATTCTTTAAAATCTATTTTTAAACAAATGCTGAAGGATTCCTTAGTTTAACAGATAATGACATTACACAATACGCAGAAGCCAGAATGCAGCCCGCATTTTAGAGTTGTTGTTAACCACTGCAGTTGTATTTTGTACAATACAAAACGATAAAACAATAATATGATTAATATGTTTATTTTAATCCACCCCCTCCAATACTCTTTCAGCGCCAAAATGGAGGGCGGAATTTTATAAGTGCCCCGGGGTGCCTAAATTCTAAATACGGCCCTGCTGGTCATCGTTAAATTTTCAAACTATCGGTACCAACAAGAAATTAGAAAATCCTTAGTGCTGATCTGGTTTATCATCATTAATCCATTTGTCCATTTGTGAATTTGTACTTTAAAATATTCCAAAAACTTATTTTCGATATTTATTTCTTTTTGTTGCTGTTTAATTTTTATGGTTGAACATTGTTCTGTCACTATATCAAATGTCTGTAAGTTTTTTTCAGTATTATATTATATTATATTGATATATATATATATACAGTACAACCTCGATAGTCCGAATCCTCGATAGTTCAGCGAACACAGTTATCCGGACGGTGTGTATATCCATTTATTCTTAAATACAATGAACTTTTATAGTTTATTCAGAATCCGATTAATAAAAAGAAAATCAGAACATGAATAGTGCTGATGTTTTGTTGTTACGTTGATTAAGAGAACACGCTTTTGAAGTGCAAATTAAAAATAATACTCAAAACTAAATTACTGACTACTATACTTAAATTATATAATTTTTAATTTTGTTATTCATTATGTTAAATTTTTTAATATTCCTTATTTAAAGTACAACAAATATAAAAATGTCAGAAATAATAATAAATATCTTAGTAATTGAATAGATAATCTTGAAAAACCTCCGGTAATCCGGATGATACAAGGTCTGAATTCGTTCGGACTATCGAGACTCTATTAGTATTATTTAAATAAGTTTCATGTTTTGAAAATCAATCAATTGTTTTTTACTAATTGTCTTTAATCAACCTACCCTAAAAAAAAAACCTACAAAGTTATCGTCTAAAAGTAGCTTCGAAAGTTCCCGTCGTAGGGAAGGAATGTTCCCCGGCAGGTAGAAGCGCGCTCCGCTACCCAGTGGGGGTTCCTATTTTATATCGACCACTGTACCGGAGTCGTCCTGAAAGCGCGATCGCGATGCTGTCAACGGTCACCGACCATATCCAAAAACTGGGGCTACAGCTTGCCGTCGGTAATATATAATTTTTGGTGTTCATATCTCAGAATGGGTAAGAAAACCTGATGTTACGACTCCAGGAACAGACCATACAGCTATGCATGAGCCTGAAGTAACTGGGAATTGTGTACGAGAACAAGGGGCTTTGGTACGAAGCACACTTCCAGACCGAAGTCGACAAGGCCAAGCTCTGTCACGGCTAATTCCTAACATCTATGACCCTCATGAGGGCAAATTTGATTAATAAAAAAAGAAAAACTATTACTGATATTGTATTAAAAATTATAATTATATGGAAGTGGGGCAGAAAGGAGCTTTGTATCATATCATTGTACATTAAAAAATGTGTGATACGAATTATTATGAAAAACAGGAGCTGGAGCAGGGGTGATGACAGCTGTCCATCGCAGTGTTACTATCAGCAGTGCGAATGCGTACCGGACCGTCTCGTATGATGTAAAGATGATTCCCATTGACCTGATGGCCACGGAACAATACCAGAGGTTCGAGGTAAGAAGGGCGGGGAGGTCAGTGGGGACTAACAACTTAATCACGGGATCCCCAGGAACAGTAGCACCGCCACCGCCAAGTCCTCAGCAATTGAGAGACCGGTCGGTGACAATCTGGGAGTATGATGCGGTCGGTTCCGTCCACCAACAGCGGATGCGAGTGGACTCCAACTCCAATCTCCTCCCAATATTACTGCACTGGTAATTGAACAGAAATCATGGGGATGTAACCTTCCACCTCTTAGAACTCATGACGGGACATGACGGACACAGATGCTTCAACCGGTTCCTCGACAGAATCGGTTGTACCACGTCGATCGGGTTCTCGCATTGTGGACCACATGTTACGCTGACGAGAAAGCTAAACTGCAAAGCATTTAAGCGCGATAGGGAGCGCCTCGTCCAGGTTATCAGACCATTCGACCCGAGTCGATTGGTCCCTTTATGCTGGAGAACCCGTCCAACTAGGCTGCGGTTATTCGATTTACGATATACATGATGGACGCTAAAGAGGACTTGAGCGCGAAAGACAAACTCAACAGAAGATAGCTTTCTCGCGACGGGCAAAAAAAAGAATGGTGCGATGGCGGGTCGTATAGCTGACGCGCCTTATTAGTCTTCTGTCGTGGTCAGTAACGGCGCTAGAGTTTGCGAGACCCTATGAAAAATGGGTTTGGATCTTTTGAATACCATAAATACACAGAAATGTATTGGTAAAAATATCTTGGGTGTATACTATCTTTTCTAAATAAATAAACAAAATAAATTTTCTCACAGCTTCGAAAATATATTTTACATAATAAAATTAAATACTTACACAGCTAGTCTTATCAAATAACTACTACTATACATATTACTCTACTATTACTCCGCAAATACTAATAGTCCAACATTTGGAATGCAAATATGATTGTATATTTAAACCAAAAATAAATATGCAATTTTTAAGTTTCTTCCAGTTTTAAAATAATCGTTTTTTATAATAATATATTATATATTATAACGTCTAATAATAATGTCATCTTCCGTAAACGTATAACTTTGATGAATGTCGTTGCTTGTCGTACCACAATGAAAATGATCGTGATAAATGTAACAAAGAACATACTATATAACTACAAAATTGGATAATTCTACATGCTTATATTCGTGCCATATAACACGTAACTTGTATAATATAACTTAAAATATTCATTACAATAATAGTTGTAACACCATCTTAATATTTTTATAATGAAGCAAACATTTTGGGATGCTAATTTTAATGTCCAGACCAAGCAATTCTTTTGTTTTCTGTAATATTTAATTGTTTAATTATATAAATCCATTCTATTCATATATTTCAATGCAAGGTCTAGTATTTACCTATATAAAAACGTATCTCAATACTAAGTATTATTAAAGTTTATACAATTATTTGACCGAACAATTATAATAGAATTGTAGTCAAATTATCAAAAAAAAAAAAAAATATAAATATATATAAAGATAACAATTTTTTAGATGATTAAATTAATTTATGTTAAATAATTTCAGATTAATCGTGTAATTAAGTAGATGTATATTTCATTTTTTACCTAGGCAAGAATCGTGGATATTTATATTTCGTGGATAAAAATCTAAACCTTCAGAATATGATACGTTGATGTATACAAAATTAAAAATTAGTTTATTTTTTTTTGATTGATTATTAATTTTAAATGTATCTATTGTTATAATTTTTATACCTAATTAAACGCTTTATTAAATAATTAAAAAAATGTATCTATTCTAAAATTCTAACAGTATTTACATAATATTGTTACGTGGTACCCAATGAAAACAGATACCTATCGTAATGATGAATGTTTCGGGATGGAATGAAGCGACTTTAAATCATTTAACACTTTGCAAAACTCTTTAATAAAATTAAGTAAATGGCTTATACAGAACATACAGTTATTAATTATTAAAAATATTCGCGATAACAATATCGAAGACAAAACTCGGAAGGGCTTGCACTGATAGCTAGAGACGTCTGATGTTGGTGGTGAAACGGAGCCTTTATATACTCTGTTTGATTTTGTTCATGGTCGTGTGATGAAATATAAGGATAAGTATTAAAATGATTTGGTACTTATGGTCGTGGCTTTACATTACAATTATGTGTGCAATAGTTATTTATATAAAATATAATTGAACATTTTTATCCTCGTATGACTCGGGAATATGCGTATTAATATATGCATATTACACCTCGCCGCTAAAGAAACAATTTTGGGGTGAAACAATAAAGTGTTATGTTGTTTCTTACAATTCAAATTTCAGGATACAATTTACAAAAATAGTATTTTACTAAGTTTTACAAGTGTTAGTGATATGTTTTAAGTTTCCACCCTTACAATTTGGTTACGATGGGTTGGAAATATATTATAATATTTGGTTGATTAACATTTGTTGTGTAATAATTATACATTATAAATTTTTTTTGTTAGTTACAACTTATACGATACTACTAGTTAGTTATTGTTATTGTATATTTTTTTTTTTTTTTTTTCCACTACAATAAATGAGTTAAGTTTTCATTACTATCATTATTGATAGTTAACTAATTGTTGACTAATACCGCGTATGTATACTTTATTGGATTCGTCGATGAATAAATTATTTTTTAAAAATTGTAATTTAATGATATTAATATCTGCCCCAGTATCAACGAGGAGATGCAATTCATCAATGTTACATGCGCTAGATTTACATTTTATATGATTATCGATTATTGTTGATAATATGTGAAAACAGTTATCGGTGTTTTGTTGTAATTCTCGGTCGCACATTGAATTTGTTGTACCGTACGCGGCGCGCGTTGCGAGTACGGTGTGGCGTTTCCCGAATTAGTATTTTGACGTGCGGCGTCGTTTTGTCTAGAGTAGCAAATGTCTATAGAATGACCTTGTTTGCCACAATAAGAACACATTTCGTTATTAGCGCTTCGTATGGGAGGCCTATTATTATTATTATTAGGATTATTATTATTCAATCCATTGCGTTGAGGTGGTTGATTAATATAATTATGGTTATTAAATTGTTGCTGTTGCGTATTTCTTGCAATAAATTCGTGATTATTAAAATTATTATTAAATCGTGGATTGAAGTTTCTTTGATTCGGATTTCGTTGTTGTGTGGGATGACTGTAATAGTTTTGATTAATAGGTATATTTAAGTTATTTTTGCTTTTTTGTGTTAAATTAGTAATGAGGTTATCTCTATCTATGTCTTCTGCTAGATCGAGCTCTTCTTGTAAAGCAATAGCTTTTGCTTGTTCAAGTGTTTTTGGGTCTCTATTACGTAATGTGGTTCTAATTGATTTAGTAAATCCCTTTATGTATAATGCTAGAGTTTGCTCAGTTAACTGTTGTGTTATTGCTTTTGCATCGTTTTCGTTTTTCCCAGTTGTATATAAATTCGCAAGTTGATAGTATAATTTTTCTAGCCTATCTGTGTATGACTTAACGCTTTCGTTTTCGTTCATTTTAATTGAATTTATTTGTAATTGTAACGCGGATGACGAATAATGAGAAGCATATGCTTCTTCTAGATGTTTTTTTATGTATATCCATTTACTGGTATCTTTATATTTTAAACATTCGGCTGGTTTTCCCGTGAGTTTAGTTAATATGTAACGTATAAGTAATGGTACATTAATTAAATCTACTGAATTTACGGCGATATCACAAGCGTTTATAAATTGGGTTATGTTTTCTTCTCCCGAACAATAAGGAATAAATTTAAAAGCTTTGTCTACTGCCATAGTAGTGGGAATTTCTGATATGACTGTTGGGCTAGTCATTTTTTTATTTTGTCGTTTAGGTGTTTTTAAAAATAGAGCTTCTATTGGGCCTCTACTCCTAGTCACTATTTGAGGTGGACTAATTAATAAATTATTTTCGAGTTCTTTAATTCTATTCTCTCTTTTTAATTGTTCCTCTTTTATGCTTAAATCGTTTGGTGTTACGTTTAAACTGGGTGTGCCTTCTGTTGAGTTTTTAGTTGGTGATTGCTCTAGATTTGCAAGTTCTAGAGGAGACGTATCGCTAATATCAGTATAGTCGTTTTCATACATATGAGTTGTAATATGGTTTATGTTAGTTTAACATAATAAATTTGAGATTTCAATAATAATAAATAAGTTTCAATAATAATTCACAAATAATAATTTTTCAATAATAGAATTTAATAATTCTCAATTATAACATCAATAAACTTCTCAGTAATAAGTTTAATGCAATAAATTCTCCAATAATAAGCTTTCTCAATAATAATCTCTTCCGATAATATTTTATATATTATATAAGCCTTCTTTCAGTAATACTTTCAATAATGTTTTTCAATAAATTTCAATAATAATTTTCAATAATAAATCTCAATCGCAATAATAAATCTCTTCCGATAATATTTTATATATTATATAAGCTTTCTTTCAGTAATACTTTCAATAATGATTCTCAATAAATCTCAATAATAATTCTCAATAATAAATCTCAATAATAATTCTCAATAATAAATCTCAATAATAAATCTCAATAATAAATCTCAATAATAAATCTCAATAATATTTTTTCAATTGTTTCAATAATAATTTTATTACAACTCATATGTAATATTAAAATAGGTTAACCTGGTATGATGTTATGTGTATACACAGTCTTGATTTGTTATATTTTATAATTATAATCGTATGCTTACGCCAAGATGACTCGTGGAGTTGTCATTTTTTAAGAATGTAAGTAAGTGTTGATGGAAGTTGATTGTTAATTGAAGTTGAGTGTTGATTGAAGTTGAGTGTTGATTGAAGTTGAGTGTTGGTTTCGCAAAGAAAAGTGATCAATTTTTCTTTAATGAAATTGACTCAAGATTCCAATGAACGATGTTCGGAATACCGACTGCACCACTGTTACGTGGTTTATCCTACCGATATGAAATCCTACCGACTGCGCCACTGTTACGTGGTTTATCTTACCGATATGAAATCCTACCGACTGCGCCACTGTTACGTGGTACCCAATGAAAACAGATACCTATCGTAATGATGAATGTTTCGGGATGGAATGAAGCGACTTTAAATCATTTAACACTTTGCAAAACTCTTTAATAAAATTAAGTAAATGGCTTATACAGAACATACAGTTATTAATTATTAAAAATATTCGCGATAACAATATCGAAGACAAAACTCGGAAGGGCTTGCACTGATAGCTAGACACGTCTGATGTTGGTGGTGAAACGGAGCCTTTATATACTCTGTTTGATTTTGTTGTTGTTAGTTAATTGTCTTGTTTTCGCCACCTGGTTGCCCTTGGCCTTGATCGTCAAATTCGAATGATGACGTTGTTTGCGGTTGTTTGCGATTTGTAATTCGCACGTGGCTTCTTCTCTGTGTCCATTTCACTATTTGTTCATGGTCGTGTGATGAAATATAAGGATAAGTATTAAAATGATTTGGTACTTATGGTCGTGGCTTTACATTACAATTATGTGTGCAATAGTTATTTATATAAAATATAATTGAACATTTTTATCCTCGTATGACTCGGGAATATGCGTATTAATATATGCATATTACAATATATATATTATCTTGATATTTTTAAATTTATTTACAATACAATATGTATTCGAAAAAACTACTTATAAATCTACTAATACTATTTAGTCACTTCAGATAGTGTAAATCATAATAGTTCTATATGATAAAATTATATGGTACCTAAGTAGATATAATATAAATTAATATTTTTTTAAAGTTGATGACTAATCGTTTTATACCAAAATTAAACTACATTAAACATTAAAGAATATACATATGAATAAACTGATAATTCTTCAAATATACACTTCAACAATTATTTTATTATTTCTAACTTCAGTTATGAATACAACTTTATATTAAGTACTGTATAATATTATTGACGCTGTGATAATACAATAGCATAATTCATCATGTATACTACTTTAATATTTTATTGGCTATTATTTGTAACCACAATCACCACAACGTCCAGCAGAAATAGTCGATTCAATGTTCTTCCAGACGAAAACTTCCATCATATTAAAACACATGAACTAAAACTACCTTGTTGTGAGAGTGACATAAAATCCAAAGTTCATCGAATTGACATCGGAGAAGTAATTCTTTATTATTATTTATAAAAATGTAATGGAAGATATAATAAGATTTCAAATATTTAACGTTTTAAACTAATACAAACTGTCTCTTTATATAAACTTTATTCTTCAACATTAGATGTTTAAATATTGTACTAAATAAATTGAAAAAAGTTGACTTGGATAAAATTATTTTTTATTGTATAAAACTTAAATTACAACATAATGAAACCACTCTGAATGAAGATTTATGTATTTTTCTATAAAAGTTGTTGAAATAATTACACAGTTATTATTATTTTAAATTGTTTTATAATAAACTTTTTTCTTTGCTCGGAAACTTCAAAATAATTTCGTGCAATTTATTTCTTTAATTTAATCCTACTGTCAACGATCAGGTACCCGAGTATCCATAACATTCAAATATTCAGTGTTCATCATGAATGTTTAGTCAATAAAACAAAAATATATAAAACCATTATAGTATTTGTTTCGAAATGAAGTTATATGTATTTGAAAATATTTCTGTTAGTTTCATGACCAAAATTCGGATGTACTCATAAAATTACGGACCGCTACTGCTATGTTTACTTATCTAAAAAACCGCCGCCGACTACGACTCGGATGCAGCCAATATAGTTTATATCTTAATAAAAGATAATTTGCAAAATAAACGTTAATAAATTAAAAACTATACCTCTTAATCAATTATTTTCGTCTAGATGACGAATATAATTTGGTATAAGTATTACATTTACACTTAAACACATTTAAACCAAAATTCAATAATAAACACATATATTACTAAAAATAATATAGTGGGTATCCGGTTGTTAAACAACGTAGAATATTTGGCTTGTTGACAGTAGGGTTAAAGTAACTATTATTCCCATCTATAACAAACATATTAATGATTATTTTACGTTGTTTTAGATTCCATTGGATATTATAATGAAATTAAATCAGGTCACAAGTGTTTCAGAACTATTTTTGAAGTTTATGCCACACGTCAATATGTCCGAAGCTTTAAAATATGAAATAGCAAATGATGAACAAAGTAAAAAATTTGATGCAATATATTCCTTAAACACAATGCGGGCTCGATAGATCCGGTGCAGAATTTTATGGGGCCCCCATACATTTATTTACTTGATTTTTATATAATTCTATAAACTTTAAGGCCTTTAGTACAGTCTCGATTTTCGTCGATAATAATAATAAATAACCCTAATCCGGCGAAAATATTATTATGAGATCATTTATAAACAAAGTGATATTCGTGGCTTATAGTATTCGAGACCTTGTATAAGTTTGGGGTCCAGTGCAACCCCACTATCTCTAACCAACCTCTCTATTATAGGGCCGGCACTAGCTACACAAAAAATATTACCTGTATATTATTTAAAAATGCGGTGATGGTAAATTATTATTACTATAAGTAATATTTATTCTTAACTTTTTTATTATCGTCGATAAACTGATAAATGGTTTTTTTTCAGGCTGGAAACTTTTTTACCAAAATGAACCTTTCACATTTCGGTAAATCTAGAATATTCGTTTTCAGCCATTACACCATTGTAGTCACCAATTTAAAATATTTTTCACATTTATTTTTGGTTAAACTACCGATTTATATAATAAACATATATTATGACAGTTTTCATTTTATTTTAAAATCCTATACTAATTTAAGTAAATAATAAAAAATTACATTTTACTATCAATTTACACAAAAATAAATAATATTATAGGAACATTTAATTTTTCTAATAGTTGTAGACACAAGTTAAATGAATGGTTGCATACTAGTTGCGGTCATAACGATTTTTGAGATAAACAGATATAACAGTTGCGGTCTAGATTTAGGTAATATCTTAGTTGCGGTCATAGCTTTATTATACTCCAATTCTTCTTCCACCTAATAATTCGAAATTCACAACATTTACAGACTATATTTTAGAAGAGTATGTAAGGGAAGATTCGAGATATCCACCGTCATTATGGGCTGAATGTTCGTCTTCCATAACACGAACAACCAATGCATACGAAAGTTTTCATTCAAAACTCAATAGCATGTTTTACCACTCTCATCCTAATATTTTTATACTTATTGACGATTTAAATGAAATTCAAACGAATTACTATTTGAAAATGAATTGTACAAAAACCAGTCCTGTTAATAAAATTGCAATAGAAAAATAGCATTTTTTAGCGCAACCAATACAATATTATGAAGAAGGCGAAATAAATCGGCTTGAATATCTAAAGTCGATTTCTTTCAAATTTATACCTACAAAATTTTAAAATTTAAAATTATTATTATTGTACATAATATATACTATATTTTGACATAAGTTATATAATAATGATTGAATAGTATTACACATATTATATTATATTTTGACATTAGTTATTATTATTTGAGTGACCGCAATCGGTATGTAACCTTTTTGATGGATGACCGCAACTAGTATGTAACCTTTTTTAGGATTGACCGCAACTAGTATGTAATTTTTGATTATGACCATGCCATTATGGCAACTATTACACACCGAAATAAATTCCTTTCAGGTAATCTCTAGATAAGAGTAGCAACTACTATTGCTACTACCGATTATATTATGGGGTTCAGTCCTTTTTTAATATCCATTTTTAGCCAAAATTAATTTCACCGAAATTTATTTTTGACGATTTCCTTAGGTTATAATTATATAAGTCAAAAATAAAATAAATAAAAATAACTGTGACAGACAATGTTCAATGAATCATTAACACGACCGCTTATCTTTTTTTGATCACATATTTACTCTTAGATGAAATAATTGTGGCAAAACCTGCATCTTGTACTACTGAAAATCAAACAGTTAGCTTAAGAGATGATGATAATCCAAATCTATATTATTCGCCACCTTGTACAAGAGTAAAACGATGTGGTGGTTGTTGCGGTAACAATTTAGTTTCCTGTCAGCCAACCGAAGTAGAAATACTCAAATTTGAAGTAAGTTAAAATAAATCAGACTTAAACTCGTATATGATATTTTTGTCCATTTTGTATTTAAAATAATATGTACACTGAGTTTATCACCCATAGGTTACCATTCTTCAATACAATAAAACATTTACTTTTAAAGAAAAAAAAATTGTTAGCGTGGAGCAACACATTAAATGTAAATGTGATTGTATTGTTAAAGAAAAAGTATGTTAATATTTTTTAAAAAACTGATGGTTCCCAAAAATATAATTCCCTCATTTTATACAGGATTGTAAAGACTTACAAATTTATGATGCGAGAGAATGTCGATGTCTCTGTAATAATTTTGAAGACCAAAACAAATGTGACGAAGAATCAGATACAAAAATGTGGAACCCCGAAATTTGTTCTTGTCAGTGTATTGAAGAAAAGGAATGCACAACAGGATCCAAATTTAATTTCAATACATGCCAGTGAGTAGTGTTAAAAATATTAAATACATTTTAAAGAATCCCTTTTAAGTGTTCAAATACTAAGTATTAAGTTTATTTATAAATAAATTCCTTTTTTTAGTTTATAAGATTCTATCAAATTATTAGTTTTGGTTATTCAAGATTATGTTTTGTCGTTAATTCAATAATCACTGCAAATAATAATTCTTTATTACATACTAGATATATTAAAAGTTATATTAAATAATATGTACCTAGTTATAATATTGTGTTAAATATTAATTTTATATTATATTTTTTATATTTCACAGATGTGATCCAATAATCGACTAAGATATTATTAGCTATCCTTGATTATTGAACTCTATAAAGAAAAAAGAAAAATATCAAGTATTTTTTTCAAAATTAGAGATCAAATATAATTGAAGTAAATAATAAAATATAATAATATTGACAAACTAGTGTCAATAGTGTCAATCATAATCATTTTATTTATAAAAAAAAAAAAAAAATTAGAATATAACAAAAATTGTACAGATTATACTATTTAACAAGTGATTTTTTAAAGGATTTCCAACACTACATACCTTTAACTAAAAATCGGAACATTCTAAACATATACAAAACTAACTAGAAATTACAATTATATGTGAGGTAGACTAAACCAACTATTTTACTCGTATGACTCAATTTTACAATACTAAGAGGTAGATGAAGTAATTATCAAAAAAAGGAAATATTTCTGTAATTGACCCATTTAGTGCTGTCGCAAGTATTTGCGAAGCCCTAGACAAAAGTAGCAAAATTTATTTACACCTAAATATATCTAACTAATCTAACCTGAAAAATGTGGACCACCGAATTTATTTAAGTGCTGGGCCCTAGGTATTTGTCTAAGTTACCTGTCCGCTAACGATGGCACTCGATCGGTAATCCATTCTAAAGTAACCTCTTTAAAAACTGTTTTTTCGAAAAAAAAAAAAAAGGTAATTCACACCAAAACTGTATTTAATTTAAGCTACCAACTTTTAAACGTTTAAACGTTTAACTGAACCTTATCTCTATACAATCTAGTGATTACTACAATATAAATTTCATCCTTTTAATTTCGAAAAAACCAATTTTAAGAGTACAATGTCAACGGGCTAAAGTAATTAATATATATTAATTATCCAAATTATCCAAATTAAGTACGTATACATTTTGTTTTTTCACAGTTAATAGCTAGTGTACATTTTCAGTATAACATTTTTCAAGAATATTCACCTTTATCTATTAAATATTTCATAGACATTAAACTATTTAATTCTGTAGGTAAACATCTTTTTAAAACCCATAAAATGGTGATAACACCAATCATCAATAGTGGCATAGATCTAAAGAAAAAAATAATAGCTTTAATGCGATGACACATGTAACCAGAATTTTATTTTTGAGAGAGAGGAGGGTCGAAATCAATTTTAGTACTATTTTCATACATGATTGACATCAAACAAAATTGAATTTGAACTATATTAATTTATATTTGTTTACAAAAGCTTATAACCAAATCCCAGTATACATAAATGTAATTATTAAGCCAATAATAATTTTATTTGTTTTTGCATAAATTGTATGAGTAGTAAAAATTTGTACACATATTTAAGTATATTTTTTTTAATAATTAGCTGAGAACCAATATTTTATTGAATACTTTAATATTAAGTTGATTTAGTTGAAGATTAAATAAAACAATTTAATATCTAATTTAATGTTATTAATATTATAGTTATAATTACTAAAATGGTAACAAAATTATATTAAAGGAGTAAGGGGCAGTCCCTTACAGGTCTCTATTTGAATGTGACTTGTTGAGTAAGTGGTATTTTTCTATTCAATATGCTACTCCCCATTATTTTTGAGAGTGACTACTGATTTTCCATGCATATCTATTTATATAAAAGTCAACGTCTGTAAGTGTGCGTTAATAACTCCAGAACTACTGCAACGATCGTCTTGAAATTTTGCACAGAGCTCATTTTGCTCACATGCCTCCGAAGATTATTGGCATGTTTTTATCAGAGTAATTGATAGCCTACTCCCCCAAATATAATATAAATATGAATCGCAAAATGTGTTGGTAAGAGCATAACTCAACAACGCCTGGACCAATTTGGTCAAATTTTTTTTTTTAAATGTTCGTTGAAGTCCAAGGATAGTTTTTACAGTGAGAAAAATTCGAATAATTGCTGGGAAGACACTAAAAACAGCCCTTACTATAATATGGGTAATATAATATTGATCGTCTCCATGGCAATGAAATCACTGATCAAGAACATCATATATGGTGGTCGATTATTTATGAGCTCTCTGTTAATAAACGATTAAAATTATAATGATTTGGTAGATGAACAATTTACAATAACATTACATTTTTTATTCATTATTTGTGTATATATATTATAGATATATATTATTAAGACGTACATTTTTACTAAAAAAGTTGAAAATTGAAACATCAACAAATTGTCAATGTCGTAAGTGTTCTTTTTCTTGGATTTTCTGTTAGGTTAATCTACTGAGTTTGCTTTTGTCAACTGATACACGAATTAAATTTGTATATCGTGTTTTGTTTTGAGTGTTAAGTTACTTATGGTCACTAATTATTGCATGTGACACAATAATTTATATTGGATATGCCTCCTATACGACGAAGCAATTTAGGTAGAAAAACCCGAAATGCTACAAACCAAGGTAATTACCGATCTAACCAAAGTGCACAAGAACGTGACGACCGAAATGAACGTGAAAGAATTATATTAATTTCTATTAATATAAATATAATCATATAAAATAAATATAAAATATACATATATTTTCTTTCCTTATATTAATCCACCGTATTATGTCAAACTTGGTATAACTTTGATACTTTATTAGAGTTAAATCATACACACTAGGTCCGCGATCCACCGCAGGTATATTGCCTACCTGATAATATACTGCTGCGAATCAGAATTTTTATTCCGGGCAACAGAAAACTTAAGATAAATCTAAGAACATCATCCACCGAATATTAAATAACGAGTTGAACAAAGTTTGTCATATAGAATTGGTATATTTAACGAGCAACGAAGTGCACGGGATCATCTATATACATATATATAAAAGTCAACGTCTGTGAGTTAATAACTCCAGAACTACTGCACCGAAAAAGCTAATGAATAACGTCATTGAGGCAACAACCATAAAGGAAAAATACAAAGGAGAAGATGTCTTGATCCCGCGTATACTAATGACTTCAACAGATTTACCATTCGATTTTAAACTTCTATAATTTCCCGTACGTCTGGCCTTTGCGATGACCATAAATAAATCGCAAGGACAGTCGTTGGAAGTTTGCGGAATCAACTTAGAGTTTCCCTGTTTCTCACAGGGACAATTATACGTCGCGTATTTGCGCGTCGGAAAACCGTCATCTTTGATTATTTACGCACCACAAAACAAAAAATATAGTTTATCAGAAAGCTTTAAATTGATTAACAGACTGTATCATAACTGTGTGCGCCTATTAGTATCAATTGAAACCTTATTGTTTAACCGTGTTAACGTGACTATTTTTAAGCAAAATCATGTGTAATAAAAGAAACCTCATTCATACCTAGAATTTTTTTTTTTTTAAATTACGGATTCCTTTTGTTTGTTTTAAGTTTTTTTTGTATATATGTTTAGCTTTTTTATTTATCGAATGAGGCAATACGAAGTCGAAAAAATCCCGGTTTTCACCTGAGGTAACTTTTGCCCGGGCAACACCGAGTGGGACAGCTAGTAGTTCTATATTGAAATACACATATATACAGGGCGGCCATATAATTTTTGTCTTTTTTGATTTTGTAACTAAGTTCTGAATCTAACAAATATCAAAGCGTTTAAAACCAAAAATTACAAAAGTATCATTATAGTTATAATAAAGTAAAATTTAATAATAGCAGCATACTGAAGAAGGATGATCCCCAGTAGTCCTCATTTAAAGCTAAATTACGTTCTACAGAGCAATATAAATCAAATAACATTGAAAATTTCTCATAATTATTAAAAAAAAAAAACCCGCTTTATTATAAATTAAAACTATCTTACTGCAATAGTTTAAACATCATTTTGAATTCAAAAAAAATTTTTATGACTACTCACTCATTGATATATATTTTTAATGAGCACATTGACAAATATAAAATTAAATAATCTTAAATTATTTTAAGATTATAACACTGTATCTACATATTTTTTTAAAATTATTTTTAAATAGATAATAGATTAAAAAAATTCTGAAGTTAAATTTTTTTTTTCTAAAACATTGATAACTCAAAAAACCTTAGTAAGTAAGTCGAAAAAATTAAATTTCGACTTATAGAAGTTCCACTATATATAAATCATTTAATATGTGATTATAAATCAAATTAACTACAAAAAAATTGATCGATCTAATATGTTTAGCAAGAGTACTAACAAAAACAATAAAAAACATTACTTAATGAATATAATAAAGTAAAAAATATTAATTTTACAATATTATTAAATAGATGCTGGTTTATTTTTTAGACGTATACCACAATCAACAAATTGTCATCTACTTTAAATGTATTAAATTAAATTATATGGTTTTATATGTATTATTTATTAATTAACTATACATATAAAACTAATATATAAGACAAAACATTTTCTTTAAATAGTTACTTAGCACATCAAGTAACTCAACTGAAGTTACAGCAAATAACTTGAAAAAAACCTCAAATACTGATATTTTATACATTAATCACAGTAGTGGAGCCAAGGATTTTAAATGATATGTTTATAGCCTTTGATTTTAAAAAATAATTAGATGAAACAAAAGAACACAAGTTTAACATTTAAATTAAAAGATTTGGTTTATTGATCTACGCAAAATTCTTTTTTTTCAAAATTTCTAACAAAGTATCCAGTTCTTGGGTGTCATCTCCGAAATGTTTGACAACTACACATGAACATCCTACAACTTTCCTTGCTTGACCGTTGTTGTCATACTTACACAGACCACTCCATTCACCCAAAGTTTTGTTGCTATCTACTTCAATTAAAGGAATACTGCCTTCGGCACACAATCCAGTAACTAATTTTTTGTACATAGCTTCTTCGCAGTTGTTGGCCAACACGCACAACACTCCTGAACGTAAAATCGAAACAAAAAATTAACAAACAACTTACTATTTAAAAGGTCAGACAGGTATTTACCGAGTTTCTTCTCCAAAGCTTTGGCACCCTCGTGAATTCCGTGCAAAAGACTGCCGTTGACCTGGGCATTTTTCAATACTTCCTTCAAAAGGTTGAACATGTCTCCGTTTTCACCAACTTCTACAGATTCTTCAACGTCAGACATTGTGAATGAGGGTATTTATACAACAGTTAATTTTTAAAAAATTAACAAATAATGGCTAAATTAGTAAAATAGAAGAGTAAAAATCTCAAAAGGAGATATAAAAATGAACACGTTTTCGAGAAAGAGAGAATATCGGATTTGATATTGTTGAGGTTAAGTTGTTTGCATTCTGTTTATTTCGGCAGTCAGTGTAGACAACTAATGTTAAATCCACGGTAATTGTCGGGATTTTTCAGACCATAACGGTTAAAACTGATAACCGCGAAGAACTAGACATTTGTACTGATAGCCGCTATTTCACGATATATTGATAATAGTCGTAATAATTGGGTGATTAATATTTTTTATTATCAACCTAAACAAATAACGCAAAACCTTTCGACTAAATAAACACCTTTCTTATTTAAATATTGAACTGTGTAATGATAATTCTACCTGTTTATTAAATTAATACGTGTCCTAATTTAATTACGAATTTAAAACCATGGATTCGTTAACTGCAAAAGTCAACTCAGAGAGACGAAAAAGGGTAAATTAACACACAATTTATCTTTTACAGAGCTTTTCACATTACCAAATCATATTTTGTATTGGTTTAAATTTATTACACAATATTGTGACATAATATGTTTTTTTCTTATTTCCTTTGCTTTTCTCCCGACTACTTTAGGTCGGCCACCCTTATTCTAGACTTTTACTCATCTCAATAATTGTGTCATAATGTGCAATTTATTTAATTAATTTTTCAAATTTTCATTGATTTCAATGTTTTTTAATTTTTAAAGATTCATAATTGTAATTCCAAACCTATTTCACTCAATTTATTTATACTAAATTATATTTGGGATATATTTCTTATTCTATTGAATCTCACTATTGACTATAATATATTTTACTATTGAACAGATACAATTGTATTCATACCCATTTTGGACACATTGATGTTGAGTGCATTTGAATTGTTAACCATATTTTTACCATATACCTATATAGTTTTCTATGTTTATTTTTAAAACTAGTAGTGACAATTTTCCAAATGTTTTATTTTTACTTTTTATAACAGCATTAAATTACCATATATAATATTAAGTATAATTCACCAACTTATTGTTTATTTGTTATTACCTAAATTAAGTATTCAAATTCAAATACTATTTATAATATTATTTTAAGCATAGGTATGCAAAGTTTTTATTTCATATAATTTATTAAAATTACATACCTTGTATTATTTTAATATATTATTATAAAATTGTATTTATCCCATTAATTCTCAAAAATATTTATAGAATTTTTAGTATAAGACCTAGTCATGTACTTAAGACAAAAATAAAACAAGGAAAAATGTATGTTAACAATATTATAAGAATATTTAATATTAATATTGTATGATATTAGTTTTAAGTCTTAATTAAACTTAATTTCAGTTTTACCCCTTTGTACTTAACAAATAAATAAACTTTTAAAAAATTTTAAGTTTTTAATTGATTTAATTCTATAACTGGGTGTTATAATATCAATCAAAGTATTATCATAAATCATAATTATATTGATAACTTTCAATTTAATAATAAACTATAACATTGGAAGCATTTGTCTAATAATTGTATGACTCATTTAAATTGTATTATTTTAATGTAAGTAATAAATATACAGTTTTTAGCTAAAAAAATTCAGTATTTTCTAAAGTTTGAAATATGTCATCATTGTCTTAAAATTTAAGTAAATATTATTTTTTTATAGTCCAATAAAAAATTAAAATGTATTATAACTTTAAAATCACTGCAAGTACTCCATCTTTGTTTATTTTAAGTAATTTCTGATACTTTTAATTCTTAAAAATTATTTATTTACTTTTTTAGATAATAATCAATCATTTTTATTTATTTGATGTTATGTTTTATTTGTCAAATGTGTGATGTATAGATAACATTAAAATGAATATAATACCATTGATTTTAGAATCGATCATTCTGAAATCAGTGATAGTACTTAATACTTAATTTAAAAAATCTTATTAGACAAAATTTTTAGAGTAAATAGTTTTAATTAATAGTTAGTATATCCGTATTTAGATCTAGTATAAAATCCATCTTGATTATTATAAAATAATTTAAAATAGTATAGATTTTAAATTAAAATGCTTTAAAATAATATAATTCTTTACAGAGTAAAATTCATTTTCAGTCAAGTATCCTAACAAATAATGATAAAAAAATATTAAGTATCCTAAAAATCTCATAAATGCCAAATTATAATTATTTCTAATTTCTATAAATGTTATACAGGGCCTGATTTATGTATTTTGAGAACTAAGGAAAGATAAACAAAGTGTGGCCTCTACTGACTACTAATTAACATAAGCATATTCATTCCACTCACACCAATGGTTTTAACTCCCTCTTACTTACAATTTTCCTAGATACCTGCCCTCCTGCTAGTCAAACATTAACATTTTCTTAATTAAAATTACATTACTACCATTTTTCTATCCCTACTGTTTTTTTTGTATTACTTAATTCTTATATTTATTCATGTAGAAAACAAAATTAAACAATTTTTTTTTTTTTATTCAATGAAATTCATGAAATTGATTAAAATATTCTTAAAATGGTTTCTATAATTGGAAATATTTGTTGCATATTCACTGCATACAAATGTTGAGTTAATTGTGTGGGTTTCGTTTACATTGATAAATATTGTCGATGAACTCAATATGCAATTGAAACTCTATAACAGTGTTTCTTAAACTTTGAGATTACGGAACACCAAACAATAATATTTTTTATGCGGAACCTCTAGAATTAGAATTCCCCTGTTTTCCTGTATGAAAGTTATAAGACGCGGTCAACAGTTGTATTGAAACCAAACCGTAATTTTATCTGTATTAATACAAGATATTAAGTATTATAGTATTTAAGTTACATTTAAGTTGCCTTTGTATTATTATTTATTATACACTGCATACTGTCATTGATTATTATGTAAAATTTAAATATAAAAATATTTTATAAATGTGCAAGACTATCGCCCACTAGCTACCAATCATCTTCAGAAAAAAAAAATTTTAATTTTTTTGAATATTTTGAACACTTTTCGAGTTTCGCGGAACCCTTAAGTGATTTCCAGGGAACCTAGGGGCTCTGCGGAATACAGTTTAAGAAACATTGCTCAAGAACTTCATCAACATTTTCAATTTCTTCCTCATGACTATTCAGACATTTTTCAAATTTAAATTTTATTTCACTTGGGTTTGATTTCTTATCTGTATAAGAAACCAAACTTTTCATCGAGTTCTTGATACTTGAATTTTCTTTTATTAAGTTCAGTCATAAAATGATCACAAATTACAAAATGCATATCATAAATAAATGTTTTCTTTCTGATAAAACAATTTTAGTTGTGTTTGTAACGTAAAGATATTTACTTTTAGTATTTTTTTTCCTTGATAAAGTATAATCGTTTATAATTTTCAAGTATCTTTAACACTTTGAATATAATTTATTAATGAGTTATAAATTGGAACAATATTTGAAAAATATTGATTGTTGAATCACTATGGTCTTTAATTAAATTTTTTTTTTTTGTTTTCATACTTTTTGAACTTTATTTTGTATTTGATAGTTTCTGTTCAACTGTAATAATGTATTAAAACATAATTTTCACTGGTAACTCAGAAAAAATGTTTAATTTCCACATAATATACTTTAATTTAACATAAATTAGTTCATTTGACCTTTATATGTTTTTAAATCTTTTTTTTTCACGACTTTTTTTGTCTTCTTTTAGAAACATTACTTTCAAAATTCCTGGATTACATTTTAAACAATTTTATTAAATAATAAAATATAATAATAAATAAATCGATTTTCATTATAATAAATTATACCTCAATATTTAAAAATTTTAGTAATTACTGAATTACTTTTTAACTGACGGTTCTTATATATGATGGACAAGCGTTTATAACATTAGTAATTCTCGCGTATTCTTGTTGTTTTAACTATAATTTATAATTATATACATTGTGGATTATACACATAGGTTGTAGCTGTACGTTTCCAATATATTTAAAAATAAAATTTTATTTATAACAATACTGACTAGTGGATTTTAATATTACACTGATAAGGAATAATAATGGTATTCGAATTTATATTTTAGATATTCGGTGAAAATTCTATATTTACTGTTATTCCTAGATTAAAAAAAAAAAATGTACATTTATAAACCAAATCCTCTAACAACGGAAACCATTGTCAGTTGCCTATCGTGTCCAACGAGTAATATGGTCTTGATGCTTTATTATTAAAAATATGTAATATTGATTTATTAGTTCTACTGTTCTTATAAAACCACTTGTATTAAAATTCTATATATTTAAATATTTTACTATGTGTACATAGAAATATATCAAAGTGTAAGCTATTTTTTTATTTTAAAAATCTGAGTACTATCTTAAATGTTATTAGTATGTGAATAATAATTTAAGATAATTAAATGTACAGGTTTATGTTGGTGATTTACCCAATGATTTCTTACGCCTCGATGTGGTTCCATTAGATGACTCTACAACTAGATTGCAACAAGAAGCAGCAGACCAACAAGCAGCAATGGCTCTTCAACAGTCTCTATCGTGTGTACAAGGAGATCGAGATAGAAATAGATTAAATATTACAATTGTTCAGGCACGGCTTGTCAAGAACTATGGCTTAACCAGAATGGATCCATATGTACGGCTCAGAGTTGGACATTGTGTATATGAAACACAAACAGACCCTAATGGTGGTAAAACACCTAAATGGCATAAAACTATTCAAACGTAATTCCATTTTCAGTACTATATATTAATAAATTATTTACATACCTATTTAATTTTATGCTTATTATTTAATAAAAAATTATTATTTAGGCTTCCTCAAGATGGTGTTAATCAAATTCATATAGAAATATTTGATGAATGTTCATTCAAAATGGATGAACTCATTGCTTGGACAACAATACCAATTCCTATTCAAATTTATAAAGGAGTTACTATTGAACAGTGGTACAATCTAACTGGTAAACAAGGACCAAATAATGAAGGAACTATAAATTTGATAATTAGTTTTGGAGTAAGATTCTAATTTTACTATAAATTCTTTTTTTTATATTTTGATTCTGTGATGTTTTATTTGTTTAAAAATATGTTAATTTTATTCTGCTATTTGATTTTAGACTCCGCCTAGTTTGGGATTACCAAATTCACTCACAATGTTTCCACAGATGCCGAAGTTCAGCAGTTCAAGTGCCAGTTTAACTCCTATTTACATTCAACCTACTGCACCACAAGTGCCACAAGTTCTTAGTTCTGATGACTTAAAACAAGTAAGATATTTTACTAATATTTTATAAACTTAATTAATTATTATCCTTTTATAGATTCAAGATATGTTTCCAAATATGGATAAAGAAACCGTGAAAACTGTTTTTGAAGCCAATAACGGTAACAAAGATCTTACTGTTAATTCATTACTCCAGATGGTTGACTAAATTTTAATTAAACTGCTAAGTCAATCTTTTTACTATTATTATGTTTGTGCCATTCAATATCAATATTCTCAAAAGGTACTGGATAATTATACATTATGTTTATGGTTGCTATTCACTCATGTTATAATTATTCTATTAATTAAATGCAAATAACTTAATTACATATTGATTAGAAATAATAATTTATTAGTAATAAATGTTCACTTGTAGTGGTTTAACATAATTTAGTCAATCTCAAATTAAATCAATAGTATTTATTGATAGAATTTCTTATAATGTATGTAATTAAATGGCTAACAAATTATAATATTCCATTTATTTATACAGCTAATATTTTAAAATTCAATTATATTTTGTTATTGATATTCTTTTGGTGTTTTATTTTAATTTAGGTGTTACATTTTTTTTTTTCCATCTTTTAACACTCAAATTTTAATAAAACAAAATTGAACCAACACATTCCAACAAATGTATTAAAATAATATTTGTGTATTTATAACTATTAGATTTTTAATATTTTATTGACTTAGGTTTCATTACGTTTTTGAACATAAAACCATATTTTAAAATCTGTGAAAATAAAATTATTTTGGTTAATATTTAATATTTGTATGATTCATTATAATTAAAAATATTAAAGATTTCATTATTTTATAAAAACTAAATAAAATTTTAATCCTAGACTTTTTCTTTTAAAAAATGAGTTTAATTATTCTCTTTGTTTATTTTAAAATAACATACATTTTTAAGAATAATTTACTTTCAAAGTATAAATTTAAAATAAACTGCAAGTATTGATTTGTAAAAAATAACTAAAATATTAAAATACAAAATATAAAATTTTATAAACCATAAAAAATGTTTCCAGCAGTATTCCATTGGTAAACTATCAAAATTTAGTTCTAGAGATTATCAAGATTTTATTTTTTGAAGAAATAAAAATGTCTAAAATAATTTTTTAAGCAAAAAATAAATTTATTATCTATTGACTTCCAAAAAAGTGAATTAACAGCTAAATGAGTTATTAGTTTTTTATATAAAAGAAAATGTTTAAAAAATACTGTACTTATAATATTTATATTTTGTTTCTTTGTATGGTTTTAAGTAGCAGTATTTATTTAATTTTGGATTGTTGAATTAATAACACCGAATTAATATTTCACTAAATTATATTAGGAAATCCTTGTCTATTATAGTTTAATTTGACCGATAAATCATTTTATACACATTTGTAATTCCTCTTTTATTACATGTTACTGAATAATTATTTTATTGTTACTCATTATATTTTTTTTTTCTTAAAGGATTTATCTTTTATTTATGGTATAATTTCCTTGGCTTTTCATAGTTTTATTTGTTGTTGTTTTTATCTATACCATATTATTTATCACTATTGATGTATTAATAAAAATATGCTTTGCAAATATTTGTAAAATAATTAAATTTATTTTTTGTCTAATATATTTTGCATTATATATGTGCAATTATATTTTGTGTGTTTACTTTTATTTATGTTTATTGATAACATTTATAAATTTGATTTAGCGTTTGCCGTTGTAATCAAATGTGATTAATTTATTAAATTATATTATTTTAAAAAGAAAATATATTCTTAGAATCAAATAGTTTAGGTTTAATAAAATATATTACATAACACCAATTTTAAACTTGAAATAAATAAATACAAAAAAAGTTCAAAAGTTAATTTCGTTAAAATATTATATTTCTTTGAGGACAAATTTGTTCCTTTAACATACTGTAAGTCAACAAAATAACATAAACTTTAAGTATTTGTAAATATAATATAAATAAATAAATAAATAAAAACACTAATTATTCTACTGCGAACAACATAAAAAAGTCATATTTAATTACATAACAAAACACTTAAACATAAAAATATTACTCAATAAATATATAAAATAATAAAAAATATATATTAGCAGTTGTTATTGCTTGCAGCCACCTGCGCAGCTAAATCTGCAAACTTAGCCGTGTAATCCACACTGTTCTCACTCATAAGACACTGAAATTGGGCTTCCACCTATTGCAAAAATCTTATTAAAATTATATCAATATTTCTAAGAGGACATAATTAATTAGTTCTAAATTAACCTCCGATTAATATAGAATAAGTTCTATTGTACTGACTATTAAATAAGTAATATAGTACAGTAGGTACTAACTGTACCAATAATTATGTAAATTATTTAAATAGAACTAAAGATTAATCAAAAATATCAACCAACAACAATATATTCTTCTTCTTCTTTTGCCTTGCCTTCCTCCCAACTATTTGGGTCGGCCACCCTTGTCCTACACCTCCACTTTACTCGGTCAATCACATCTCCTCTGCACACACCGACAGCCCTCATGTCATTCTCCAAAGTCTCCAACCATCTCTTTTTTGGTCTTCCTCTTCCTCTTTTCCCTTCAACGTCCATCTTCATAACCACTCTTACTGCATTTGTTTCCTCTCGCCTCATCACATGCCCAAACCATCTCAGCCTATTTTCTCTCATCTTGTCCACAATTGGCGCTACACCAACACTACCTCTCACGTATTCATTCCTTATTCTATCTTCTCTTGTCGCTCCACTCAACCATCTAAGCATTCTCATTTCCGCGACACTCATACTTTGTTCTATTCTCCTGTTAACCCAACACTTTGAACCATACAGCATAGTTGGTCTCACTACACTTTTATAAAATTTACCTTTCAGCCTCATTGGAATTCTCTTATCGCATAACACGCCCGGTGCTTCTCTCCATTTCATCCACCCGCACTTAATCCTATGTTTTACATCCATGTCAAAGCCCCCGTCCTTTTGAACAAAAGATCCTAAACATTTAAAGCTCTCAACTTCACCTATCACATCACCATCTATTGTCAGTTGTCTCCCATTCCTTCAACTTCTTGGTCTCTTTGTCCAAAATCATACTCTATATACTCAGTTTTATTTCTACTAATTCTCAATCCCTTTTCTTCGAGGGCTAACCTCCACTCATTTACCCTATTATTAACAACTTCTAGGTTTCCCCTACCAGAACTATATCATCCACAAACATCATACACCATGGTATCTCACCCTGTATCTCCTTTGAAACCTCATCCATTACCACTGAGAACAAGTAGGGGCTTAGAGCTAACCCCTGGTGCACACCTATTCCTACATTGAAACCTTCTGATACTCCACACCGACTCTTGACTCTAGTACTCGACCCTTCATACATATCTTGGATCAAATTTACATACATTTTTCCTCATTAATGCCCACCTTGTCAACAACAATATATTATAAATACTAAAAAATAAAAGTATTTTGTACTTATTTTAACATAATTAGATTAATTTCAAATTTAAATACAGCTCAAGAAATTATAAACAATATCGTTGTGTAATTTATTATCAAATAATGATTAATATTGTAATAATTCTATGACATTTTTTTTTATCTTTTAGATGAAACTTATAATTTTTTATACTTACATCATTTGAAATAATTTTTTGATCATCATTCCTTGATGGTTCAGCCATTTGGTCTTTGTCTAGATGACCTAGGAAACTACTTAATGAAAAGTCCATCTAAAAATGTTAAAATATTATAAATTTATTGAATTTAATAATTTAAGCCATGTATATTTAAATAAATTAGCAATTATAATTTATTGTAACTTTAAAAACATTGACATACATCTGGATTTAGCCACTGATTGCCATCGTCTTTTAAAAGTCTAGATATACTAGTAGATGGTGTTAAACTAACAGATGTAGAACTATTGCTGTTTGGTAATAGACCAGAAAAATTAGGAGTAGACAGTTCATTCATGGACGGCAGCGTTATATCCATTAACCTGTTAATGGTTGATGATGTGATACTCACATCATCAGGAATATCTTCATCTGGTGGTTCCCAAATTTCTAAAAAATAGTTTAAGATTAAATTATAAAATATTATAATTACTACACATAACTGAAAATATATTAATACTATGTTACTTCTTCTTGCAAATATGTGATAGTAAATACACACTTAAATAATTAAAACTATTTATGTTTATTTTTTTTTATTTTGCCTTAAATAGTTTATGTTTATTGTTTCACCAATATACAATTAAAACTATTTACTTTTTGGTGAAATTGGAGTTTGATCTACTAGATCAGTATCACATTTTTCAAAGTCCTCTTTAACTGATTCATAATTAATTGCTGGAGCAATAGGTCTGAAGTTAGATGTTTGGACAATAGTCAAACTAGTCTTTGGTTGTAGTGGCAAGAGTTTTTGAACAATGCCAGTATGTTTATTACCAGGTCGACCTGTTCGATTACAATACCTAGGTTGCAATTTCTAGAACAAAAAGCTTTAAGTATTTTTCAAGAATTATAAATAAATGTATTAGAGTAATTATGAAATCTAACTTTTAAGTTTTTACCAATAACAATTTGAGAATAAAATTAAAAATTAAACTTAATTAATAAACTTACATCAAGTTGAGCTTTAAATGAACCAGTTGAATGCAAAGGTTTAGGCTGCAGAGGACGCCTAAATACAGAAGTAGGATGAGCCATGACTTTACAACCACTGACTGATGAGTATGCACCACGTTGATTTTGATCCACATCTATTTTATTCTATAATTAAAATCAGAAAAATTCATAATTACAACAAGTCATAGATTTTTAATTTATTTTTAATAATAAAATTATTATTGGCATAAATAGGTATACAAAATTACTTCAGTTTGTCTTGGTATACTATGTGGTTTATTATTTAAAGATCCACATGAACAGCCCTGTAAAATGTACAAAATATAAGCTTACACTCAATTTCTAATTAAAATACAATGAAAATTAGAAATATATTTCATTAATTCTTACTTTAGAAGAATTTAAGTTGTACTGAGCAATAGAAATCAGTTTATTGAGCGACTGGGAAATACGATTTTGGCTAGTAGCTTCAACACAATCTTCAAACCAATACTCAAGCTGTATTTTAGACTCACTACCACACTGGAAAAATACAATAAAAATATGAATACCTACATATTTGTGGTTTAATTTAAAATGAATATCAATACTATGAGATAAAGTTCTCCAATTTTTATGGATTCAACGTTGGCTAATGTCCATCCTTGTTTAATTCTAGCAATAAATTCTTCTTTTTTCTCTTTTTCTTGGTCCTGTGATGAAATAACTGGATGGTTTTTTGGAGGACTTGCTAGTAAGATATCTAAACCCTTTTCTCCTTCATAAGTTGCATCTGTTATAGGACATGCAGTAGATTGATATGAGGTTGGATTACTTTCTTGGCTCCCTGATGAAGATGCTGAATTAACAGTTTCTGTGCGCACTCGTTTGACATAAGGTTTTTGTACTTTAGTTGATGGAAACTTATCACAAAAAAATATACATTAATAAAATAAGTAGAAGTTAATAATATTAAAATATTACTTTTTGAAGAATTGATTCAACAGATTCTTTAGAAATCCCATGAGTATTTCTATGAGCTAGTAAACTAACATTTGTATTTTCTATATCATTAAAATTTACACTAATGGGAGTTATAGTCACTCCAGTTGCTGGCGCAACTCTTAGGACTCTTTTAGAATCTTGATCAACTTCAAGTGTTTTAACTCTGTGTATTTGTTCACGCTAATAATATAATGTTAAAGAATTTTTCACTTAAATAAAATCATGGTAAAAATAAAAAAATGTAAAAGTTATAAGATTCCTATTAATATAATATCTTAAAATATTCTGCAAAAAAGGATACAAGTTTTCTATTTTCGGTTTGCCACCTATTTTCTAAAAATGCCAAAAGCATTGATAACGGTTTTTGTAACTCAACTGTAGCTCTAATACGAGGATTCATAGCAAGGGATTGTACTAATGACCATGTATCCATATCACGAGGTCTTAATTCAATACTCACTTTTCCTGGTAATTTTAAATCTCCGATTGTATCTGAAAAAAATTTAAATATTATAACCAATCTATAACGAACAGCAATTTAAAAGTAAAATATACCTTCAAGACAGTTGAGTTTTCTTAAAGCTCGACAATGTGGTGTTTTAACTCTCCACATTTTTCCTTTACTTCTGACTTTTGTTGAACCATGATATATCATTTCATATAATTTAGACCAGTTTTTATCATTACAAAATCCAATTCTTCGTTTCAACTCACCATAATTAATCAATCCATAAAGTTCTTGTACTACTTTTTGCATTTCTTCAACAATTTATTAAAATTAGACAAATTAACAAAATAATATTAATTTAAACTACATGATCTAATAAGATTATACCTTTTGGAAATTCAATATATTTGCAAATTTTGTGCCATGTCCGATAATAAAAGTGTCTCAATTGTTCTTTACTTTTAACAGCCTGTTCACAAGAACCTTTACGCTTAGCTCTGTTCACCATAAACCATTGAATCGATTCAAAATCTTTACCAAACTCATTTAAACCATCAAAAAAAGAATTGGTGTCCTCAGCTGACCAAAGTTCACGTCTGATTTTTGAAGACTTAAAAACCGGAGCATCATTTGAGTCTACAATGAATAAATATATTATAAATCATAAACCAGATGTTCATCTACAAGCTATATATAAATACAGCACACAAACCTAATTTGGAGCAACTGGGTCCAGGTGAAGTAGATGCTGGTGTCATTCGTAACTTTTTGGATACCCTAGCACTGGTCCTCAATAACACGCCCTTTTCCGACACCACAGTTGGTACTTCGGGCTCTGTGGGGCTGTACTCAGTCTTTATCTCGGTTTTAATTTTTTCGTCCATATTGGCGCCAGGTCAAAGATTATAGACCTGCGAGGACAGCAATATTTTGACCCAATTAAAAAAAATTGGCAACTCGAAACGAGAATTAAAAAATATTGCGAAATACTCACCCAGAACGACGATTGCCTTAGAAACGAAGATAGAACACCAGAGCTCATACCAAGCTCACTGGAGTCAGTCGGAGTGATACGGCAGGTGCAGAACTTTCGACGAGTCGAGACCAATTAGCGCCATTGTGGAAAATCCTCGAAGTAACGTCGAGAACGGTCAATGATCGTCGCGGGGACAAGTGATCAGTGGTCGGACGACAAGACCATGGCTTTTGGGAAAACGAAACAATAGGACACGGATCAAGATTTGTCGTTATCCGTACGAATAATTTATGATAAACAGATACATGAATTGTATTCTAATCAAACGAACACACAACAACAAATATGGCGAAATGATCTGTTATCATCGGTGCAACGGTGCTTCGATAGCGGCGGCGCGAGCGCGAAGAAGGGGAAGAAAATAATAATAATTATAGCAGTAGTTGTATTAGAAATAGTCGTAACAGATCTACTAATAATAATTCTATTGGTAATGATGATGATGATGTTCGACGGGGCACGGAAATCGCATGCGAAGAGAGACTGCCAGTCGAGACGTATGTGCGAGAAAATACATAGTGCGCACTGAAAAAAAAACAGTTTCGAAGTCGACGCATGAAGCGAGCGGATACATCTGTGTTGCGCAGAACTGGGTCAACTTTCAAGAATGGAAAGCGTTTCCTCAAAGCCCGTCGCACTCCGTGCTCGCAACATGCGGCGTAAGCTTACAGGTGGACGGTAGGGGGAAGTGACGATCATGGTGTGAGAAAGACGACGGGGGCGTCGAGGGAGCAGGATCGGCTACTTTTCACGATAAAGCTACCCTGCAGATGAATGCATACATCAGAGGTTGTTGGCACATGCAATACCGGATTTGACGGTGAAGCCGGACGTGCAAAGCACAGGGGGCCACGAAAATTAGGTTCCATAAGGACCTCGGATGCTGACCTTTAATGTTCTTGATGGCATAAAATGAAGCATTCAGATTTTATTATAACATATTAACAAAAACATTTGATTAACAAATGTTGAATTATGATTCAACAAGTTATACAAAATTATAAAATTCTTCGTTGATCTGTTTTTAACCCGCATAATTAATATTTAATTTTAACGTGTATTATATGATAATAAATAAATAAAATATTTAAGATTTAATCATGATTTATTTTTGTTGGAGAGTCTCTGATTACTATTTGTTACACCCTGACCTTTCAAGACTTAAATCCGGCATTGTGGGGCGTATGTATCTTCGGAGAAAAGTGAAATATGAATTGGAAACGAATTCCAGGCTTTTATTTAGGTATATTCTTTCACTCGAGTCTACGAATCAATCGCTCGAATGCCATCTCTGGAAATAATAATTATTTCGTACACACGTAAATAATTATTAATTACGTGATTTACAGTTTGATTTTAACTAAGTATAAGGTCTCGTCCTCAGAATAGAGCTTATGTATACTCGTGCAAGTCCACCCTATGCACGGCCATCATACAGGCCTAACTTTAATATTAGGCGCTGCATTTTAACATTATGAAGATACTATCGTTGTTAACAGATTTCGCGATGAAAATGTGTAAGTACTTGAGTATGGATTTTTTGTCTTTGCATCGTTACCTCCCCGAAGAGGATTACGGTGTTATTATTTATACACTGCTCAAATAATTCCGCAAGAGTTTCACAGCTGTTCAGTTAGTTCATCATGATTCATGACAATTAAACACAATACAGTTTCGACGACGTGATTGCGAATATGATACTACGTTTAGACGTAAATACGTTTCAATCAATAGTCAATAATAATATGATGGTTTACCGGAATATAAAATACGCTTTTTGAATACATACGGCACCTATAATAAGTATCGATTGGTCACATGAAAAGTACCTACATAGTACAATACGATAATATGTAATGGGCTTCTATATGTTTAAAATATCTTTAATGACATTATGGAAATCAGCGACATTCATTATTAAAATTTCATATCTACATTGTAGAATCAAGAAATTAGTGGCGGCTCTAGGGAGGGGGGCAGGTTGAAATGCCCCCCTCCCCCCGAAAAGGCGAATTCAATATAATATATGCTTTTATTATTAAGGTTTGTAATATTATATTATATTAGTATACTATATATCGTTTAATTGGATTTGAATAAATATATCAACAAATATTAATACAAAAAATGTGTGTGATGTTTATGCCCTCCCTCAAGAATCAAACCCTATAGTCGCCACTGCATAGAAATAATAAAGGATTGCTAAATATTTTTTCATATTTCCGTGCCATTTATAACATATTGCATCATCTTATATTTTGTATCAGATTGTTTCTCGTACAGCAATTAATGCTGCAGGAAACTATTTCATTATATTATAATAGTGTTTAGTATTTAGTGTTTATACAAATATATAATACGTTTTTGAATTACTTAAATTGCATAAGCGAATTAATTTGTTTATGCATTGACTTTATTTTTATTTAAAATCATTGTCATGAAAAAATATTTTAAACATCCTAACTTACATTAGTTACAACTTTTAAGCAAGCAAGTGGTATTAAATATATGATATTAAAAAAAAAATTAATACTAGCATACAACGAAGAAGTTATCCTTTCTGATACCATGGCTCTCGATACCTAAGCCACCATATGAAACTTCATATTTCCACGTATTAATATAAACATGACCACAGCCTAAAGTATTGTGTCCCTTGAATTACAAATGTGTGTAAAATTTTGGGTGCTACAACCCCCACAGGTGCTCTTTATTTATTATATTATTATTTTTATTTACTGGCAATGGTACCTAACAATTTAATAAAAAAGTGTCGTCTCCTTGAAATCAGTTGTATTTTAGGCCCTAAGCACAACAGTAGTAAAACGTGTGTGCAGAGTCGTATTTAGGGGGGCCCCGGGCGGTTAAATTTTAAGGGCGGTAAATTTTGGATAACATTTTGATATAATAACGTAAGCATTTTGGCTGATAAAAAAAGTAAAAATGATAGTAGAATTATTATATTGGTTATCATTTGTACACGTAGTCGACCGTCATCGTCGCAATCTATTTTGGATGCGGAAACCATGGTTTGTGCACAGACTATCTTTTCTTGGTTTATTTAACCATATTGAAGAATTTGGAAATAAAAAAAGGATCTACTTCCTAATTATCCTTTAAAATGTATGAAAAATTCATTAACATAATGGCTGAGAAAGTTGTAAACCATATAATTAAAGAAATCAAGACAAGTAAATACTTTTCTATCAGTATTAATTCCACACCTGATACCTATATCTCATGTTGATAAAGTAGCATTTATAATTCGTTATGTTCATAATGGCTACTTTATGGGGTGAGATTATGGAAAGGTTCCATTCGACTAGTAAACAATTACAATCAGTAAATATTGATTTGGCAACCGTTGTTTCTTTGTACAAAGCACTAATACCTACTGTATGTATCTAGTATGAGGGATATGTATGACAATTATGTAAAAAAAGCAAGACTCAAGTCAAAAAACATAGAATATCAAGATAGAATTCAGCGAAAGAAAAAACGAAAATTAATGAATGATGAAACAAATCAAAGTGACACTGAACTCGATGGTTATAAAACTTTTAAAATAAAATCATTTTTGGTAATTATAGATAGCCTTAATGGAAAACTGAGAAAACGAATAACTGTTTATGGACATGTATGTGAACATTTTGATTTTTTGTTTAATATTACTAATTTGACACCATCTGAAGTTTATGAAAATGCTGAAAATCTACAAAAGTATTACCACAATGATCTTGACTCTACATTTGTAAATGAATGTGTCAATTTTAGAATTTTTTTTTATTGACATTGCCAAGTGATCATTTACCTATTTCTGTATTTAAAATGTACTCTCTTATCATAAAAAATAACTATCAAAAATTGTATCCATATGTAGAAATTTCGTTAAGAATTTTTCTGTCATGTCCTATATATAACTGTTCTGCTGAAAGATCTTTTTTAGTCCTAAAAATGGTCAAATCTTATTTGAGATCTAGAACTACAAGCTAAATTATTTGGCTGTTTTAACCATAGAGTCTGATATCACAAAGAACTTGGATTATGATGATATTGTTGATACCTTTGCCAATGAAAAAGCTCGGCGTAAACATTTTTAATTTTAAAATATTTTTATAGGTAAACCAAGTTTTTTTTTTAATGTTGTCACAACTTATTACATATAATTTTTTTTGTATAGTTAATAATAAAATACATATACCTACTATAATTATGTAACATGTTCTTCAATTAATGAATTTTATTATGTATTACTTAATATACCTTTCAGAATATGGGTGTAACAAAGAATGCATTGGTTTCACTATGATATGTTTTTTTTTACAAATACACCTACTGCTGAAAAAATTTAGGTTGGGAAGGGGGCGTTTTTTTTTACCTGGGGCGCGAAATTCCTAAATACGTCTCTGAGTGTATGTGTTACAATATAAAAAATCCTGGGTCATACAAGAGTGATTATGTGTTTTCAAAATAGATCTTATACTATATACTGAGTATAAGGTCCAGGGGCGGATCCAAGGGGGGAGGTTAAGGGACTTAAGCCCCTCCCCCTTTGGACATGTTATATATTATATAATTATGTTGTAAATACTTAAAAGATATGTTTTTATATTTAAACATATAATATGTAAGTATAGTATATGTATTTACTAAAATGATATATTTTGTCTTTCTGTAAATACAAATTAGTCCCCTCCCATTTCATATTTCTAGATCCTGACAAGGTCTATGGTTTTCAAAACTTTTTCACATAATATATCACAAAAGGAAAACTAAATTACTTAGTAAGTACACCTACTTAAAAGAATATTGACAATCAATGGTTCAATTTATCATATTATTCAAAGCTGGGCTTACACGTTACAATAAATCCTAGCGATATTATCATAGTAATCGAATTGTTTCGTTGAGTATTAATAGGACATTGTAACGATTCCCTGGAATCGGAATTGGATCGGATGATGATTGATGCCGGTCAATATCAATTTCTGCGAATCGTAATGATAAGTTAGAACATGATAACATGAAGCAACCATTTATCGCTACGAATTGATTTGGTTGGTATTGGTTGTTCGCGGAGGAGTTTTAGTGATGACAAACTGAGGTCTGAGTGAACCATGGTCGACAAAGAATATTGTACAAGAAATCATAGCGTCTAAACAGTGATCTTTCGATTAATTTTAACTATTAAAATTGCAATAAGACCGCTTTCAAACGAGACATTTTGAGGCCCGCTACTTATGTCTGAAAAGAATCCCGCGACCAAGATAACATTGCTATAAAAATATGCGTATGTACGAAACATGGACACGGAGTGTGAGTTATACCACCGAATTTCGGTGTCCCGTTTCTAGAGACAGGACACTATGTCTGTGTCCGAGTCCTGTATCTGTGTCCAAACCACTGATAATGCATGAACTTCAACGAATACGTTCAGACGAGACCACAGATATATATACTAAACTAGTATATATATATATATCTGTGCAGGGCCATCCTGATGATTTGCGGGGCTTGAAGCAGAGTGAAATTGCGGGGCCTTAAATATCGAAAATGTCATTATCACGCATCAGTTGCATTTTGAAACTCAAATGTGCGCATATAGACTTAATAAATTTAGTACCTTGCACTTACAACAACATGAATAAGTAAATAAATTCATAACGCAACATGTCATATAATTAAACTTAATATAATAAATCCTGTCCAACTGTGGTGAGAACGCGGGGCCCCGCTCGCCCTGCCCTAGGGACGGCCCTGTATCTGTGGACGAGACATGTGTACAATCACATTTATTATTATTATTATCATCATTATTGTTAATGTATTATTATTAGTAGTAGAAGTAAATATTATTTTGGAGCATCCTAGTTGGTTCCCAAATACTAGGGGCTAATCGCAAGTAGTGTACTAGTTGGGTCCCTGATTTTTATAGGTACTACACTAGTTGGGTCCTGAATTATTTTAGGTATTACACTAGTTCCTGAATATTTTTTAGTAAGTATTACATTAAACTAACATTTTCCTTTCCATTTTAACAGACTTAGGACTGTCTATTGTCCCAACTAATATTATATACATAGGTATTTTTCATTTAATTTTAAATTTAATAAAATTGTATTGACATTATTGTACAATATTTTTATTACACTATATTAACTTTCCAATACTATTATATAAATTATAAAATTTAAAAAAAAAGTTGGTCCTGTGGTCTAAATATATCATAGACAGTCCTAAATCTGTTAAAATGGGAAGGAAAATGTTAGTATAATATAGTACTTATCAAAAAATATTCAGGAAATAGTGTAGTACCTATAAAAATCCGGGACCCAACTAGTATAGTAATTTTAAATTCGGGACCCGATTCGGATGCAACCTAATATCTAAATAAAAAAGAAAAAAGAACCGGATGGGCCTCGCTCTGCTGTACACTTGGGGGTAAAGTGCGACTCTTCGTAGGATAGGTCATTATAATGGATTTGTTAAATTTGAATTCAATGATAGGTATCATTGTATACGAAAAACGATTCTGAATGGAGATGATATGTTTGTCTAGGATATAATACATTGTTATTTATAAATATTGTAATAAATATATTTTATTTTGAAACGATAAATATATTTTTTAATTAGGATGGGTTGGCAGTTGCATACAGCGACATAGTTGGTCAGTCTAGAATATTATACATTATATTATATTTTAAATGTAATTTTATGTCAATATTCGCTTTTCAAACGCTTATAAAAAAAAATTGTGCCTATGGATTTTAATAATTTTTGAATGACTTTAAGAACTACTTCTGTGGAATCTTCTATTAAATTTTCAAGTATTTTGTAGGAGCCAAATTTTTTTTATCACCGATTATAAAAATAAAATGTAAAAAAATCGAATATTTTAAATGCCTATAAGGGGCTTAAAAATCAATATTATATTTTGAAAAAAATATGACATAAAGGAAATACCAATCTTAACAGCTGGTAGAAATTTCAAAAATCTGCGACTTATACTTTTTGAATTATGAAAAATATTTAAAATCGTTTGAGAATAAATTGCTATTTTCTGCAATTTCGTAAATATTTAAATTTAAAACAGTCATAAAATTTTTTCCTCTAAGTCCGGTAGAAATTTTTTTAAAGATTTTTGAAGAGTAGCTTATAGATAAACTAGTGTTAAAATTTTGACCCTTAAGTATGAACAGAAACAATTTTATGAATTTTTATCTACAAAATAACTTGCAAATTATCGTGATTATTACACATTTTATACAAATTTGAGCTTTAAGGGCTTATAAAAAAAAATTGTGACTTACGATTTTAGATTTTTTTTTATCAGTTAAGGAACAACTTATAAGAAACCTTGTATTAAATTTTCAAGATTTTCTGGCCGGCCATAAAAATTGTATCGTTATTTAAAAAAAAAAAAATTAAAAAAATTGAAAATTTCAACTGTCTAAAAATTTAACGGTGTATAGAGAACGCTTATCTAAACATATGGAGAAAATTTCAAGTATTTACATCGATTAGTTTTTGAGTTATAGCAAAATAAAAAATTTGATTTTGTCCAAAACTGGTTTTGCGTAAAAACTCCCGTTTTTCCCTTATTTTTTTAGGATTTTTCCCGTCGCATTTAAAAAATATTGAAAATTTTTTACTTTTGACCACCCAAAGTACCAACTTGATTCACTTTCCTTTCAGAAAAGTTGCTACATAAGCAAATCGAAGCATTTTTACTGCCAAAAATGGTGTCGTCAGACACAAAAATAAAAAAATAAAAAATAAAAAAAAAACACACATCATTGTAAAACCAATAGATTCCATCACTCCGTTCAGAATCTAAAAAATGTAATAAAATTTATTAAATTAATTTAAATAAAAAATGAATTATGAGTTTCGTCAGTTTCAATACTGAAAAATGAATTGTTGAAATTTAACCTTGACCTTCATTATGGGATACATCGCACGCCGATTATAATAATAAAATAATCAAACAAGATAGCTGGAACGATGTTTGTCGAGTTTTTAAGAATTTTATTCTATGGACGTAAAGCATAAAAAATAAATAATAAGATAATTAGTAATGGTTAAAAATTTTAGACTTTTATTTAAGGAGTTCGGAAGGAAATAGGGTATGACAATTAACTTTTTCTAATATATTCCAAACAATTGGATGCACCCAATGTTGAGTGTAAATTTTAATCTGATTAATGATTAAGGATTACTATTTCAATTTGTTGTTATAAATCATAAGATAAATTAATATAATTAATAATCACAATATCAAATTATCTTGAATTATTAAAGTAATAATGTAATCATAGTGTTTATTACGATTACAGAACATGTTAATTTATAATCTTGACTAATTTTAATAATTAATTATTTATCAACAAGTTTAAGCTGAATAATAGCTATATTTTGAGATAAAAAAATTAAAAATATATACCTATTTATTGACCATTTTAGGATATTTTATAAAAAAAAAAACAAAACAAATAATGAGTAAATTTAACATTATATAAGTATGTAATTGTTATATATTATAAAAAAAAATTAACAATTAACAATAAAAAAACTTTTTTTTAGTTATAGGTATACTAAATGTAAATATAATAGTTATAATAACTTTTTTATAATAAATGTAATTAATTTTGATAAGTACCTGGGCAATAATAATTTAATAATGACAATAAAAGTAAAATAATAAATAATTTAAAAACCATTAGATTTTTATTATAATATATTTTATTTTTAATACAAAATAATTAAAAAACATCTTCTTTTCTTTCGCCTTTCTCCCAGCTATTTGGGGTTGACCAATAAATAATAAAAATAAAAATAAAAAATATCAACTATTTAAACGTTTTAGAGCTACTTATTACCGACCAATAGCTACATTTATACTTGTATGTGTTCTTTTTTTAAGATAATCAAAAACTGTTACACAATTTGTTTTAGTTGAAGAACAAACTGAATGACTGACCAGGACAACGGGACATACCGTTAGAATCGAGATTATGCAGTTAGAGTGGTTATGAAGATGGACGTTGAAGGGAAAAGAGGAAGAGGAAGACCAAAAAAGAGATGGTTGGAGACTTTGGAGAATAACATGAGGGCTGTCGGTGTGTGCAGAGGAGATGTGATTGACCGAGTAAAATGGAGATATAGGACAAGTGTGGCCGACCCCAAATAGTTGGGAGGAAGGCGAAGCAAAAGAAGAAGATATTTTTTCAATGTTAAAAAAAAATTGTAAAAGCAGTTTTTTAATGTATTTTTAAAAACAAAAATATTGTTATAAGTGCATTATATCATATATATTAAGGCACTTTTCTTGTTTTTAGAGCATTTAAATTCGCTTTCTAAGTATGACTAACATTAGTCGATGATCCAAATGTCACAATTTAATAGGAACGGGGTTGTTTGACAAAACACAAAAGATATTATAATCATAATTTTATGAAAATTACAATAAGAGTATTGAAACAATTATAAAAAATAAAAGAGTAGAAAAATGTTTGCGCTTTCCCTATATTTTACGCCCTAGATATTTGTCTATGCTGCCTGTCCGAAAGTCAGTTACTGCGTCTGAGACCAACATTCTAATTTTATTAATTTTATTAGTATTATAATTTTGTTTAACATATAATTATAAGATATACCATTTTATTAAGTTTTTGATACATTTAAAAGTGAATTGTTGAAAAAGATAAATAATATTAATGTTGTAGTTTTAATCAACGCCGTAATTAGAGACCAATGGTGCAGCAAAGTTAAAAGGCGAGTAGGTTCGAGTTGAGTTAAATTTTTTTTTTGTATAAAATAAACGCCATAATAAAATTGGTCAAGTGCACCACGGAGGGTAGTTACGACACTGGTTTTAATTGTCTGTATTATAATATTATGTGTTTATGAACAGATTAAAAAGTATTAAGTACCTATATTTATAGCTATAATTACGATAGTGCGTTTTTATTTAAATTTGGTTGACATCCTTTGAAATTTTTCTGAAATAGGCTACATATATATAATAGTACCTATACAAAATAGGACAGGGAATTGGAATCTATACACATACGTTTTTAATTTAAACATGTATTTCACATATTTCTCGTGTTTATAGAAAATCCTTTGATGACCTGAAAGCTCGTGTTAAGTGGACTGTAGAGCCACAGTAGTTAAGAGGACATTTTACCTATTAGGTATTTTTCGTTAATTATCTTTCAATGGCCCAAACACCTGAAATCAAAACTTTTATTTACCACAATAATGTATGAAAATAATACTACCTATCTAATAAATAATAATTAAATAATACATGATTTTGTAGAACTTATCAGTGGTGCCGATGTCTGTTTCATATGGTATTGCACAAAAATAAAATCTGAGTAGAACTCCAATAAATACCAAGTATATTGAGTTAGAACTGAAATTTTCAAACAGTCTTTTACTCGAAATCCAAATTACTAGAAAGTGTACATTTTAGTACCAATGTAATCCTTTATTACCACGGCACCACCCATTTAAATTATGTATTGTAGGTACTGCAATACCTGCACATAGGGGTCGGCGTCACTGGATCTAGATCATTGCTTACATTTAATTTGTTAATTTAAACGATTTACAACGTTTATATGCACACCACTGCGAATATGGTCACATTGTAAGAAGGTTAAAATGAATTTTTAACACAGCTAAGATCTTAATCGATGAGTAAATGAATTATACCGTGTACATTATACGTACACGCATTCGAAGACGTACTAAAGAGTATTTTTTTATTTATTTATTATTATACAATTTTTATAAATAAGTATAAGTGTTAACTATAAATATGATACTATTTATATAAGTGTACTAAAGAGTAGTTCAGTAATTCAGGCATTTTTGAGAGGTAGCTATTTATCTAATTTATTTATCAGGTAATATGTCTTACTAATAAGTCTTACTAATAACCTAAGTACGTTGCATCTTAAAATCACATTTTACAAAAAAAGATTAAGAATCATATGAAGGTTTTAATTTTTTAACAATGATCTATTATAATGAAACTCATTATAAGATGGATAAATCTCTTTAAATAGCATGTATTATTTCCCCCTTTAAAGAAAACTTTATGTTTACTACTAAAATCAACGCAGTAATGTGTTTTTATAAGCTAAATAAGTAGGTAATTAAATATATATTAAATAGTGAGATAACTAAATTGGTCACCGTTTGTTGACAGTTCATTCCTGGACGGCAAAACGCCGCTTCGAACATTTAATACGGACGTTGCGGTGTAAACTAGGTATGGGAAATAATTACAATGTCTTTATTTGATAATACAATAATTTGTAGGTGGAAGTAGTAAAAATACAAAAGTGGAACGACCGTTATCCTACGTTGAATTGCGTTTTTTATAACTTAAAAAAAAGCACGCATCAATAAATAACAATCATTTGTAACCGCAGAACACGCACGTTCGGCTGTTCAGTTGATGTACAGATAAATGATCAGAGTGAGCATTTGAATCTTTATACTGCGATGTGCGTTACCTAATTTTAGTTATTTCTGTAACGATTAAGAATCGGACAACGGAAGGCTTGTAGAATATAATTGTATATGATAATTCTTAAATTAATCATTAATTTTATATTTTCTACGAGATTTATAGAGAAAGATCATGGTTTTCAGCTCTTAGGTCTAGATTGAAATATCCGGTAGGGCCATTTTCCTCAAACCTTTCACTGTTCCTGTTAGAGCAGACTGCTTTTTATTCGTTAAAAAAAATATTCTGTCCGAACAATTGAATCGGTAATACCAACTTAATAGTTGTGTATCGTTCATTCCAAGAAGAAGTAAGAAAAATGTCGTGGTCCCCTATCGAATAAACGGTCCACAAGCCGCAGACGTGTTCCTAAAGACTGTTTTTAAAGAACATTGATGATGGTATTGCGAAATGCTAATTTATATAGGTCTATTTGAGCGACAGATAGGATATATAACTCCTATTGTATACAGCTGTATATCACTTTCAGTGACCAGTGAGTTGTCTATGGTAAACATTACACATGAATTATTCATTGCCACCCATCATTAAATTCTTAAAGAAACTATAGATAAATACTACATAATATAATAGATAAATAAAAATATTTTTAAATACTACCAACTTTGAAATAGTGTCATTATAACTCATGACATTTAAATTACAGTTTAAATAGCGATTAAGCAGGATTTTTGTAACTATTTTGAAATCAAAAATATATGCAATGTCCATTGAATTGAGTTGAAATAAAGCATGGCATTACTGTAAAACTTGTAAATTGTACAACTGACAATCATAAGTCAATATTCAAATATACCACTGCATATGTGTTCAATAAATATTTTAAATTAATACACATTTGGATAAAAATAATTGGTATGTTAGGTGTAGTACTACTATTATCACCACAAGTCAACTAATAATTCAGTTATACATCAAAATAAACACGATATTCTGACTCCAAGTGCAACTTATCACGTACAATGAAAATATCATTATGGACGGTTAGAAAATAAACATCATTTTTTATAAGTCATCTTTTTTCATCTAACATATAATATGAGATGTATATTATCTGGGTAAATATGTGTTGAAATATGATAATTGTAGATAAAATATAGATTAAAAATAAATAATAACTCATTGGTACTAAGATTTAAGCTTATTTATTTTATAAAACAGTATATTTGATATTGAATGAAAGAATCAAAATATTAAATCATTCTGATGAACTACATTGTAGTTTTTAATTTTATCATACCATAAATATTATAATAATTTAAAATTTAGATTAAACATTTCAAATTAGAACACTTTAGAACCTATTTATAATTTTTGGGTTTTTAATTGTGTATACATTAAAGTATAATTTAATAGTTATTTTTATGCATACAAATAAAATAATTGATTGATAATTTCCAAAAATTTAAAATTATCAAAACTGTACTTATTTTAAAAAATATAAAGTACATTCAATATTTGATGCATAAGTAATATACCATGTACAAAGTTGTTTAAGTGCAAATAAAAATCATTAAAAAAACTTAAAATTAATTATAAAATTTTTTAATACCTCATTTTTTTTTTAAAAAATTTGACATAGTAAATAAAATATGTTTTTGTTTATTTATTTTTTAATGTGAAAGTAGAAATATATTTAATATAATTTTTAAAGACCAGGTCAATTATTATACCTATATTCATAAATATTTTATATTAAAAATACTAAAAATGTATCTACTGGGCTAATAATTGAAAACAAAACATACAAATTTTTAATATTATTAATTTCTAATAACACTAAATCGTACTTTATTTAGTATTTTACGATTATTTTTAACATTTTATTAGTAAAAACATTTAAATAACTAATGAAGTAACAATTATATGCAGAAGGAATGTCAATAAAATATGAAATAAAAAAAAAATCTAAAAGAGAATCAGTCTATACAAAAATATATTAATTTTTACATATATGAAATGTTTTCATATTTATCCTCACATAAATACTAGTGTAACAGTAAAACAATGTTAAAATTACATTTTAATTCAATATGATCATCATGATGAATCACCATGAATATTAAACAGTTTAGCTACTTCATTGAGATCCTTGTAGCATCTATCTGATTTAAGCACTTGGCGTGCTATAGACATTCTATTAAACAAATTCCATAATACAATGCCAACAACTACATCATTTTTCAAATAAAATACAACTCCTTTGTTATAATTATCTTCAGAAATATTTTTGGATTCCAATTTAGTAGGTGCATCTGTATTATTTATTGCGGTATTCTCGTCAGTTTTATTCGTCGATGATGATGTATCTTTAGGATTTCCTCTGGCAAATACACCCACTGTATTTAAAGAAGAATCGACAATGCCAATTGCTTCATAACCAACTGAAGGTCCAATATCAGACCAAAACATTGGTTGATGTTTATATTGTTTAGCTATAATTTGTTTTAAACAAAATTAATACAAAATTATATTAAGTAAATAATATAAATTGAAACATAAGCAAGTATAAATTATAATCAATATGAACAAGATTGATATTAAATTTAAATACATATACACACACAAATATATTTATGTATAAATATTAGTCAGTGATGTATATCAGGGGCTAGCAATTTTTAAGCTTTTCTCTAAGAGCTGCATTAAAAATTAATATACTGTTATTAAAAATACAATTTTAGCATATAGTATTGAAATTAATGTTGATAACAACAATTTAATATTTATTAAGATTTGAGGTATAAAATTAGAATTTTAAATATCATTTAATTAATATATTAAAGCATTGTCAAGAGTGCTCTGCATTTTTCTTGCTTTATAATTATAAATTATAAAATCCATTAATCTAACTTAACCCATAACCTAATATATATATATATATATATATATATATATAATGTTAATATTGTCAAGGTAATGATAGGCATTTATGTTATGTACTACTGGAATAGTATTATTAACATTAATGTTAATACTGATGTATTAATTCAATAAAATGATTGAAGCTAATATATATTTATATATATAAATATTGATTTTGTTAGATGCCAGTTTTTTTTTAAGCTATTGCATAGCTTTTATCGCAGGCCTGATATAATGACCGAAAAAAAAATTTTTCGTAATGAAAAAGCGTGACCACTACCTGTGGAATCCCATAATTAATGGAATATCGTAGTTGCTATGATACAAATTCCTGAATAACTAGAATAATAAAAAAATTTTAAATTATATCAACTTCTTATTTATTTAATATGCAATAGCTTAATCGCGGCAGTCCCCGAATGCCACTAACCGTTTTTTTTTTATTATTCTTACATTAATTATACAATATTATTTACAGGTAGATAGTAAAGTTATTTACATTACTACCTACCTGTACTGTTTTTTTTTTTTTTTTAAAGTTCCATTTTCATTAAAACTGTTGTGGGCAATGTTAATATTTGAGGTATTTTTGTGTAATATTTTATAATTTTTTTTAGTCACACAATAACTTCATAACTTTTATCAGTAGTGTCATTAGTAGATAGCTAAAACAATAGCTAAAGCTATGACCGCTGTACTTGTGGTCAAATATGTGAAACAAGAAGATGCAAATATAAAGCTTCTGGAATTGTATGAGGCTCTTAATGTTATAATGGTAATACTTGTAAAAATAAATAATAAATAACATAAGTAAAATATTCTCCTTTTTTGTTAAAAATAAAATTATATAAGATAATATTATACGTATTTTGTTCACTTGACACTTTCAGTACCAGTCATTGTAAAGTTATACAAAGGTATACTGTAAAGGTTAAGGTATACTGGCTTAAGTGAATTATCTACATGGCTTGAATAACTTGGACATAGTAAACTTTGTCCAATCAATGTTTAGAATAACCATTTATCCAATTGGATCATAACATATATATACACACCTATAGCCTACAAGGTACTGATATATCAGGGCATATACATACGCTCATAGCACTCAAAGAGTTAAGTTAAAATCATATTAATTGATACAATAGGAAAATATTTTTAAAATTATATAAATTATAATTAAGTAGAAAAATTATTTTAATATTTTAAATAATATTACTACAATAACACTTACCAGCACCGGCCATATTTTCCCCAGCCAATCTACCAGAAATTACAGCATGATCATGATGTTCAACACGTCTTCTACCAAATTGATTATCATAAAAACAAGCACAATCGCCAGCCTAAGAAAATAATTTTAAATATCAAATATAATATTTATTATGAAAAAAAAAATTTTAATTTTAAAAACTAACAACGTATAAATTTGTTCTTGCTTGTAATTCTGCATTTACTAAATAGCCATCGAGATTTGGATCAACTTCTAATCCAGCATTAGCAGCTAATTCAGTGTTAGGTTTAGCACCAACTGCCATTATTACGTGATCAACAGAAATCTAAAACAAAAAATTATTTAGAAAAAAATTTGTTTTATTTTATGTTCAATTGTACCTACATTTTTACCATTATTTAGAAGTAAATTGACCTTTTCTCCATTATTATCTAAAGAACAGTTTTCTACTTCTGTTTCAGTCACAACTTCAACACCTTCATCTCTAACTTTTTCTGTTGTCCATTGACTAAGATATTTTGGTAACACTTTTCCCATATTTCCATTTTCTTTAAATATTTGATAAATTTTAACACCATTTTTTTTCCCTTTATTAGCTAATGAGGCAGCAAGTTCACTACCCAAAAATCCACCACCAATAATAGCAATAGATTTAACATGATTTAATTCTTCCAATAGATCTTCAAAATCAGCAATAGATCGAAAAACTGAAAATTTATCTTTAACTTCTTGACTTGCATCATCATATAATTTTAAAGTTTTTGGAATTGAACCAGTTGCTATTAAACATTTATCATAACTTATTTCTTTTCCATCATTAAGCTTTACTTTTTTCTCAGAAACATTTATAGATTCAACTTTCCAGCCTCGAGCTAGAGATATACCACCATTTTTGGCAGAGGCTAATTCTTCAATAGGTGTATAAAATGGATCAGGTTCATAAAATAGACTTCTAGTTGTACCATTCCATTGATGAAAATTCAAAGATTTAGCCATTTCAGAATCATCACCATACCATAATTCTTTAGATAACGGTGGTCGCATGTGAGGAAGATAACCTTCAGCTGATATTACTAAAACCTAGATTTATATAAAAATATTTTTATCAACTTCATTATAATTGATAACAGAAAATCCTTACCCTCGCAGTAGGATCAGCTGACTTAATTGCTCGGAATGCTGCAAAAGAAGCTGTACCTCCACCAATTAATAAATATTGCACATTGTCAGGTATAGATTGAGATAATGCAGGAATTCGTATCAATTTTCGTGATTTTTTTGCTAAATTCAGATAAATTATAAAATACATAAGTTATATATCTATATTTAATTAAATAAATTTTAAAATTACCTTTCTTAATTTCTTTTTTAGAACTATCATCTTTTTTCAGTTTTAAAATATCAGAATTCCAAATCTGTTTTAAAATAATTGTACCATATAAATATAATTGTTATAATTAACCAAAGTTATATATAATTTTTTAATAGGATGCTGATGGTCGAGATGTTAAAGAAAAATGTATGATTAATCTAATTGTTCTGAATAATTAAAAAAATAAAAATTGTTTATTACTTCTTAAATTTTATTCTTAGAAAATAAATTACAATAAAATCCGTAAGAATTTATATTATTATACTTTTATTCATAATGTATTTTTGTTTTATACATTTTTTAAGAAAAAAAATTAAAATTGTGCAACTGGCTATGATTTAAGTTCATAAGTGATTGTTATTTTTATCATTGCAATAATTTAAATAACATCCATAATATAAAATAATATATTATATATATCAAAAACATACTATGTAATTATGTATTAAATAATTAGATAGAATTATAAATTTGTCTAGCAACATATATAACTGAGCAAAACAAAGTTTGTATTATTTATAATACAGAAGATTATGACATATTCATTACAAATAGTAATAAAAGTAAAAACTTAGATGAAAAAAAAAAATTATACATCTAAGCAACTTGTATATTAGCAAAATCATTGTGAATCAATGCAATTTAACAATATAACATGATAATGTTTGTAATTTTACTTTTTGGTTCAAATGAAAGATACCTTACTGTAATTTTAATCAACAGTATATTTTGTAGCACTAAGATTCATAATAGTTAATTTAAGTAAAGTATTTAATTAAACAAAAATAAAATAGTCAAGAAAACTTATTTCAATACTTACACCATACAAAGACCCAGCTAAGATGACTGCTCCACCCACGAGACTCAAATTTTTAAAATACTGTTTATTATTTGTACCATTCTGCCAATCATTTTTTGTCTCAGATACAGGATTAAGAGTCTCAGAAGAATGAGAAGACTTTGGTGGATTTGAGTTATTACATGATTCAGTCTAAAGGATAATTAAATATTATATAATACAAAAGAAAACACATATTTAAAAATATTTTAGCTGTAGTGTACCTTTGAAACCAAAGGACACGATTTTAGAGGTTCATTATATTTGGTTTGTATAGTCTCTTTTTTAGACATATTGACTGGCTCAAAATTTTTTTTTGTTCTTTTTGAATAATGCATTTTAACAGGTTTAATAACCTAAAATTTAAGTTTATTTTATTATTTATTTTTTAAATTTGGCAATTTTATATACTATTTAGGTATATAATATAATAAAATATTTAATTAAAAAAATATACAATATCAGTATTCTTCAACTGTCTTTACCTTTGTCTAGGGACACCAAACCTGCCCTCCTTTTTTTTTCTGTATGTACCCAAAAAAACTATCTAATTACTAACTACTATATATATATATATATATATATATATATATATATATATATATATATATATATATGGTAAAAAGGTGGTGGATAGTAAGAAATAATTTTTGCTTCCCCAATTTCATTTTCGTTTGGTGTCACTACCTTTATCTTCACTACCAACAATATGGAATCAATATCAGTCGACCCCTAGCTTATCACCATCACACAGTTTTTTACGAGGTTTTTTACCTTATGCTTACACATATCAACTACTTTCACATATATTACCAAATCATCTTTTCAATCTGGTCATTTTTTAACTCTTTCTTACAATATTTATTTTCCTGACATCTCTAATTTCTTCTGTTCTTACCTCCTTGTGTACAGATCAATCAGTTTTGCTAACTCTATCTATGATTTATGCCATTTTTATATAGACTTTTACTAACCTTATATATTTTAGTAATTTCATACATCCAAGATAAAGTTCTTATCCCACAACACTACTCATCTATTTCGTTCTCAAGTCCACTATTCGACATTCTGATTCAAAAAACATTACTAGCTTTACTACAACCTAATAAGACAGGGATGGCCATCATGAATAGATTCACAAGCCACATGGATAAAAACAAATAATACCAAGAGCCAAAATTTTTATAGATATATTTTAGAAAAATTTGATAATTTTTCATAAATTTATACCAAAAAATTTAAATTCATAATAATAATAATAATAATATATGAAATACATTTTAATTTTATAAATAAAAGCGCGAGCCGCATCTGTCAATGACAAGAGCTATGTATAGCTTGTAAGCCGCAAGTTGGCCACCCCGTTATAAAACATAACCATCAGACATCCCTGAATTTGGCCCAACTACAAACCAATTAATTTACAAAACCTATACCAATAGTTAGCAGATTGTAAGCAAATTATCATAAATTGATTTTGAGAATTAGCAAATTATCCTTTTTTTTTTTTTACAATAAAATTTACGTTTGGGTAGGCCAAATTCATGTTGTCCACCTTCTTTTCTGTATTACCAAGAATTTCATGACAAAGGTTAGCAAATAGTTAGCCAATTATAGTAAATTGATTTTCAAAATTAAGAAATCATTGTGACCAATGATGTAAAAATGTGAGAATTGATATTCATGAAATTTGTAAATATAATTACAATTTAAACTTTATAAGCAATTTGGATAGTCATACCATATATAAGTCATTGTTGTTGAATAACAATGTTATATTTGCATGGTATATAGGATATATTGATATGAATATGCACCATATAAGATGGACTACCTGAACTTGGCCTAATCATATAAAAAATATTTTTGAGGTGGGACGTAATGATTTACTATCTTATATCAACTATTTGCTAACTTTAAGCATGCATTTTGTGCTGATAATACAAAGTGGGTGGGCTACATGAACCTGGCCCACCCAAATATAAATTGATTGTAAAAAAAAAAAGAACAATTTGCTAATTCTGAAAATTAATTTGCTATAATTTGCTAACTGTTTGTATAGATTTTGTAAAGTAATTGATATGTCGGTAGGCCAAGTTTAGCGATGTAATCATTAATTTTATTGATATTCTATTATTATTCTATATTCACACAATGTCTTCTCTCTATGTCATCTTAATTTACTTCTATTATTTTAGGTCCTTTTCATAATCACCATTCCTAGATAATATCAATCCTAGGTTATTAACTTCTAAACCTAACCCAATACATTATTACATGTTTTCCTAACATACCGTTTCTAATCAACTCTTTAATTATTCCTTAATTCTCCAACAGTTTGATACAAAATAATTAAGTTGTATAACAATCTTACAATTTATGAAACATACATTTATATTATATTATATACCTAATAGTTGAAAATAGAATAAATTGTATTCAGGTATATAGTGCAATAAACTACTACATGCACTTCAATACTGAAATCTACATCTACTATAAACTAATTTTTATAATTTAAGTAATATTTAATTTTTAATTTTTAAATAAGGTGATTAATATTTATAAAAATAAATTTATTATTAAAGAAAAAATAAGGTTTAGAAAATAAATAAAATCATGCTAATGATGATAAAAAACAATTATGATTGTTTACATAATTTATAATTTTCATGCCAAATGATGTCCAAGAGCAAATATACTAACTACCAGTAAAGAAATTGAATGAACTTTAAATAATCAAAAGCTGTTTATATTAAGTATAATTTGGAAAAAAAATAATAAATAATTATTACCTCTATCAATGGAGGAGTTTTCCCTCTATGGTTTTTTCCACTGCTATTCTTTTTATCACTATAATTTTTACATTCCCAAGCACTTATTACCCTGGTTCCTGTAAAAATCATTAAATCTCGTAGATAATAAATTAAACAGGTCCAAAGCTAAAATGTAACGAACCTGATGAAACCGGCGGTCGGAGTAGTCTGAGTTTGGACAACATCGTTGTTTAATATTTAAGTTGATTGAATTCTTGCCGGCAACGAGCGTGGCGATAACAACAATTGGATTCAAAGTAAACACGCACTATACAGGTAACAACAAAATAATCACAATAATTAGAACGCACTAGAAAAATGATTAAAATAAAATATTTAACGTGTAGAAAAAAAAAACGTTTGACGGCTTTCGGGCTATAAAGGCTATCGGTTTAGTAGTTTTGGAAACAAAATGTGTTTGACGGAAAAAATCGGGCACCTACACCTGATCCGAATAGCATTTCTCATGGAACATTGGAAATCTAAAGTTTCCTACTGATAGGGAATTCTGCGCCGGCGTATTTGGTGTGTTAAGTTCAGACTATTTCTGTATGTTTGAAATTTTAAAAGATAATATATAATTAAAAAATAAAATAAAACAATAATTAGTAAATGGTTAATTCTTGTTAAGGTATATTATTATAATACTTAATTATTTATTTATTTCTCTATACAAACTTAATTTATAAATATTTTTTAAATTAAAATTTTTTTTAAAATAATTTGCAGTCTATATTTAAATAAGATTTGTTTACGTATATCATACCTACCAACACAGTCGACGATATCGTGTTGTATAATGTTTTTCAGAATAGGGTGAACACACATTTACATATATTTAATATTCTAATAGTGGTTTGTATCCCATAAGGAAACAGAACTATAGAAGGTTGGGTTTAACAAGTTAACCCATCCAAGGTAGCCCGTGCTCTTATAACCGAAACCGGTTTTGATGAAAACAAAATATTTAATTCAGACGTAATTTTACATTAATCAAAACACTAAACTACCAAATTTTTCAAAAATAATACATTATACTATATATTTTCCTAACACTAAGGACTTATAGCTATGGGAGACCAACTTGAGATCAAAATATAGTTTAACTAGATTAAATTTGACATGATCTCAATCCATTGACATTAAATATTAAAATAATGTAATGTCTACAAATATTTAATTCACAACATGGAACTGACGTTTTTACGTTTAGAAACAATATTTTGTAGAGAAGGTTGTAATGCCCCGTTTTATATCATGATTTTCTTTCCCGGTTATATGTGGTTATCACTATTATATGTTTATAAAATTATCAATAGAGTAGTACTTGTAATGTTGTGATTTTTTTATCGGTAAAAGTGTGAAATTATACTTTGTAGTTGTGTATTATTGTTATATTTTGTTCTTTTGATTTATTTTCTTTATTTTAAACTAATTATAGTGAAACAAATTCGTCTAAAATGGATGTAGATTCTGATTCTACCCTATCTTCTTCAGATTCTGATGATGACAATTTAGAAAATATAAGGCAAGATCATTTGAAAGAAAAAATTGAAGTTTTGGAAAACGCGGTAATTTTTTAATAATATTTTTATAAATTGAGTTTGAAAATATTGAAATTAATGTTTTGTTGAAAATAATTTAAATACAATGTACAAAAATATTCAGATATCAGTGATAATTGATAAAAATAATATGATTGATTATATGTATTGGTAATATACATGTACATTGTATATTATTTTATTAATAGACTATCTAGATATACATTGTTTATATATGTATATATATATATATATATATATATATATATATATATATATATATTGTATATTGTGTATTCTTTTAGGTCAAAACTTCACCATCTGATTACCAAGCCCATGTGGAATTGATTAAAACCCTTCGTAGTGCACATGATTTGGATAAACTACGTAGTGCTAGAGAGCGTTTAAATGAAAAATACCCTTTAAGTGCAGGTATTTTATAAAACTTATCTTATTTTTATCTAATAATTAACTATGTTACATGTCGTATAAATTAAGAAAATATAGAAGACTTACTAAATTTTATTATTTTTTAATGTTAAACCTAATGAGTAACGATTGTATATATGCTTTCTTGTTTGAAATTGCATTTAATTTATTGATTTTGATTAAATTATTTTGGAATTTGAATTCCAAAATAACAAATCTATAAAATATTATATTAGTATTGAGTGTATGGCTATTTAAATTTAAAATTACTTCATGTTTACACTGTTCTAGTAGAATTAAGAAAGCATTAAATTTCAATCATTTTGTTTACCTTTTAATAAGTTTTATATATAAATTTATTAATATGATATAATTGTTAAAAATATTTATGTTTTATGCAATAAATTACTTATATATATATATATATATTTTATATAATTCTTATGTGTTAATTTATTAGCTCTTTTGAATTTATAGACTTATGGATTGATTGGATAAAAGATGAAATAGGAATTGCAACTACTGATGAAGAAAAAGAAAATATTATTAAATTATGCGAAAAAGCTGTCAAAGATTATTTAAGTAATTATATTATTCAAATTTTACTTTCTAAGTTTAATTTTGATTTTTGATTGCCTTTTTATGTTTATTTTTACCGTTTAAAGTATTATTTATAATACTCAATATTATAATTGGTAATTTAAGTTGTAATTTATATAAGGTTATAACCTTCTATTTTTTCTAAAAATTATCAATATGACCGTCACATTCAATTGTTGTTAAGAAATCCTCCAGATGGTGTAATAACCTAAATATTATATAAAAGAAAAAAAAATGTAAATCTACTACTATTATAATGCATTTTAAAATATAAATAACTAAATAAATTTAGATTAAAAATAATTTAACTTTTCTCATCTAAATTATTAAATTAATTAATATCTATCTTAAATTAATTAAATTTAAATAACATGGTACTTAAAAGTCAAAAGTGCATACTCTAAGTTTAATGTTTGATGGTATGGGGCTGTAGTATAGGGCAGTGCTTCTCAACCTTTTTTGTTATAGGGCCCCCTAAATGTAATGCAAAACTGTCAAGGCTCCCTTCCATGGATGTAAAAGCAAAAAATAAATAAAAAAAGGTCATCAGTATTATTTTTTTCAATGATATACTAATATACTATACTTACATGCACTAATTTCACAATTTCACACAAATAAATTATTAAAATGTATAGATGTATAAGACTTAAAAACATATATTATAAACAAAAAAAGAATTGGTAAAAAAGGCTAGGTTAATAATAATAATAAATAATAAAAATAAAAAATGTGAATTAATTTTATTAATATGACGGTTGGGCTTGCATATTTTCGCATAACATATTTATGTCAGGTGTGATATTCGAAACTTTCCCGATGTAATAACAATTTTATTATTATTTAATAACAGTAATCTAACATTAGACTTTATCGACAATGATTAATCATATGGTCGGTTATAATGGTTATATAATAACTGAAAAACCAAAAATATTTTAAATAAAAAAATAATAAAAAAAATATTTTAAGGCCCCCCGATCATATAGCCACGGCCCCCAGGTTGAGAAGCACTGGTATAGGTAATGGGTACATACATGCAAATGTGTGACGTTTAACTATGTCTGTAATCTATGAATAAAATAATAATTTCTTTGAAAATTTTTGTAATAAAATCTTATTGTGCAGAACAATATCATTTTATGTAATTACATGGTAAAAAACTCTTTTTTTTTATTTTGTTTTAGAGAAGAAAATATACATGAAGTAAATTTTTATATTTTCAATAATATTTTATAGCCAAATAAATAATTTAACAATTTTCACATTTTAACTTTTTAAAAACTTTGTGTACTATTTTTCTTTTTTTTTATATAAAAATGATATCATTTTATCATCAATAATTTTATTTTCTTTAAACGAAAAAAAATTGGATTCTCTATTATAAATTTACATTGAATGATTTTTCTCGTGTAAAATATATTTTTAGATTTAATAGCATATTCTTCAAATTATTTATCTTAATTAATGAATAATATTGTTATTACAATATTTTTGTTCATATTATTATACATTAATTATTACATTTTAATTTATCATTTTATTTGTTGCTATACTGAATTTGTTCTTATTTTATTATAGGTATAGATTTGTGGTTAGAGTATGTACAGTTTAAAATTGGTTGTATGTCTGATACCAATGGAACGGAAACTATACGGGAATTAATGGAACGTGCCTTATCTGCTGGTGGTCTTCATGTACCTAACGGAAATGTTCTTTTTGAAGTTTACAATGAATTTGAAAAATTAATTTTATTATCGTTGAAGGTTGAATAAAAATGTCTTATATTTATTTAAGTATATCATTAAAACTAAATGAGTTTTTATTTGTAGGAGGGTACTGATGAAAAATCCATAAATGACCAAAAACGCCGTATAAATAATTTATATCGTCGTCAACTTTCTGTTCCTTTATTTGATATGGAAAACACTTATGCTGAATATAAGCAATGGCTTGCTTCTGAAAATATTGAGATAGAAAAATCAGTTGAAGATAGCTACAAAAAAGCTCTTAATAAATTACAAAAAATTCAAATTTTTGAAGACCGTTTGGTAAGATTTGATTATTGAATTATTAAATACAAATACATTTTATTTTTTAAATTGTATTACTGTGCTTTTTCTTTTATCATATAATCTCATTAATTTTTTTTTAAAATGATTTTATAAATATTTATTTAGCTATCTTTAGAAGCTAAAGATCGATTGGATTCTTATATAGAATATATTCAATGGGAAAAAAATCCTAAAGAAGGTGGAAATAAGCCAACTCGAATTATATGCTTGTATGAACGCGCAATTGCTGATTTACCTTTGATACACACACTTTGGGCTGATTATATTGACTACATTGCAGTAACAATTAAAGAAGCTGATTACATATTAGAAACTTGTAAGAGGTCTGTAGCTAACTGCTCATGGTCTGCAGATCTTTGGACAACTTATTTAATTCAAGCTGAAACTTATAATCAATCACATGAAAAAATTACAGGTTTATTATAAATTTTTTCATTTACTAACAAATTGCTGATTTTTTTTTAAGGGATTTCAATGATAGTGCTATTATCTCACTTTGCTTAGTGTTTCATATGGTAGGGGTACCATTGAGGTATAGTTGGGTTGATTCATATTGAAACTTGTATTTAAAAATAATTGTTTGAGGGTGGTTTCTTCTGTTTCTTTTTTTAGGACTATGATCCAGCTTGGAAAGCTAATTTACCAGGGATTGGTCATTAAAGCAAAGTCCTTTATTTCACTCGAGCTACATTATCCCTCCCCTCACCAAATTTTAATTTTAATTAAACATATACTTCATAATAATTTTGTTTTAGGAATTATGGAAAAGGCAATAAGCTCATGGTTTAGTTCATCAGCAGAATATCGTTCTTTATATCTTTCTTACATTTTTTATTTGAGAAGACGTCTAAATAATGAAAATGCTGATACGAAATTAAAACAAATTCAGGATATAAGAACGATGTTAGAACAGGCTCAAAAATTTCTTCTTGAAAGTATGTATTATAGATATAAAATAAAACTATGGTCTGGGTCTAATTATTTTTAAACCAGATGGATCCCTTCATCCTTATCAATTATAGAACTATGTAATATTATGTATCCTAATGCACCACTAGCCTATTCCTGAAGTACCACGGTCATGAAATAATGAAATTAATGTTAGGTAAAATAGTGATAATTTATTATTCATGTTACTTGAGTTATTGACAATAAGGTAAACTAAACTTCAACTAAAATTGGTTTAAAAAGACACTACCAGGTAAAATATTTGTGAATAGTTTTAATATATATATTATATAATTTTTTAAGAAAAAGAGCCTCGCCCATATATCTTAATAAAATAAAATAAAAAGTATTGATTTATTAGTCTTTAAATTTGTAAAAAATTTACATAAATACTCGGTGTTAAAATTTTATAAATTTAACAGCACGCTAACAAAAATCATTGTAAATAAATTTTAATATGAGCTCTTTAAATCTTATATAATTACTTTCCACTAGAAAAATAAGTATATTAATTTTACAATGCCAGTTGTTCCACTTTATTAAAAATATATATTTTTTTTTTAACAATGATTTTAATAATGATATTAATTAAATCAAAATTAAATTATAGGCTTTGGACATTCTGGAGATCCAAATTGTGAATTACTTTTATGGTGGACAGATTTTGAAGCTATTATAACTGGTGATATGGAACGTGTTCGAACTATGTGGAATGAAATTTTAAATGCTGGTCTAAATCAATATTCTTCTTATTGGATGAAATATATAAATGTTGAAATGTATGTATGATTTAAAATGTCAAAGCTAACTGTCCGAGTTATAAATTAAAATAATAATATTACAATTTATTTTTAGTCAATTCGGTGATCAAAAACATGTACGTAAAATATTTGCACGAGCATTAATGACTAATACAGACTCACCTGAAACAATTGGTTCAGAGTGGATTAGATATGAAACATTGTATGGTGATTTAAACGCATTATTAAATTGCAAAGAAAAATATAAAACTAAGTAAGTTATTGTTTATTATAATACTATTTTTTTCCCCATTATTTACAATTTATGTATCATAATTGAAAATTATTTTTTTATAAATTAATATTTAAATGCATTAAAAAATAAACATAATTTTTAAATAAACTTAATATTTTTTATTTTTACTTATACTTTTATTATTAGGATGAAGCAAGTACAAGAAATACAAGATAAAGAACAAAAAACAGATAACAAGATGGGAACTAAAGATAAAGAAACAAAAAAACGAAAAGTAATAAAAATTGGGCTTAAGACTTTTAAATTATGTTAATTATTTTTTTTCTATTTTAGTGGAATGAAACAGAACAAATTAGTAATAATGATAAATCAAATGGAAATTTTAAAGTACCATTTGCCAAGAAAGATGTTGGACAAGAATCTGAAGCTTCCCCAGTTAAAAAACTTCGAACTAGTAAGATTCAACACTTATAATATTTACTTTAATTTTTATATAATACATATTTTGCGTATAAGACTAGTTGAATTACTTGACTTCATCAATGAAAATAAATACTTATCTTTATGTTTGGTTGGGTTATTATAGACAAAATAAAAAAAATTATAATCATCGTTTTGTTAATCCCATTGTAAATTCTATGATATTTGTTTATTGATATTAACAGACAAAACGCCTTTTTACTCCATTCTCTGAGTCATCCATAAAATATATATTTATAAAAACTTTGGTTCTTCTCATTCACTGGTTAATACTAAACCAGCCTAATTATACATTTGATCTTGAACTTAAAATGTGGGCATTAAGTTTCCATGATTAATTTCAGTTGCATCAAACGATGTCATTTGAAAAGCCCAATTATGCACAAGATATTTTGAATTTTGATAAGAACAATTTTAGATTTAAAATTAATTCCATCGCCATCTGTTTTCTTGAAAAAGGCGTTTCCATTATTTTCCTGTTGTGTTCCACAAATGTAGTACATTGGTACCTTAACAAATCTTCTTCTTCTTCTTCTTCTTCTACTTCGCCTTCCTCCCAACTATATGGGGTCGGCCACCCTTGTCCTACACCTCCACTTTACTCAGTCAATCACATCTCCTCTGCACACACCGACAGCCCTCATGTCATTCTCCAAAGTCTCCAACCATCTCTTTTTTGGTCTTCCTCTTCCTCTTTTCCCTTCAACGTCCATCTTCATAACCACTCTTACTGCATTCGTTTCCTCTCGCCTCATCACATGCCCAAACCATCTCAGCCTATTTTCTCTCATCTTGTCCACAATTGGCGCTACACCAACACTATCTCTCACGTATTCATTCCTTAATCTATCTTCTCTTGTCACTCCACTCAACCATCTAAGCATTCTCATTTCCGCGACACTCATACTTTGTTCTATTCTCCTGTTAACCACCCAACACTCTGAACCATACAGCATAGTTGGTCTCACTACACTTTTATAAAATTTACCTTTCAGCCTAATTGGAATTCTCTTATCGCATAACACGCCCGATGCTTCTCTCCATTTCATCCACCCGCACTTAATCCTATGTTTTACATCAATGTCAAAGCCCCCGTCCTTTTGAACAAAAGATCCTAAATATTTAAAGCTCTCAACTTCACCTATCACATCACCATCTATTGTCAGTTGTCTCCTCATTCCTTCAACTTCTTGGTCTCTTTGTCCAAAATCATACTCAATATACTCAGTTTTATTTCTACTAATTCTCAATCCCTTTTCTTCGAGGGCTAACCTCCACTCATTTAACCTATTATTGACAACTTCTAGGTTTTCTCCTATCAGAACTATATCATCCGCCAACATCATACACCATGGTATCTCACCCTGTATCTCCTTTGAAACCTCATCCATTACCACTGAGAACAGGTAGGGACTTAGAGCTGACCCCTGGTGCACACCTACTCCTATACTGAAACCTTCTGATACTCCACACCGACTCTTAACACTAGTACTCGACCCTTCACACATATCCTGGATCAAATTAACATACATTTTTGGGACATTTTTTATCATTAATGCCCACCTTAAAACTTCCCTTGACAACCTGTCATACGCCTTTTCTAAATCTATAAACACCATGCATAGTTTTTTATTCTTTTCTCTGTACTTCTCTACTAATTGCCTAACACAAAATAATGGCTCTATTGTCGATTTTCCTGGCATAAAACCAAACTGGTTTTCTGATATCGACGTCTCACTTCTTATCCTCTTCTGTATAATCTTTTCCCAGATCTTCATACTATGACTCATGAGCTTTATTCCTCTATAGTTCCCACATTCTTGTATGTCTCCTTTTCCTTTAAATATTGGTACAATAAAACTCTTTCTCCAATCTTCTGGCATTTTTCCCTCTATCAGTACCTTATTAAAAAGATTTTTCAACCACCCAATGCTTACATCTCCTAACATTTTCCACACCTCTACAGGTACTCCATCTGGTCCTACCGCTTTTTTCTTTTTCATAGCCTTCACCGCATCTCTCACTTCCTCCTCCCCCACTAGACCAATCAATCCTTCATTCCATGACATACTCTCTAAAACTTCTTTTAGATATTCCTTGTTCAGTAATTTCTCAAAATATTCTTTCCATCTTTTTTTCACATCCTCATCATTTGTTAAAACTCTCTTATCCTCATTTTTTATACACCAGACATCTTGGAAATCCTTGGATCGCTTTTCTCTCACCTTCGCCAGTCTATAAATTTCTTTTTCTCCTTCCTGTGTTCCTAGCCGCTCATATAACTCATCATACCTATTAAGCTTTGCTTTGCTTACAGCACTTTTCACTATTTTACATACATTTTTATACTCTATCCAATCTTCCCTCTTCCTACTTTTCTGCCATACCTTAAATTGCTTTTTCTTACTCGCTACTACTCTGGTACTACTACTGGTTAAGGTACTCTTGGTACCTTAACAAATACTTCTTGCAAATTACTCTTGTACAAAGATTAAAAAATGGCACGTGTCAGTTTTGGAGAAGATAATCGCTTTTGGAAATAATATTCAGTTAAATAGACACATTCATTATTTTCTAGGTGCACATGAGGTGTGTGACGGTGGGGTTCCTTTTCGTTGTTTTGGTTGTTATAGCAACAACAAAACAATTGTCCGGTTATTATCATGTGTATTGATGTTTCCTTTTCCTTTTTTGTGATAAAAGGTAATTTATGTCCTTCTCCAAGATTTAATCTAGATCTGTACCAAATTTAATAAAAATTGGTTTAGTAGTTTTATTTTTAAGTTATTCTATAATATAAGTAGATAAATTAATTAATATATATATATATATATATATTAAATTCATTTTTATTTTTAATTTAAACGTTATTATTATAGCTTTCGTACAGTAAAAATATAAAGAATTTTTCAGTAAATAGATTTTTTGTACAATTTTTATAATAACTTAATATTTACAAACAACACGGTTTAGATTCAGTTTATTATAACTTTATATAATTTATTATTGGATATTTTATCTGTTGAATTACTATGGGTTTCTACCCAATCTAATGTTATGTTCAGCTTTTGATAATGTGAAATTACTGATAATAATTTGGAATTTCCGAATACTTTCATTCTCAAAATTTTACTGAATTAATTATATGTTTTTAGTCTTCATTCTGTATTTTATTATGTACTCCATACTGCTGGTATAGTGAATATTTATTATTACATTATTAGAAGTACAACTTTTTATTAATATGGTTAATATGAAAAAAATATTCAAAAAAATGGGTAAAATATTATATATAAATAATAACTACAGTCATAATGTTTTTAAAATAAAATATTTATAAATTTGGTATAAATTGTTATAGCTGAAATAAACCTAGATAAAGGTGGTCGACACATGGAGATTGAAGGTAAAGAAGATCGATCTGTATTTGTTAGTAATTTGGATTTTGCTGTGACTGAATTGGAGGTGAAAGATGCATTGTCTTCAATTGGCCACTGTGAAGTACTATTAGTAAGAGATTTTAAGGGTCGATCTAAAGGATTTGGTTATGTGCTTTTTGAAAAGCCAGTAAGTATGACAAACATAGCTATTGTATAATAATAATATATATATATATATTATTAGTAATCTAATTTTGTTTCATAGGAAATGGTTTCAGAAGCATTAAAAAAAGATCGTGAACTTGTAAATAATCGACCTATGTTTGTGTCTAAATGTGAACCTGATAAACAAAGTAGAGAATCAGGATTAAGATTCCCTACTAAGTTAGAAAAAAATAAATTGTTTGTTAAAGGTAAAACGTTAAAGATTGCTAAAAATATGCTTTTTTTATTTATTATTTAAAATGTGACAACACATCACATTTGCATACTAGTGTAGGGTTTAATTAATTACAATGTATATATATATATATATATATTTTATTTATATTTATTTGTCTGATTTTAATTAGTAAAACATAAATGTTATTGTCATAGTTGAATTAAATAAGTTTTATTACTTATATAAGTAGAGCATATTAATTTTTGGATTTACTTTAAAGAATTATTGAGCTTAAAATTGAATAGTATCAATAATCGATATTGTTTTATTATATTAATATTAATAACTAGGGTTCAGAAGTTGTAGGAATTGCATATTGTTGTGTATGTTCCCAATTTATAGCAGACCAATCTAGAAATCTGAACTATACAATGGTGAGTTAAAAAATTGAAAATGCATATTTTGCAATTTTTTCATATACATTTTGCCTTTTTTAACTCCTACAACTTCTGAGCCATATTAATAATTTTAATATAATTAAATAGCTGTGTATACGCTTAAGCTCGGTCGCCTCGGTCAGTGTCTAATATGTCCTATCCGTCAACCAAATTATGCGGAACAGACAAGCTTGACTAACTTTTCAGCACTGTACTGTAGCTGATCATAAGCATTCATTAATATAACTAAGATTGACCAACGTCAGCGCTGATTATTGGTCAAGCACTAATTCCAACCTTAAACTTTATTATTACATTTAAACTTGAATTTTTCTAGGTTTGCCATTCAATTATACAAAAAATGACATAGAAAATATTTTTAAACCTTATGGAGCTTTAAAAGATGTACGTGTTGTTACATTTAGAAATGGACATTCTAAAGGATTAGCTTATATTGATTTTGAAGACGAAGTAACATGAGTTAACCATAATAATTTATTGTAATTTTAAACTTAATTGTGTGATTGTTTAGATATCAGCTGCTAAAGCATTGTTAAAAACTGACAACATGGTAATTCAGGATAGAACTATTTCAGTAGCTTTGAGTCAACCACCTGAACGCAGAAATCCGTCTGAGAGTAAATCATATCCTCCTGTTGCAAAGTTTAGATCACAAGCTCCAACTTCATCATTAGTGCAGTTAGTGTTTTTATTTTTATAATTTGAATTTTTTTATTTTTAAGTATATTTTTATATATATTTTTTTAGACGTGATCATGCCCGTACAAAGTTATCTTTTACACCTAGTGTATTGCAAAAAAAATCTGATCAGTCTGCTTCATCAACATTAGGAGGTGATACAGCTGCACTAACTAATGATGACTTCAGGAAAATGTTACTTGGTGGCAAATAACTTAATTTAACTATTTAAGTTTAAAATAAAAATAATTATTTTTAATTTTATATTAGATAAGTATTTAATTTCAAGTATGAAATACATTTTATAAATATAATTTCCTATATACTTAAAAAATAGTATCTTGTAAATTACACCTAAATATAATAATTAAAAAATGTATGATTTACTTTTATGGTAAGTGAAATAAAAATATCTTACATCAGTTTACAGTTCTATAGCATATCTTTTTAAAAGTAATAGCAATTATAGATCATAATTAAAATACTTTTTATTCATTTATTTGTAAAAAGCTTTAGATTACAGTTTTTTTTCATTCAGCAATTTTTAATTTTTTTTTTTTTCATTATAACAACAAATACTAGCAAATAATGAATAACAGCTTAATATTTTACTACCTATGATAAAATTTAATATCTAATTTTAATGATCAGCAATTAAATTCAATACATATATATTATTAATTAAATATGTTATTGTTATGAACAGATAAATTATTTAGGTGCTATGAGTCATATCCAGAAATGAAGTACTAGATTTTTCTAATTTTAAAAATAATTGTATTAAAAAAAAATATACACATTCATGTAAGTTATTTTTCTACGTAGTAGCCTTTTGATTGTATGCAGGTACTGAGTTGTGGTACTAACTTTTTAATGGCTTATATAAAAATCTATTTCCAGTTCAGGATCACTTGTTCCACTTCCTTATCATTGGAACATTCTTATACACCCATGTATGTCTTCGGATATATGGAAAGATGAAAGTCATAAGGAGCAAAGTCAGAGCAAGATGATTCAAAAGCTTCCTACTTACTGAAACCAAAAGTACTTTAGTAGCGTTGGAAGTGTGCGGGCAAGCATTGTCGTACAATAAACATACTCCTTTAATTAATCCACAATGAAGGAACTTCATCTATTGTCCTTCGGTGGTCTTCATGAACAGTTCATTCGATTTTTTGCACCAATTTATCAGTCACAATTGATAGTCTTTCACTACTTTAATCATCATGAATATTCGTTCTGCCTTCATTAAACTCATGACACCACTTAAACACGTTCGTTCGGTTCATAACACCTTCACCATAAACATTTTTGATCCGAGAAAAAATTTCTGTAGGTGTTTTTCCTTCTGCGCTAAGAAACCGGATTACAGCACGTACTTCACACTTGGCGGGATTTTTAATAGACATAATTAACAACATTTATTACAAAATCAATTTCCGTACTATCTAGTTTTGACGGTGCTTTCTGTGTTTAGAAAAACTTCCACTACTTTTTAGTGTGGCCAACTTTGAAAAAAAAAATTCCTAGAGGGAAACAGTACTCTTTCTGTACATGCCTCGCACGTTTATAAAAAAGTTAGCTGTTATTAGTGGCATAACTACATAGAAAAGGGCACTGGGTACAGGAAGTAAACTAGGCTCCCTAACAAATATTATTTATATGAAAAGTACCTACCTATAACCTAACCTATACACATCGTATGGTTTTTTTTAATACTTATTATGGAACGTTCAATGAAAATAATTAATAAATATGCAAATTAAAATGAAAATCTATTTTATTATTGATTGTAACTAGAAATAGTCGTAGGTTCAACAGAAGTGGGGGGGGGGCGCTTCCAAAATCCTCCCAAAAAGTTTTTTTACACACAATAACAAAAAAATTATTCAATTATTTTCAAATGATCGTTTAAAAATCCTAAACTTTTCGTCTGACAATTGAATAGTATAAACAATTTATATTGTATGGAATTGGTTATAGACACCAATAATTGTGTTGTGTTATTCGATAATATAATACAGCGTACCTACTCTAATAACAATTTTTTAAATGTTATCTTTGTTATGGCAGGAAATCATTGACCGTCCGCGTCTCAATTCGCTTGGCCATTTATGTAGAAAAACAAAAACTAGTTCTATTATTACAGTATGTACTGTAATATTCTATATTACTACCCTGTTTTCAAATAGTTAACTTTATAATAATTATTATTAATATATTTTATATTGTTATTATTTATTTCTTAATATCTTTAAATATTAATAATAAATAAAATATACAACATTGACTGTTTTAGGGACAATTTTAAATGATCAAAGATCAAAATTTAAGCAACTGAATTTTTTTGGTTTTTTTTTATCTAGCGTCATCTTGCGGCTCTATGTCGTGTAAATATATATATAAAACACATCGCTGTTGAGTACGTTATATTTATACATACGATTTTTCATTATTTGATTAAATTTAAAAAAAAATAATCTTTTACATTCCTATAAAACCTATTAAAATAATATCTTAATATATAAAAGGCAGAAAAACAAAAAATAAAATAATTATAAAATCAATACAATTTTACTTTTGACTGTAAAAATTGGCGAAACAGAGTTCTACAAATATCCAGGTTATGCACACATTCGACATATTTTATGCATATACATTTTTTTCTCATTTTAATAATGTAAGACAAAGATATAACGGCAGATTTTTAAAACAGTTCATATTCTTATATATGAATGTTAGCACAAGACTTGTCGACACTAAAAATAATAATAATGTTATATAAAAATAGTCATTACCAGCGTCGATAATATTAAATATATCATGTATGTACAGGTTTTATTTAGACAAACCACTATCACTTCATTATTCAAGTGTAATCACAATTCGTGTAATGTAAAATAATAATAATAATAATAATAATAATATTAACAATAAAAATATTTCTACAGCATAGCAATCGTTATTATTGTTCATGAGTGTTAGACAAGATTGTCGGGTACGCCATTGAAGCCTATAGCGGTCTTTTTCACTCTAGGGGGCGGAACGGGCTGCTGCTGTTGTTCTTCGGTGTTGCCGTTTTTCTTCTTCTCTCCGTTACCGTCACCCTTGCGCATGCAAGAGTAAGACGATTCGGCCATCCTTCTCCACCACGATTTGACGTTGTCGCCGGCGTGGTAAAAGTACCAGTAGACGAATGCGAACACGACCGAGACAAAGCCCAGCGACAGCAGCACCGTGGACACGACGAACACGGCCAAGCCGAAGCCGGAACCACTGGGCGGCGGTTGCCGTCCACCACGTGATGAGTCCGGTATCTCGTTCGTCTCCACGGGCTCCGTGCTGGACTCCACGTCGGTGGCCTTGGTGCCGGTCGCCGCGGTGCTCACGGTGACCACCGGCACCGTCGGATACGGTGACGTGTCCACCGTGCCGTCCCTGTCGGACACCGAGATGTCCGCGCACGCCCTGAACTCCTCCTGGGGCCCGCAGCCCACCGCGCCGGTGCCGTTCTCGCACACGCCCCAGTTGTTGCCGGCCACGTACTTCCACTGCAACACGCACTGGCTGCACGTCAGGCCGTCGGGCAGCGAGTACCTCATCTCGTACACCTTGTTCTCCGTGCCGGGATAGTAGCGCGTCTCGTGGAACGTCTCGTCCGCGTCCTTGGTCCTCACCCTGCGTAACACGTGTTTGTCCAAGCACGTCTGCGTGGCCACCTGCTTGGGCGCGTTGTTCGGGCACAGCCTGAACTCGAAGTACCCGCGATGGTTGGCCGTCAGTTCGACGCGCACGATTACCGGCTGCCCGGTCTTGTAGCGGCGCACGATCACGCCCAACCCGTACTTTCCGCCGGCTTCGTGTAGCCTCGGCTGCATCGGAGACGAACAAAATAAAAAACAATTTAGTAAAATCGTCGATCGCTTTGCAGCGCGTCCGTGCACGCACTCTTGTAAGAATGGTAGGCCCGGGATACACTCCTTCCCCGGGGGGTATTACGTAACGACGATGAACTCGAAAGAACCGTTTTGTAAACGAATCATGTTTTAAAATAATATGCTCTGCGTGTCGACCTGTAGGCCACCCTTTTATTACAGACGAGGTCGAATTTTAAAGGGGGATGGGAATGGCTGGAGTTAACAGTGATAACCATCCCGAGTGGCGAAATTTTGTGCATGGTAAATCGTTATATTTATAATTTTTTTCTGTAGGGAGGAGCATCTCTAATCATTATATAACTCATTGTTCTATTCAAAGTCTACAAAGTTAAAAAGTGGTTCTAGGAAATCTTATATCCTCGTACGGGTATATTTTTTTTTGCAAAAATGCTAAGTTTAGCGCTGATTACGAATATAAAAGAAGTATACCTGTGGCGAATCCCACGGATCGCCGCATATACCGCATTTGCCACCGTTCGTCTGGTATTGCCTTGTAAAGCCTCCACAATACAACTCGTGGTCGTTATAATTCGGTGGTGTGTTGAAGCCGTACCTGTTTGGAAAACGTGAATAATTTTATTTCGTTAGTTTTTGAAGAATATTATTATAACTAATGACGTCCGTTGGATTATATCATAAGACCTAAGACCGTACCCGGTCATATCACGTCGATTTAAGGTTTGTACTCACCTCCACATGGATGACCGGGAAGGTGGTTCGATAAGTCGTCCATGTCCATTGGATACTTCGTATTTGGATGCCCATAGAATAAATCCGATAATCAGTTTTGGTCCGAATAACATGATGATCTGTAGCGAAAAAAAAAGTATTTTAAATTAACAAATAACATGTCATTACTACTTTTTTAGTCTGTATTATGATAATTAAAAACAGTAATAAACATATCTTAAAGAGATTCAATTTCATGGGCATTCTGTAGAAATATATACGTTAATGATAATCTAATATTATATGGCATACCGTGTTAAATTCCTTTCAAATTCACCGACTCCATTGCTGCCAAAGAGTAAAGAGAGTATTATTGATTCGATTCGCCCAAAGCAAAAAAAAAGTGAAAACCATTAAACAAGTTTTATGTTGATTTTAAACAACATTTAATACACGAATGCGGTTTATCATAATTTAATTTAAACGCAAATCAATGTATATCACTTAAAATAATAACAAGGTGTATAATGTATCAATTACTTAGTGACTTTCTGATTTAAAGTTGCCATGCTCGATGCTTAACTATCTAAATTTCACGTCACAACCTCACAACCGTAGTAGGTACCGATATTACATGAATATACTACTAACAAGTTGAGTATAGTGCAATTATTTTTAATGATCCCTACATGATGTCAATATAAAACGTCTACGGGATATCTTTGAAATTTGTTATAACTATCTCATGTAATAAGATTTGTATACCTACTTATAAGATTTAAATTAATGTTTTGAATCTTAACGTTGCTAAATAATAAAAAAAAACATTAATTGTTCGTGACCCATACTCACTAATCACTGTATTATGACAGTGTGACATAAATAATACTTCATGACTTGAGTATACAAACCTAATAACTGAAAGACATTCTTAATTAATTTTAAATTAGTACATTTTTATCAATTGAAGGCTTACATAACAAGATATCATGTTGCTCATGTTAAATCTATAATTAAATTAGAATATTGTTGAGAAATAATTTGCAAGAAAGTAGATTCCTAAAAGTATTAAATACTATATAATTTTAAGTTATAAGGTGCTATCCCTTTCAGTGCTAAAACGACTAGAAATATACGCTAAAGACATAATTGGAGAATACCAGTGTGGATTTATAAAAGGGAAGTCAATAACAGACCCGATCTTTACTATTCGGCAAATAATGGAGAAGTATTATGAATATGATAAGGACCTGTTCATGATTTTTATAGACTTCAGACAAGCCTATGATAGTATCAACAGACAACAATTATGGATAGAGCTGAGGAATTTTGAGATCCCAGAATAGCTAGTTAGATTGATAGAAATATGTAATTCAAACACATACTGTAAGGTACAGTACCAAGGGGAGCTATCACAGTCCAATCCGGATTAAAGCAGGGTGATGCAATGTCTCCTTTACTATTTAATTTAGCACTTGAAAAAGTTATTAGAGATATATCAGTAAATCATGAAATGGAGCTGAACGGCAAAAATGTAATGCTAGCGTACGCTGACGACATTGTTATTATAAGTGATACAGAAAACAATGTAGTTAAGGCCACAGAGAAATTAATAGAGTCCAGTCACAGAATCAATGAGGAAAAAACCAAGTACCTAATAATGACTAAACGTACAGTAAATAAAACAAAACTAAAAGTGGGCTCTTACTCATTTGAACAAGTGAATGAGTTTAAATACCTTGGAGTAAACATAAACTCAAAAAATAACAAGCATAGTGAGATCCAATTGAGAATAAATAGTGCAAATAAAGCGTATGTTGCCATGAATAAGATGCTAAGCTCTAAACTTTTGTCCAAAGAAACGAAAGAGAAACTGTATACTTCTTTTCTACGTCCCATAGTAATGTACGCATGTAAGACTTGGTCTACGACACAGGGAAACGAAAAAAAATTACTTACCTTCGAAAGGAAAGTCCTAAGGAAAATTCACGGACCAGTTCGACTTCAAAATGGAGAATATGAGAGAAGAAAAAATAAAGATCTGGAAATGTTATTTAACAAGCCGAATATAAGATTATTCTTGAAGGCAAAGCGCTTGGAATGTGCTGGCCACGTCTGGCGAGCTGACGAAAATATTATAAAAAATGTCTTAATCAGAAATTAAGGTAAGACCTTACCAGAGATGGTTAGATAGGGTAAAGAAGGATATTTTAAATACTGTCAATTTAAAACGATTAGATGACGCAATGCACCGGAATGGATGGAGAAACTTGGTGGAAGCATGCAAAAAGCCTGTAAAATTAAAATTGTTAAAGGCCTGTATAGCATTAAAAAAGAAAATATAATTTTAATAGGATATAAATCATGTTCTTAATTAATAATAACTAAAAGGTTAAACAATATAACACTATAGAGTAATTTGCTTTTTTGATAATTCAAAGTAACGAAAAGAAAATATAATGCTTACTAAACGAATTTTATGTTACCTACTTATATTTTATAAATTATGGTTCATATTTGATTAATTTTTTAAAAAAAAATTAATTGTATGGGTTTGTAAGAAAAAACAATTATTGTCAGTATATAATAAGTTTTTTATTTAAATTTATATATTGCCCTATAAATAAGAACATGGATATTTATTTTTTTATATTTTTTATTTATATTTATATTATAAGAAATATTATAATTTTTTTAAAATTATCTCTTCAACAATAATCGACATTTAAAACCATACAAATTTCATGCTGAATGCGTAACAAATTCACTCACTTAACAGAGTTAGACTCTAACTAATCACGATGTCCAGAAATTTACAGAAGGCAATAGTTCTTATCTTTAAGAAATAATTTCAAACGTCTATTAATTATTCCGTTTGAAAACATTCAAGTCTTCTTAATTGTACGTGCCTATTCACTCTGTAAGCTTGCACGAAAAATATTCAAGATGCTTATAAGTGAAAAGTAAGAAATATTGCTTATACATAATACAAAATTAAGTCCAAATTAATATAAAGAATAATTAAATATTCAATATATGCAGTAAAAATCATACATTAACATATGTAAAAATTTCATAAAATACCTATTAAGATATTTATAGTATTACTAATTAAGAAAATACTAGATGATGATGGTTAAGATTTCTCTCTATTACGAAGCATTGATATTTTGTGTTTATTTTAGCAGAATTATTTGTATTTCATGATAGACGAATTTTATCCCGTAGACGCAGTGCTGTATGTTACGATATTATAACATCAGATTCTCTTTGATTAACTCTATATTATTGTGATGTTGGGCTACTTTTATCTGATAGAAAATTGTATTGTAGATTTAGTGATTGTAACTTATTTGAATACAACTTTGATAAAGGTTTTATTCTTCCTGAAACATATGTGCTTAACATCACACCGAGTAAAATCATATTAGGAAACAAGGAAAAAGTTGAATTTTACAATTGCCTAGAAGCGAAAAGACTGAAATATAATAGTACGATTTCATTTTACTAAGTACAATTTTGGATTCCATGATAATTGTTTATTGGATAGAAAATTGTTTTTATACACATGCAAGGATGTAACATAAATCTATGACGACTAAATAGTAGAATGTGACGTATTCAACGGTTTGGATTTTCACCAATTGGCTTATCAACCCCTATATATTTTGTGGAACGCGGAATTAGTTGTGTAATAATGGAAAAGCAATAAAAAAATAAATATATGTTCATGACAAATTTAAAATTGATAAAATTATAATAATTACCTACTTAATACAATTTTAATAAGCATAAATGCTATAGAATTATCTAGATTTATGGGAAATAGATTAAACGAAATAAAAAAAATGGCGAGTCGAATATCTTTTTATTATAATACTTTAACCTAACATTTTTTTGTGCGATCTTTGTTATTAATAGCTTTTATATATATATATATATATATATATATATATCAAGACTTCAAGTTGCTCAGTTACTGTAACAAAGAATGGTCGTGAGAAATGTTGGATCTATTTGATCTGTAGTGCTTTCGCCGCTCTTCGTGAGAATAATACATTATATTGTGATGATAAATAATAATAGTAAGTACTTGAATTTTTTATGAAAGTATATCTACAACACGTATTTAAAACCGACCAAATATAATAAGCCTTTATAATACTACTTTTATAAATAATATCAGGCAAGTTTTGTGGCACGAGTACATAATTAATCACTAACCGTTTCGTTTGAAAATTACATTAAATTATGTAATTTCTATATAGCCATTCAGGTATGTTAAAAGCCGTTGTTGGAGTTTGTTTCCTTAATTACGTTCTTGGTTAATTGTTCATTTCATTAAACGTACACTAATTGCAGTCATATATTGAAGTAATGCGAAAAACAATACCGGAGTCGTCATCGATTCAAAAGCGAAAAAAAAGGTGCAATCATATATCAATTCCAATACTAAGATATAAATATACAACCATCATAAATATATAAGAGGAGACTCACGATAGCTTAGCCTTCTCCAAGTCATCTTAAACCCTTCCTAAGATATGTGTACCTATATTGTGTAGAAGACGAAGTTCTTTACTTTTTTTTTAATCTTTTAGACTGTGAATCCTATACATTTGAGCCTTGAGGATCCTATTTATATCCATGGATATTTAAGATATTAAATAATCAAATCTATCAAGTAACCTTTTTTTTTTTTTTTTGTCTGAACCTACGACGCCCCCGGAACTGTTTTCTACATTGCTTCTGGGCAGGTCTATCAAGTAACCTATTTAACACGTAAATAAATATATATAAATTATTCTCATGGTGATTTTTTTGTAAATATAAATCTAAGTATTTTAAATATTTAAAAATTAAATTTGTTTACAAATAAAAAAATAAATTGCGTTTACTGATGATGTTGTGATTAAATTGTGATACAATTTGAATATCAAGTCGATACATTTTAACTCTTAAAAGAAATGACAAACCCAAGAAGCATTTTGTGATTTACGCTAGGAAAAAATTAAAAATTGAATGTCATCGTTATTTCAATTGATATTTGTTATTGTTGGTGAAACAATTTTACACGCATTCACAAGTATACGCCCACAGGTCTATGTAGTAAAACATCCTCTTTTACCGTATTCTCTGTGTTGATGTCCTTTATAATGATGAAATGTGTATTTTATGTCTTGTAACCATTTGAATACATAACTTGTGTGTGATGTAGATATATATACGATCGCGTGAACCGATTGGATGACGTTACTGTATCATTTCTCGTTCGTCATTGTTAGTATTTTCTACTATGCCGTTGACACTTGTATTTGTCAACTAGCGATTATGCGCTGAATGTGCCCACACGTCTTCGTGCGTAATGTCTTTTGTACAATGATTGTTAAAAATATAAGTTTAAAAGTAATATTTAAATAAAGACTTGTTGCATTACGTTTAAGCTTTTTCATAGAGTATGATAATTATACGTTAAATTTGAAAACTTTATGTCATTCACGAACACCAGAACTTTGCAATTTTATACTTAAACTATTAAGTACATGTTTAAATAATGTACTAATTTACTAAAAAATATTTACTAATTATATAAAAATAATAAAATTAATATAAATAGTCAGTTATATTTGAAAAAAAATATTGTAAATAAATTGATTGACTTAAAAGCTATTATTATAAATATATTATGAATTATAAATCAGTTTTTTTTTCATCTATTGTTTATTTTTTATTAAACCACCCAAGTTAATTTTTTAATGATTAATAGGTAGGTACATCTATATAATATATTGGGTAGGTACAGGTGTGGGCGAAATGAAACTTATTTTTGATGAGGTTAAACTTGATGCAAATTATTGTTTCCTAGTACAGTAGCAAACAATTTTCAAATAAAGTTTGAATAATTTATTCGTATTTATCATCATCAATAAAAGATTTCTATCTTATTAAATAATAAAAAATAAAGCCTGAGTTTATACGGGAAAATGTAAATACTTAAACAATCATGTCGAGTGCCTGTTGTAAATATTTTGTGATATATTCACATGAAATATATAATATAATAATTTTTATGAAAGCAAAATTGTAGCTGGCAATTAATAATGAATTACTGAAAAAAAGGTTGATTTTTTATCTAGTATTTTGTATTATGTTTATTAATTATAAATGTTTGAAATAGAGAATACCAAAAATACAAAAAAAATACATAATTATAATATATGAATTTTCCTTGTTTTATAAAATTATTAAGATATTATCTTTTAAATCAAGATTGTTTTTCACAGGGATAATTTAAATACCATCAGTATTAAATATTATATACTTAAATTATTATAAAACATAAAAAAAATAAAAATAGGTGAATCAATTCTGTTAAATCTGGAATATACAGAGAAATTATTTATTGAAATGCAAGTGGGACTTCCTCTGAACAAAATTTGAAAATACAATGTATCAATTTTCTTTTATTTACTTAAATATTTTATTCATCTAATAATTTATTATACAATATCAACTTTAATATCAAAAAGAAATTAGGTCATACCGAGTTGGTATTTTATTCTGTTACCTGATCGGGGTCAGCGTGGAAAGCGATAAAAACATTATATCGTTTGAAAAATCTTCTCGTTTTCTCGTCTTAATGAACATTAACATCTATAGTATATGGAGACATCAGTATTATCATAGATCCAATAATATAAGAGTGATCACTAGTTCCAAGAGTATGTTTTTTTTTTTTTTTAGAAGAAGAGGGTTGAGGGTTAGCCTGTCAGAGTCTCAAGGTTAACAAAAACTAGTACAAATAGAACTATAATAACGGAAAAAATATGCACTTGTTTCACTACATGCACTCGTATAACAATATAATAACTACGTATGTAAATATATAATAATGTTATTGCGCCATTTTAATTATATTATATTTACACATTGAACTATGCACGGTATGATGTGCGTATGAATAATGAAACTAGCACAGTTCAGTGAACAAACAACAGCCAATTATTCTATCCGATGGTTTAATTCGATCGAAATATAGGTATTCATAATGATAATATAACAATAAGTATCTCGTTGTGGCCGAACAGACGGTGCGCGTACCTAATCACATCATGCCGTCGCGTCTAGTAGTTTTCTAGGGCTCTCATTATCAACAATAGTTTCCGTTTAGCAATCCGTCGGAACTACATGCATTGTATGTACAAAGTGGACGCTTTTTCGTATAAAAACGGTGCAAGAGGAGCAATAACATGCTTTGATATTAAATTATATGCATATTTGTCGGTTCGTGTGCTGTAAAGAATACTGCAAAGCTGTTCTCGTAGAATACGCATAATACGTTTTGTTTCAACCGTAAGTTGGTGGAAATTGTAAATAACGAAAAGTAATTTATTTTCATAAAAAGATTAGGTTGATTAAAAATGTTGGTATTAAATGAACAAAAAATATTATATATATATATATATAATGAATACTTATTGGTAACGTAAACTTTTAGAATTTATTTTTTTTTAATTTATTTTTTGTCATATACTCATTGGTTTGGTTTTTAAGTAAATATCAAATATACCAGTCTAAAAGCTCTAAATAAAATTATGTCACGACCTTTTTTACACGTAATCATCATAAATATATAACAAAAAGACATAAGGAGTACCGTCAGGAAATGACTTCTCTAACATAAGTCTTCTTTGACGATGAATATATATATATACCAATTAAATAAAAATATAAACTTTCGGAAAAACGTAATCATAAGTCATAGCCAAAAAATAGGAGTAAATTCACTTTCCCCGGAGCAATAATATTTCGAAAATACTAGCTGAGCAGTTACGATATACGTTATATCTATATTATAGATATAACGATAATCGCCTCATTCTTACGGCCAGTGAAACGAAATGATAATAAATATAACAATGAGCACCCAATATCGCTGTAGACTTTAAACGTATAGACACACCAAATTAACCATAAAATATCTTAAGAATAATAGTTTATTACTACTAAATACCAGGAAATGATTCGTAATTTTTTTTAATGAAGTTATCAAATATACAAAAAGTCAGCTACAGTCTTAGTCTTATCGGCGAGGAACCGCAATATCCTGTCCAAGTGTTTTGACAATGTGAGGAAACCCGACGTAGTTGAGATGTAATAACAATGTTACCGTATTCAGCTGTGAAACTTATATAAAACAGAATATTATATGTCGTGTACTTGAGGCGGAGAAGCCGTCGATCTCCTTATCGAGTTCCGGTCGATCGGTGGAATTTGCATGCGCAAATTCGATCGGCGGTACTGTCGCTCACACGTCTATGACCGTAATAGACAAGCGTTAGAGTTGTATATATATATATATATATATATATGTTTATGTTGATATACTATCACGTGTTGTCGTCATTATTTCCATTATATTAAAATATATTGTATCGACGGCGACTGGCGAAATTAAGTAGTTCTCAACGGTGTCGGCGGCGACTTTACGTAACCCGACGACGTAATGGAATTACCTGATTACCGTGTGCTCGCGTACACGTTTATAAAATTATATATCGCCTTATTATTATTTATTAAATTATGTATACATTGCACCCCGTGCAGCGTGTTTCAGATAATCGAATCAGTCCGTGTATATTTATTCGCCCGGATTCTCTCTCATTGTCGTCGCGCAGCGGTCACGCACGGCCGGGCACCCAGCTCGCGTTACGGAGGCTATAGGTACGTATCTAAGGCATTCTCATCGTTCCAGGTGCCATGCACATGTTGTCGTTACTATTCTAATACTTTCAGTAATTCCGTTTATAATATATATGCAAGAAGATAATTATTTATACACGTCGTCTACACAGGCCCTGTAATATCCGAAATCGATATAATTATAATTTTCATAATCAATTGGTATACAATCATCCACGAGTGAATAAATAAATAACGAAGAGTTTATTTCATCTAATAAGCTGCACCATTAATTTGGTAATAGTTTTTTTAACGTACACTATATTTTATGTTTAGTATAAAAAGTATCTACTTTGAGTATAGTTTCGACTGTTAACAATATACTAGGAAAATGCATGGAATAAGTCCCCAGGAGACTCATTTTTCGTTTAAACTGTCCAGTTTATTCGAGATGACGATATATTACCCTGCCTGTGTATTTTTTCCTTGTATTAAATCAACGAGTTTTTGGTAAACTATAAAAGTTTTAGTGGACCGCAATCCCTAATAATAAGCTCTCGCGCCCCACGCAATGCATAAGATCATAATATTATGACATCTTATGATCATCGTAATATCACGAGTTATGTTAACGGAATCCGTTTATAGACTTCAGCGATATGTATAATTAATGTTTAATGTTGGCAGAATCCACGTGAACCATCACGTATACCTTTGCACACTAATTGCGAAATAATTACCTACTATAGAGTTTAATTAGCGAAATATAGGTATATTAATATGTAATACCATGGGTATTGTAAGAAAATACAGCTGCAGGTTAAGTGAAAAACAAACAAACGATGCGATGAAGCGACGATACACTTTCTATACACATGTTCATGCATACGATATAATGTGCTAATATTATTACGCGTATACGTATATTATACGCGTATTATAATCGGCAGCTGTTGTTTCGTTACAATGGACACGCGCGGTGTGTTATCGTCTTCTCGTGCGGTCGCATGCGAACTTCAATTGTTTCTTCTGCCACCGAAACAGATAGTAATACCGTATAATGTATACAGTAACATACTAACAGCTGAGCAACAATAAAAATAACGAAAAATTATGCCCAACTACTTATATATATATATATATATATATATATATATATATATATATATATATATATATATGTGTGTGTGTGTGTGTGTGTGTGTGTGTGTGTGTGTGTAAGTATAAAAACGCGGTTGTAAAATAGCCGTTCGCTTTCACCCAAAAATTGCATTCACCCTACGAATACATAAAATATTAGGCTGCGGTTTCCGCAAAACGCACTCGTCATGACGTACTTACTACACTACTGTTATTATTTATATTATTATTATTATTGTACATACACTTGTGTTTGCGGTTACGGATTTGTGTATTTTATACACGTATTTTTTCGTAAATTTTTTTTTTGTCGCCAATTTTATTCATTATCATAAATTGTTATTGACAACACTTTCATAGTAAAGGTCGCGTGCGCACTTGTAATCGAATGTATCCTATATTAAGAAGCCGACGCCGACGCCGACGTAAAACCCCGTAATCGAATCTCGAATGCACTTTCTTCTATGTCCGCGTGGATAATACATTAAAAGTATTCACGATTATCGACGTTGAAACCAGAAAACAGTCTTTATGGTTTCTTATTTGAATTTATCCTAAATGTACTATCATTGATTATAAAATAAAATCGTTTATTCTATAGTAAATGGTATTACCAAAACCCGAGAAATTAGGAAGATACAGGTCAAATACAGCCAATATAGGACTACAACAGAATAAGTTAGAACTAATGAGTTAGAATAGAATAGTTGTATTATAGACAAGCTTATAATTGTATACTAATTTACCTAGATATACTTTGTATAGTGTATGCTAACTTAGTATTCATTAAATTTGTTTTTCTTTTTTTCTTTATTTGAAATAAACAATCTTTACCTTAAGGGCACAATAAGTTTATGAGGTTAGAATAGACTACATTCAATAATTACATTAAAACATTTACATTAGATTTAAATTAAAACCTTGCTAGAAACATGTCTTGATCCATGTCAATATGTTAAATTCTTTATTGTTTTCTGTATATATTTATTATGATATTTTATAATTACGCCAAAATGAACGAACTAATCGTATAATATAAGCAAATTGACTTAAATAATAACTGGATTCACGATGACTTTTTAGTAAAATTATTTTATTTTAATACATATACTAACCTTACATTTTTATTACACGGGATTTACAAACGGGAATATATATATATATATATATGAAGAACACAAAGATAATATGCTTAAACAGGATTAACGGAAAACAAATATTTAGTTACATGAAAGGAAGTGCATGTGAAAATGTGTAGTCATTGGATATTTACCTACTATGTAAGATAATAATATAATATAAATAAATTAGTCAAGCTAATGAATGATTCAATACATTTAAAATCCAACTACATTAAGTTGAGATAAAATTTAAGAACTCCATATTTAAAGTTTCTGTTAATAATTAGAGTTCATGAATCACTTAGAATGAATCAAAACATTTCAACAGCCAAATTCAATTTGCAATTTTAAAATTTATTTTTAGTTAAAAAAAAAAAAAATGAAAATTTGTACATTTATTTACTCTTACCTACTTCATATTTTTGGGATGTACTTATAATTAATAAGCTATTTTCTTTCTGAGACGTATATTTATTTATGTACCGAATTTGATTGTAGCTTTTGTTTCAACTAAATGATTTTAAATGACAAATTAGTCTCGATAAACGCCAATAACCTAAGACCAAATTACATATTCACCTTGAATAGTTTCTCTAGTAGTTCAAATGCATTATTTTTATAATTTACTATTACCGTAATGATTTTAATGTTTTAGGTAAAATCAATTATTTTATTTATTCTATAGCTCATACACTAAAATATAATTTAAAGTATAACAGATCTCAATCAAAGCAGATACGATATGACACAAATTGTTTGTTAAAAATATTTATAAAAAGTATATTTGACATACTACATAAAAACGATCGAGAATTATTTATGAGCATAAAAAATATTTTGAGTAAATAATAAACAGTTTTAAAGCAGAATTATTATATGATTTAGTATAATATATTTAGTATAATTATTTATTATATATTATAATATATTTATTTTATTATATATTATATAATATATTTAGTATTAATTATACTATACATTTAATATAACAAATTATGTTTTCGATTTCTATAGCAAAATATATAAGCTACACAGAAATATTTCCGAATGGGTTTAGCGTTGATTTGTACATTAGACCCTTATTTGATAGAGTTTGAATAAGAGTGAAATTTAATTTTGTTAATTCATTATTCCAGTAATCAATACGTACATTCTATAATCATTAAGTCAAAGTCAACTAAAAACCGGTTTACATAGACTCAAACAGGAAACACAATATTTTTTATGATCATAAGTACAGCTTTTTTTAACCACATTTGAAATATATTTAATATAACTATACGTTTAATTTATCAATGTAATTTAGATCAATCAGTTTTTTTTAAAGTTGTTAGTAATTATAACTACTTTCATGAAATATCGCCATTCCAAAATGTAATCATTAAATATCTAGTTTGTATTATATTCGTTTTATATCCATATCAAAATAATTTATTTTAAAATTGTTATTTTTTACTTTCGTATAATTTATTTTTTATTTGAACGCTATTAAATTATTTATACTTATACAAGCCAAAGAAAATAAAAACGAAACAAGTTTAAACTAGTATGAAAATTAAACAGTACCAAGTATTAATGCCATGCGTTTATATCAACATATTATATAAATAATAACATTATGTATTTTCTCTAGGTATGAAAGTCATATCAATTTATTATTTTAGTTAAATCTCATAATTTTGGTGTACGCATGGCAATTGTAATTTATAAATAAAGTTTCCCACGATAAGGAATACTACTTAGCAATTTAATTAGCTATTAAAATACAATTGCATAGAAAAATGTAAGAGTGGACATTGCGTGAAAGTGACAGAATATCTAGATATTTTTTTTAACTAAATTAAAAAATTATCAATAGGCTTATAGCGATTTTATTTTATGAAAATTCAGTCTTTTTAATTTCTATATTGATTTTCTAATAATTACACTAAATTATACATATATTTATATTATCGACATTGGTGTCTTTTAAAATATTTATTTGCCATATTATAGAAGAAGATAATATTATAAATACGTAGTATAAGCGTATAATATATAACACACAGTCAAACATTAAAACAGGTTTCAAGCAATAAAAACATGTTTTACTGTTTGTGATGTACTGTATTTAAACAGATTACGATGAATAATTTGACTTCCTCTCATGACTTTTTGTGTGTGGGCATTTTCAGTGTTGTTGACCTAACCTACTCAAATTCTATTTTTTAGAACAAGTTCATACACATTAATGTATAATACGTCGGATAAGCAAATGACATCGATATATTTATTATATATTTCAATAAGTTATAAAGTATGCATAATGATAATTTCTATAGTATTAGACATATGACATTTTTTTTTGTAATTTTACCCAACAATTTAACAATTTTGGTTTGAAATTATAACTATTTATGACATTTTTTTTCTAAAGTTCAAATAATAATTGAGAAATAAAAATATGTTTCAAGTAATAAGGATAAAATTTAACAATAATTTTAGATATTAATATTAATTATCATCATAATTTATATATTAATTTGTTACCTATGTATTTTAAATTTTTGTTGATACTTTTTGTCCTGCCTCAGTAGCAAATAATAATATAACAAGTTATGTAAAATGTTCACAATTACTTTACACACATATACTTTGAAAAAGATCAAGGTTCACTTTATCAAGGTCATATTTTTACTTTTGTTTATATTTCTAAATTAATTTAAGCCAAGAAATGTTACGAATATATTCATTTTAGAATCTAATTACTTTATCCAGTCTAGTTTCTAACGTAATACAAATGACAAATTTTGATTAGGATCTCTAAAATTATAGATATAATATGAACTTTATTAAAAGTAGTAATAGTAAACAGTAATTCTCGTATACACAAAAAGCATTTATTATATTATTAATACATACTACTACAGCAACACTGAATCATAAAAATGTTATTTTACTATAGTTATCTACAAAAAATGAATAAGGACCTTGACAAAACAAGAATGGCGAAAGGAACATAACATAGTTGTACGAAAGAACTGTATTACAATTGACTAACGAATGGAGATCATGCAACAAAACATATAAATATATACGTTCTCAAAAACAGAATAAATCATATATTGATTATATTATCAACAATACAATTATTGCAACACAAAAATATGTAGGTTTGGTCTCAAAAATATCAAGAGGAGATTGCAATGTTTTATTGAAATTACAAATATCAATAAAATTATCCTTAATTTAGTTGATGTTTATTTGTGGCCAGCGGAGCTGAACTACAAAAAAAAATGTCTATGTTAAACACCAAACTTAAACTCACTAAAGACCAACCGAATAACATATTTATACTTGGATCTCCAATTTTTCTTTATAATAATATTGGTACAAGAAATAATATATTTTAGTGTTCGTTGAAGTATGTGAAAGTTCTTAATGGGTATACTACTTCTACCCTTTTTAATTTAAATCCAATGTCAGTCATTATGTTTAGGTACAAAGATTTTGATACCATTTTAGGTGATACATTGATATTATACAAGAATACACATCGTTATGATGGCTAATGATACTGTTTATTTTTTTTGGATATCTATTAAATTAGTACGAGTATTATGGACTTTAAATAAATATTTCATTAAATTGGATTACTTTTTTTGTATGGTATGGATACAATTGAAAATATATAATGTTATAGTATTACTTATTAGAGATAATCAGATAAGTACTTGCAACAATAATTATATATTCAGTTGAATAAATAATTATTTATATACAAATTGTTTAATCATTAGGCTGTATTTAATGTAGAAGTTTTTTTATGATATTTAATAGTAGTTATTTTATAAAATCGGTTAAAAAATTGTTTGTGAAATTATTTAAATTATTTATAAAATGTTATTCAAAAATATATTATATTAAGCTAGTTTATTGAAAATTTAAAATTTCACTTTACTTTCGTTCCTTTAGGGCAACTTATAACAGATAAATAATGGCTTCGCGGTGTATATTACTTGTCAAAAAATTAATTGAATGTTATGATAAAAAAGAAAACCCCCGTTAATCGGGTACATAAGAAACCATATCTTATTTCTTATCTGATATCCAAACAAGAAAATATTAATAAATATCTTGTTTCCGATTGATTTTTCAAGATATAAATTGAAAAAAATTATCTCTATTTCTTTATAATAAATAAATGTTACAGAAAATACATTTTGCACTCCTTTCCTCTGCACTATACTAGGCATTAATACTAAAAAAAAATGTAGTATCTCTTCGTTCGTTAGCAATTTGATACACCTGTTTGACTGTGGTAGGCTCCAACTGTGCATCAAATATATTCCCAGGAAAACGCAATAGAGCAATTGTGGGTTCGGTTTCTATATCACAAGTAAAACCGTCAATTTACTTCTGTTTTAAATTAAAAATTGGCGTTTAGAATTGTAAAATACTCAGTTCCTTTGATCATAAAAAATATTTTCAAACAAAAATTATATTATATGCGTGTTTCAAATGTGTTTTGATTTACTTTTAAAATAATATTATGTTTTAAATAAATAGTTTTTATATAGTACGAGTTCTATTAGATGATCATGATAAAGGCATAAGCAATGATGTGCTACACAGTGCATATTATATGGTAAACGCAAATCGTTAATCATGCAAAATATATATTTATGATTAAAGAAAATATTCCTAATAACAAATGAAAGTACTATAATATTAGTTTTGAATATGTTACAAGTATATTAGATAAATGTTTGATAGATCTGTTTAAACTATTGTAAAATGCAACTTGCGTTTTTTATAAAATATGATGTTGTAATTTAATTAATATATTTATCTTTCAAAACTAAATACGTGAAAAAAATGTCATACACTACGCATTTTGTAAATAAAAGGAAACCATAGTGTGTATTTAACAATGTGATTACAACTAGAGAGTAATCGTGTAAGAAATACTTAAATCGAAGTAGAATGATAAATAAAGAATTTTTTTAAATTAACGAATTAATCAAAATATTTCTATATAACTAGATTCTACTAATAATATACATTTATAAATATTAATATCCACTTGAAAACAAGTACTCCCTGAATTATAATTATCGGTTGTTTATTTTTTTTTACTTTATTTATAAGACTTAAATTTCCTCAGTTTTTTTATTATATGTATGTTTTATTTCTTAAAAATGATCCTTAAAAGTCTAATCCCTAAAAGTTATATAATAACTTACTATCATATAACTTTTAGGGATTAGAGTTTTCATAAAATTTGTTTAGAGGGGCATTATTGAATAGATTGATAAGGTCAAGTTCAATTATTAATTAATTTTGAAGTCATGTTTATTATTTAAAACAATAATTTGGTTGTATTTAAAGTACGTAATTCGTGTAAGGTCAAGTACAAAAAAAAAAGGCGGAGCGTTATAGTACGTAGGAGTGCCCTAAAACAGAACTTGTACAGTTTTTAGGTGTGTTATCCGCCTATGATATGTGTATGTATAATGTTATGTCTATATTTGTACAATACATGTATTTAAAAGACAGTAAACATGCACATCCGCTGATACAATACTGTAGTTATGCATAGGTAATGCACAAAGTTAATCATTTATCATATTCGAATAAAATAATTACGAACATAAAATGATTTAAATTGTTAATAACTATATATTTTAGAATATTATATGCTAGGTATATAATTTACGGTACAAGTATTAAATATGACTCCTTATTTTATTTTATTTTTACTGTAATATTTTATGCAGTAATTATAATATTATATATTGAAATATTTGATTAAAACCATTGTGTTCATCAAAATATTGCTAAAATAGAATTATTTTTTTTATTAAAATTTAGCAGAAAAAAAATTACAATATTAGTATTACAGAATTAAGTGATGTTGATACATTTTTTATAATTGTGTTATACATATATCAGCTGTTAACTGAATGTTTGAATGTTTATATGAATGTATGTGTATATATTATATATAATGGTAACAATTTACATATGAATAAAAATATTATTTTATATTAGCTTGATTATATATTTATTTTATAGATTAATTAAAATCTTTGTTAATGAAGCTAATAAAAATAAATAGAAAACATAGTGTTTTGATTAAAGTAATGAATAATCAAAAAACCAAATTAAAGAACAAAACAAAGATTTTTTACTTCGCTTGATGTGACAATTTTTTTTAACATGATTTGCGTATTTAAAATGTTTTTAAAAATTATAATACTATAGTATCAAATGTACGATTAAAAAATTTTAGTTTGGTCCAAGTAGTTCGATTGAATATACCTCTATTTATACAAATGACTTTCGATAAAATAACAAACGTAGAATTCAAAACTATACCAATTATAGTTATAATTATTACTCTTTCATGGTTTATTATAATTATCATCGTTTGGTATCTATCAATTATCATGAGAAATTATGTTTCCAAAAATGCAAACAATTAATAAATTAAATAATGTCATACTTCAAATCAATATTAAATAAATAGTATCTATCAATTAAAATAAATTAACGACTATAAAATAATAAAAAATGGTTAATTGTTCCTTTGATATGTTGTTCATAAAAAAATATCTATATTCATTTTACATATAACATTCAGATTATCCTAAAATAAATACACATTTTACAATAATACTTAATTTGAGTATATAAATAATAAATTAAATTTTAGTGTTATAAGTAACATTTAACTTTCCAAAAATTGATTAGAATAGATAATGAATAACGTATTGTAATCAATAACAAATATGAAATTAAAATGAATACATTTTCGCAAACTATAATAGATTTAAATTTATAATGAATAACGTATTAAAAATGATGTTCAATTTTCGAAATTTATAACGAATGACATATCGAAAACCATAATCGAATATTATAATGAATAACCAAATAGAAAACAATTCATCGAAAAAATTTGAAAGAATATATAATTAGGTACGCATTATTATAAAACATTAATTTATTTCACTATATTTAGTCTATAATAATTAGACTATACTATATATTATATCGTAGAATTAAATAAGATTATGATTAGATAATTATTGCTGTTGTTATTAGTGCCAGACAGAAAATTTTTATTGTTTCTTCTAATGATTTTGGTTAGTTTCAATAATACTTTAAGTCTAAAGATAATCCATTCAAGCTGAAATTTTGGGTAATAGAATTGTGAAGCCTTGTTTTTAGTTTTTAATTTTTTTTATTCAGTTATATTATATAAATCTTAGAGGAGTAACCCTAGTATGCACTATTAATGAAATTAATGAAAAACCTATATGAAATTCTATAATTTTTTAAAACAATACGCAGCTGTAACTTTTAAATTTAAACCAAATATTGACTTAATATTAGTCTTCATAATATAAAACGTAAAATTTGAATAATATTAAAATTTAAAACTCGAATAACATTATATCTATAACGTTTAATGCAAATATTGAATAACGTTTAAATTTCCAATAACGATAAGCATACAATTTGAATAACTTTAAAATAACTAATAACGAAATATACTATTTTTTTATTTTTATTTAAGCCTTGAATGCTATATATTAATATTCTTGTATCATTGTTGTTTGTTATAAAAAAAATTGAAACAAGTGCACTATAGCTATTAATTTATCTAATATTACCTACTAATATTTGGATTGACATTTCTGAACAGTAGAAACATGGTGTCATATTTTTAACTATAAAATAAGACTTGTCACAATATTGAATATCTATTAGTGCTAAATGAGTGATAATTGTTTTATTGAAAATCATTTATAATAATTCATTAGTAATATATCTAAGCCTTGAAAATATTTCTTCATCGAATAGAGTATATTATTGTTCACTATTTCATTAAAAATGTATATTGTATGGCGTGATTGTTGACTGAAGTAATGGATAGATGGGAAAAATATATAATATGATGTATAAATATAAAACAAATATTTAAGAAAAGTCATTAAAAAATGCATATAAACACTTCGATACACTAACGATTTTATTGATTTTTTATGTACCTGATGATAATTTTTTAATTCGAAATCGGTCATAAATTACACATGTAATAATACTCCAAGTTAGGAATTAATTTAATTGTTTAATCTATATATAAAATATAAATTTTTGAGTATTAACCATTTGCAAATCTTTTTTTATTATTTAATTATTTCATAGTAAGTAAACTTACGGTATCTAGTATTTCACTGGGTTAATATATTATAGAACTTGAAGTAATAATACACAATTGTTTAAAAAATCCATTTAGAAAATCAATATTTTTTTTAGTTTTACACTTTTTGTATTTTAAAAACAATCGGAGTAAACAGGTACCTTTGATAATTGAATACCAAAACGAGTTTTAAGAGTTTTAATTAGCGATTCTTGTAAGTATTAAATTGTTTCTATTTTACATTGAAAATTTGAAAAATAACAATTTTCTATAACAGTATAGATTCTGTTATTATCTTCAAAAAATAAAAATGAAAATATTTTAATTTATATTGTGCTGAATATGTGTTTTCAATAATGTTGTGGTATATTACTTAATATAAAATATAAATTATCACAATATCATTTAATTGTCACGTTTAAATTTAGAACAATATTTATAATAATGCGCATTACTACAGTATTGTACAACAAAATGAGTGAACATCGATGCTAAAGACTCAACTGTCCGATTTTATAACGTATATGCATAAAATATATAGGTTTACTAAATTTCTGTACGCAATTCATACATCAACTTGATCTAGGTCTCTAAATACACATACGTGATATGTATACACACTAAAAATTATGATATAATCTGCAACTATGGACTAAAATACAATATATGTTCCACATTATAGTTCTTTACGTAGTTTGAAATTACTGAATTACAGAATACCAGATACTGTGGTCTCATAGCTTTCCGATGAAATGCCACCGATTTCTTTACCTTGTATAATAATTATATATTACATAGAACATAAATCAAAACACATCGTTGTACATTAAACGTTTATATCTAGTATTGTTTTCTGTTGGTGTTCTATTAGTATTCCGATGTGTTACATTATAATATAAAAACACGTCTGAAATTTAATAAAAGATCACACGACTTTATTCTACTAACATTGATCGACACACTCGTACTAATTAACCAAAATCAGCATTGATTTGTAATCGGTGTCAACCTATTGACATCAATTAAAGTAATTTCGATTAGCCGAAATCACTGTATTATATGTTGTTTATACAGTGCGGAAGAAAACAAACGTTGAGAAAAGTCACATTGGTTTCATTTTTTAAATCTGCGTACGTTAAGAGATTTTATGCTCTTTATCGACCTCTCTCTACTTATAAAATGACTGTCATAATTCGATGTCATATTAGTTGCGATTGCAAGTAATATATATATAATATGGTGGTCATCATTGCAGTCTTCTATTTCATTCATATTCGGTTTGTGAATTTTCCCTTGCACGTGTGCTGCCGAAGATTTTTCGGAACGCATACGGCATATAATATAATAACACGTATTATATGTCTATTGATATTTGGAATAGGCACATTATTATAACGATTGCAACGGGGACAACGCACTGTTGCGGCGTTGATGATTTTGTAATGGTTAATACGTTTATAATAAAGCCGTACGTGACGATTTTTTTTCAGGTTCTAACATTTGGAATTCCATATAATATTAGTTAACAGGCGAAAAACTTCGGTTAACATTTGTACGATAGCGTCGAGTAATTCATTTTTTATTATTATGTATTATACACTATATGTATCAGATATATATAATATTATGAAGTCTTTACGTATGATTATATGCCATTAAGTAGGTATCTCTCTGCAGTCACCACGCAGACTTTGCGCACGCAGCGCACTTTGATCAAAGTCAATGGACCGAAAATTTCTATTCACAACGTTTTTTACTAGTTTATGATAATATTTTATCAAATTTGTATGGGCAATCATACATATCGTTCAAATTATTATTTTGTACAATAATTGTTTATAAATATAAGAATTACCCATTTATATTTATATTAGATTATTTCAATAGCATATATAGTTATAAATATCTTGTAGGCACGTATAATTGATTAAGCTTCATGATTGTACACGTTTTATACGTGAATATTTTTGAAACTCATTCCTTGTAGTAAATTTCATTAAAATATTACTACTAATAATTATTTATTTATATAGTTAAAGTTCAATTTCGATATTATGTTTTTTTCAAAAAGAGTGTTCGATTTCTTACTTGAAATCGAACACTATAATAATCCTAGAAAAATTCGCTATAAGATTAATATTTAACTGTGATTCAGTGGCGCAACAACCGGGATGGATGGCAATGTCTAACATCGGGGTTCCAAGACTCAAAGAAGGGCCTTATCATAGACGTAAGCTTATAAGGTATTTTTAATGCGAAATAATTTAACAATATTTAAATAGTTATAGGCCCACAGACTTATCATCGAGGCCTCAAGACACTAGATGCGCTACTGCTGTAATATTATTTTGTTTAAAATATTTTTTATTGCAGCACGAATATTTATACAAAATTTCAAGCAACCAACTAGTTCCGAGATCTTTTTACATGGGTTTTAATTATAATAATAACCCTATCTTTATTGCATCATATGCATGCAGATTAATTATCCACCGAATTAATATAAATCAAATGTAGACAATATGAAGACGGCAATTTCACACATTTCAGTAATGTACTGCGGACATATATAAAATTGAACAATAAAAAATAATCGGGGATTGACACATTACCACCGTGTAAGGAACGCGACCTTCGCGGTTCGCTGCATCTCTAAAAAACAAAGGAGTCTGATACAGTATTTATTTTTATTTTTATTACTGATACAATAAAAGTAAAAAATAAATGTCTGTTGATCTTTATCCGGTGGGCCTTCTTTTAGATGTATTAATGTATTATCTGCGAGTCTGATAAATGGAAGTATTATGCGATAGTATCTATATTTGATGTTTCCCTTGATGTACAACCATGACAATAATAATATGTTTATGATGATGTTTTCTTTCGTCTTATTCTACAATCGAAATTAATACGCGGAAAATCGAGGTTGGACGCGAGGTTAATGCGGACAGAATTGTACCAACAATTCTCGACCTAGAACCCGGATAGGCGTTCTATAGGTGAAACCTATGTAAATTGTAAACATGGGAATCTAAGAAGAAATGTCGGATGGCTATATCATTAAGGTATAGGAGGATTAAAAATACGGGTTTCATTTAGTTTTATTTGGTTAATGTGTTTTCACGTGTACCTCAAGATGATAATTTATACCGTACAATTTGTCGCTTTAACATAATCGTCCGCTACATTATGCGTATCTCCGCAGACTGTGAAAAACGTACTTGCATTTATGTACATATTAATTATAGATATTCAAAAAATAGGTAGGTACGTCATCTCGGCGTATCCAAATATAATCAAATTTATACAATGAGATAATCTCGGACTAGGATCTGCAGTACACGAATTATATATAGATAATATACGTTGCTTATCTAGATAAATATTATTACCTTAAATTTTATAAATTATATGAAAAAAATACAATTGTCAATTAGACACAACGAATAGAAATTATCACTAGAAATTTCTTCTATGTAGTGTGAAATCAAAGACTTTACAAAATATACTCTAAATACAAGGAAAGTTATAGATACGAGATTCGCATAGTTATTTTCTTATTAATAGTACACACGAAGTTAATATTTGTTTTTTTTTTATAGGTAAGTACGTTTTATTTTAAGGTAACGGTACTACATTTTCTATAGTAAATATTTATACTTAAACCAAAGAAAATGATTATTAATTTAATAAAAATCAGAACATAACTGTTAGTTTATTTAGTTCTATAATAAACATTATTTATACATTGCTATTTTAATGATTAAAATATCAATCATCGTTCGATAAAAAAAAAAAAATATGTTCTTTCATAAATATTATTTCTTTATTTTATTAATCTGTTTTCAAAGTATCAAATACATACTCAATGTATTTTTAATTGATAAAATTAAATTACGAATAAGCACTGTAAAATTAAATATTTTATATTATTATAGCAAATACTAAATTAAATTAATGAACTCCTATAGAAAACACCAGGACGAATTATAGGGGAGAATTTGAGGTATAAAATGTATCATTTCACTACTGAAAACAAAGTAAAATAAAATAATAAAAAGGTATTAAACAGAATTTCACTTGCATTTAGAATTTAAGATATGAATTATAATTTATTAGAACTATAAAAGATATTTCAACCACCTATACTTCTCGAAATATATTCCTGCATTCACCAATGGATTACTTATATTTATTTATAATGTTAATAGTATATGATTATATAATTATATATTAATAATAATTATTTCTTGTATTTCTGTACGTAAATCATTAACTATGTTTATTATAAAATAAATTAAATTATATCTATTTAATACCATAATTATTTAATTAGACATTATTTATAAAATGTATTTTTTACGACTTGGTGCAGCAGGGGTATTTTTAAGAAAATATGGAATTTCATTATTTGTATAAGCATTCCGCATCATAACATTAATATTATTTGCATTTAATTCATCATGCTCTCACTCTTGTTTCTCCTAATTACTTGATAAGTGACATCAATTTCAGTTGAATTGTATTGAATATCCTACTCGTAGATTTTAATGACATTTAAGGTTTTTTTTAGTATGCAAAAAAAGATTACTTTCATAGTTGATTTCATCATTTTGTCAACCGTATATAAATATTCATCAAGCCTAAAATAGTTGTTCATTAAACACAGTTAATAGTATACATACAAGATATATATTCAACGTACCTACTACATCTCAATATCAATTTTAATTAAGATATAGTAAAATATAAAACCAACCAACCATAGGACAAATATATGAAAATAATAAGTAATAATAATACGAAACCGCTACCAAATAATAATGGTCAATAAAGATAACGATTTACGTATACAATAATAAGGGAAATATTTAAATCGGTCAGTGTATAAAATTAGCAGGTGTTGGGACGAGCGAAGCAAAACAAGTGAAAAACTCAGTAATATCCAGTGTTCGTATTTTTTTTTACTTAGTATTCGTATTTATGTTTATGTTACTGACTGCGAAACATTCCTATGGCTTAAATAGTTGGTTAATAAGAGAAGGGTACTAGCTATAAACTAAAAACGAACCACAGAGCAATTGTATATAAATGATTTTTTCCTTAATGATTTAATCGTGACTATATCAAGTACAATACTTCATAGGTCAATCTTTTGTCCGAGGGCACATACTCGTATATACGTTAATGTATTATAACTTTAATTATCAAACTTCTTTTGATTATTTTATGTGTATTAGAAAACTAATAATATTTTCATTTCATATAACGATTCCTCTTAAATGAACATAATAACAAATAGTTCAAAAAGTGTTTTACAGTAATCACTAATAGTCAAAACGAGTTCTTAAATAATATAGACGTTTTATATTGTACTCTATACATTATCATTGGGTTTGATTAATCCCCAAGCATAAGTTATTAATGTATTCTTATAGCATGCTATCTAATACGAAAATGTATTCACTTTTAAAAATCGATCAAAATAAATTTACCTTTTAAATGTTTCTTCAACTAAGCACTGAAGCTCATAGGATTAAGTCATATTTGATTATTGAACAATAAATTCTTGAAGTACAAAATTCACAAAATAATCCACTAACGTATTTTTTACTTATTTAAGTACACAACTAAACTCACCAATGCTTGAATATTAAATTACACATAAAAAAATTATCATAAATCGATATATCCAAGGTACGCTAACCGCACGTCTACCCGTCGGTGGTTTCGGACGCGTTACTGAGGCACACGTTTAAGTTACCCGGCTAACGGTAACATATTCTGTAACGTCCAACAATTCTTTCACTTTGCCCCCACTCAACACGCATTTGGATTTGGTTCTAGCATGCGGTTTAATGGTTTCCTTTTACAGTTTTCCCGTAGTAAAATGTATAATGTCAACTTATTTAACAAGAAAATCATTGTGTTCGATCAATGACCTAATTAAACTCGAAAAAATATAAAAATAATTTCAAATTATCAGAAATACTACAACTTTTTATTTGATTAATTTAAATAGAGTTATGTATACGCTAAATAATATTTTATTAATCAAATGAAAATTTTTTTTAATTACATATGTTCTATGTGTATATACGTTTAAATATTTATTACCCTTAAATTAACAAAATTAAACTATAGTCAATTTAGGTTAGTGATCTAGTAGGTCTATTTGAATTAATATTTCCTATATTAGTTAAGATGTTAAAAAAATAAAAAAGATACCACATTTAAGGACCTCCTGAAATCGAACTTAATAAAAATAATTGGTATTTATTTAGAATTATTATGTAGAAAATATTACTTCGAAAATAAGGTTAAAATGTTTGTTTGACATTGAAAAACACATCAGATAATATAAATACTATACTAATTCAAAAATACTTATTCTTACTGATTAATGTTTTTCGTGTAGTTATATATTATTTGTTTTTCAGTGAGATCAATGAAGCAAATTTAGTTATCCTTTTGTACATATAATCCTGAACTAAATAAATCACTTGTACCTATGTACTAGCAGGTGACTCATCGTGTTAGTTTAATATTATAGGAAGGATATTCGATGAATCAGAAACTACATAAATGTACAATAAATGTACATTCTTGTTTAAATCATAGTCATATTATTATTATCTAATATTAGTTTTTCTTGTAACATTTTTATTTTTTTCTCAAGTACATATATGTATATATGCATAAGTATACCTATTGTGTATGTATTCAGTTCATACTGTCATTCTAGAACGGAAGAGTTTTGGACAAAGTAATAGATATGAGAATAAATTGATCATTGACGGTGATTATATACATTGTTATGCGTATTCATATGTATTCGTATTGGAATCAAAAAACTCTTACAAGATAAATATTTTTTCTTCAATATATATGTACATACATAGTACAAAAAAATACGTATTTATGCTCATCGGTTATTGTTCGTTTGTGGATAATGAGTTAATGCTATTAACATTTAAAGCGTGAGAAAAGTCTGTTTAAAGATATTTTTTATAGATTGTAAAATAATTTAAATACGGAATTTTAGTTATATTTTGATAGATTTTGATTCAGAGATTAGTTTATACTTTTTGAATAATTAAACATAGTTATAACTATCCTCACCTAACATGAAATCAACGACGTTTGTGTTCAGTCTTGCATTACTTTAAGAATATTAATAAAATTAAATAATATATTATATTTTGTGTTAATTTTTATAAGTTTTATAAAATATTTTATGAAGGAAAACCCGAGACTTGAATAAACTTTAAAATATTATTGTTTTAATAATTTAAAAACGTAATTTATTATATTTGTTCAACTATAACTGTTACATTAAATTTAATAAATAAATAAAATACATAAAATAAATAAATGTTTTTTATACATTCGATTGTTATATTTATTTAATGAATTAAATAATTTAACTAACATCTAACTTAACAATACCTTTTATTTTCGCCTGATAAAAGTTAAATATTAAAATGCTAAAACGAATAGAAATGGTCTGCCTGAATAAATATACTATTTTTTGTATTTTAACCCTAGGCCATAATATTTACACAAAGTAAAATAACTGTATAGCTAGTTTAATCATTTATTATGATAATAATCAGTGATGGATAATGCAGTTGATTTTAAGGCGCTTAAGCTGGAGTCGTGGTACTACTTCGAAGACCAACCATGGTACATTTATTGGGCGGTCTGCGTTTGGACGAATTGCCTTTTTACCCGCATAATAAAAGTAATGCGTTTGGGCGAGTTTCTTATAATGTGTTTGAGCGTGACAAAATAAAAGATAAAATTGTAAAGATTAAGATAAAAATATTTATATTATTATATAGGGAATTTTATTTCAACCTAAATATGGTACAGTATTATTGCAGGTCGGCAACTAGTATAAGTAACTCTATCACAGCGGTTCCCAACCTTTTTAGCCGGTGGCGCCCTTTTGTTTGTACAAATTTTGTTATGTGTTTTTCTATGAATATCACAAGGAACGTGATAAAAATTAACACTAGTTTTCATTCATAAGTGATTTAAATAATTTTATTGAACATATTATTAACAAATTATGATTTTATAGTTGAAAGTAAAAAGAAAAAATATTGTTTCAATAGAGAAAAACTAATAATAATTATTAATTATTAATGAGATATTTGAGGCTGTTTATTTTTGGAAAGTTTGACCATATCTGATTCAATTTGAGACAAATGGATACGGAGGTCAGGTTCTGTATTAAGGTGGTTGCGGTATTTGATTTTAGTAGCCGTATGGGCCAAAAATCCGGCTTCAAATAAATATAAATGCTATATTAGAACCCTTAGGGTACCGCGGTGCACATGTTGGGAACCGCTGCTCTATCATATTTTCAAATATCAGTGTGCTTGAACATTGAAAGCGTGAAGTTGTATTATAGTGTTAGTGAGTTTATTAAGTTAGTTAATATTATGGATTAATAAGTATTTTAGCATCCTAGAATATTAAAAAAAGGTCACCCAAACGCATTATGCTAAATTGCCCAAGCACATTGCAATTTTTAAAAATTCGGCCAAACGCATTACGCCCACATTTACCACCTGTACAATATAGCACTTTTGCCGTTTGCACTCATTACACGCTCCTAAGTATGCTTTTGATTATTATGTAAGTCTAAACCATCATGACTATAGTTTTTTATACTATTTATAATCTAAAAACAAACGTGAAAAGAAACAAAATTTGAAAACAAAAACGGGAAAAATAACATATTTTTTAACTTTATTTTTAAAATACAAATCGTGTAGCACAGGAAAATTGTTGTACCGTGACAATGAGGGTTGATTCGACAGTGATTAAATTTTTATTTTTATTTTAAATTTTTCATTAATTATTGTCTCAAAGTTTTAAACAATCGAAGTTGGTGTATTAATTAGAATAATGGTTAGAAAAATAATGACATTTTATTATAGATAATAATTTCGTAGTAATGTATGATATTCGAGTACAAAAACAGCAGGTATATTATACACTCATAATATGACCGGAAATGTTACGCTCAACGAAATTATTGAAATTTTCAGTTAGAATTACGTAGAGGTATAGATGGATCTTACAACCGCTGTACGATACTTAGACCGTTTCCAACATCGCTAGCCGCAAATAAGACACGAATTTCGAATGCGCGGGGACAGCGTATAACATGGTAACGCTCGACGTAGTGTAGGTGTAACACACGTTTTCAATAGTGTTCTGAACGTTTTCGATCGAAGTGCCGTTGACAGTGTTTGAATCACGACTATGATAATATCAGCGGGGAACAGTTCAATAATAGTAATAAATGGCGGTATTGTAATCATCGGTCGATCGCGGAAATACGCGTCCATCGAACGCAGACGACGAGCGCACCGCGTATCCACGCATATCATCTGGATGACGAATCCGTCTGGGTTTCCGCAATAACGGCGATCGGTATCCGTCAAAATAGTTATTACGTCCGTGTGCGTGTAAATATTATTACTTTTGTTGTGTACGAACATGGTAATGCACATTTACAAATCAACCACGGAACCGTATAGTATCCACATACATTTATATTACATATTTCAGGTTTAACATGAAAAATCAAATAAATATTCAATGTTTTTATTTTAAATATTTTGATTCTAATTATAAACAAATATTGTTTCAATCGTTACGATTAACAAATGGTGTGTGCACACATGGGATACACACAATCTCATGGGATACTACTACTAATGTGTACGCAGTATATAAAAAACCTTATGTATTACGTGCTACGTGGGTTGTCTCAACAAAAAGTTTAGCAGGCATACATTTTTCATACTACTCAAAATATTCGGATGGTATTACAAATTAAATACAGTGATTTTTTAATATTTATGTACAGTTATTATACATTGACCCATAGCTAGTTTAACAATCAGGATACGGTATGCAAGAAAGAATAAAACTCATTTACCATTATCGCAGCCAAATTTAAAGCGAAAGAGCACTTTGAATAATCTGTATCGAACAGATATTAACACGGTATGTAAGCATGTTTGTGGTTTATTTTATACGCTTAACCTGTAATAGCGTACATGATCAAGAACTAATATTGATTTTTATTTTGTTCTTATTATTACTTCTATTACTACTACAGCATTGCATTGTATACAAGCGCATTACTGATTCGCGAGGCTCTTGCAGTTTTCAACTTTTCCTAATATAGTTTGATACAGCTGAAGTGGCGACCGCATATGTGCACATATTATACACATAATATGTAGGTACTTATAATGTTAATGCGTACGTTTGATAATTGACAGGACGCGACGTGCTTAACGTGGTTGTAATATTTTCCATGCGACATGACGAAATAACATTTTTTCGTGATTGCTATCATTATCATTAAATCGTTGTTATCGTCAATGCAATCTACTTTGACCGTCTTGTATATACCCGTAGGTACACGATAGTTACGAAAATAATATTAACAAAAAATAAGAAAAATAGCGCGTGTGCATGTGCGCACGCACACACACACACACACACACACACACTCACACACACACAAGTGCCGCACGAGGATTCATATTTGTAGGCGGTAAGACAGCGGAATTCGCATTTGGCACATCGAAACAACAGACGTTAGCAGGACACCATGTACATTAAATGTAAGCTACATAGGTACACATTTTGTGCGGACAGACGTCGGCACGTTTTCGTTTGCAATCGTTTAGCCGACGCTAAAACACACGGAACGAGAATAACGCGTATTCGTTAACGAATAACAATAATAATAATACATAATTACTATTCCATCTCGTGACTTGCGCTTAATTACTGCTCGTATCTGGTACTGATACTTTTACACACCAGAACGTATACGCGAATATTATTGCCATCTGTGTAGAGTCAATGGTATCGTCGTTGTTACATTGTATAAAAAGATGCTGCGATTTTTATTTTATTTTTATCTTCTTTCCTTTGAGTGCGCATGCGTGACGTCTACGGGTCGTCACACAGCAACATAATAATGATTGGTAAACGTCGGGACGTCTGAGACCGGCATCTTGAAACAATATTTCCAAATTCTCTAAGATTGTAATGGTTGGAAGTAATCGAGTACTAAAAAATCCATTCGGCCAAGAAATATTCGTAATAATTTGGAAACTTTTTCAAAATGATTATTCTAATATTTTAACTTTTGATTTTTTAAGCTGAACAACACACACAAATACTTGATATAATATAATATTCCTAATATATAGTGTATGCTAATGCTATACTATACTTGTTGACTCTAATCAGTCCATTTTTATACTAAATATATACATACGTATATAAAGTATCATTTAAGTTAATTGGTAGACAAGTACACAAATTTATGTTTTGTAGTTCGATAATTATACATACATTATGTATAGTACCAAGGTCTATGGACCGCATACAGTTTATGATTTAATACGATTATAATTTTTATATTTATTTTTATTTTATTCACCGAGACGTCACTAGTTATAATTCATAGTAAATAATATAATTATTATTTATGTATTGTCTTATTACTTTAAAAATCTAACGACTTATACAACTACAACTATATTTCATGTTCAATAAATTTAAATTTTATTATTAGCTATGTAAGTTGATTATATAGTTATTGTATCTTGTATATCCATACTAGTACTAGTAAAATAATAATCACTCAGTATAATTGTTTTATTTTAGTTATTTATACAATTTAATTTAATTTTAAGTTTTTGAACATATGATTGAATCACATTTTTTTTCTCTCGAATAATCGAGCAATTTTTAAAAAAAGTAACACTAAATATTTTAAGTATATTTGTAGTATCTAAATAATGCACTGAATTAAATTATAATACACTTACACTAATGTATATTTTAAGGGATAAGAATAATACAAATAAATTTTGTACATGATTATATGTCCTTTTTGAGTCTTAAGTTATCTTATTAATTATTATAATTACTATTTTATGTTACATGCAAATTTAAAACTTAAGTAAACCTAAGTTACTATACAGAAGTATTATGTAAAAAATTTCTTCGTAAAATATAATCCTTAAATAATTACTTATGTTAGTAACTAAACGTAGTTATTAATATTTGTGAATAATTAAAAATGAATTAATACATTTTCTCATAGTCTCTACCTATTTAACTGACATCAGTCTGGAAGTATATTACTTTTGAGTATTTATCTAAGTTTATAATAAACCAGCTTAAGTACTGTATTATAATATAAAAATAATTACATTTAATCTTTATACTGTATCATTTCAGCAAAATGTTATCATAAATAAATCAATAACTAACAATACTGTAGTATAAGTACTTATTATTTCTCAATAACTTCACAATAGCAAATATTTATTAAAAAAAAAAAAACATTATAGTTCAAAAAATTCAACGAATAAATTTCCATTATAATTATAAATTTAAAACAAACACGATGTTTCATAAATGTATTAGTAACTAATTTTAAATTGTGTAATAACTATTCTAATTCTTGATTTAATTAATTTATTAATATAAATGTTGCAGATACATTTCAGCTCAAATTCCTTTAAAAGCATATTTTATCACACCTAATAGTAAATGTATTCATAAGAATAATGTTGAGTTATTTTTTATATTTTCTAATATTATTAAAATAAATTGTACATTACATCATATTTAAATTAAAAAAATAAAAAAAAAACTATTTTGGGAAACAATTATCTATAACAAACTTAAATTGTAATCATTTGACTATCTATCTCTAATATCTAATAAAATATAAAAAGTTTAATAATAATCGTTTACGTATACGAATATTCAATTTATAATAAGTTTACGAATACATCATAATTATTAGTTATTACGTTTAAACAACTTTCGATTTTCAATAGAATCGATTTAAAATAATTTGTATGTACCTATCGTATAATTGTATTTAGTTTGCTGGCAATTATTATAATCGAATATGAATTTTTGAATCAATGCCATTTTTCTCCGTTTCTGATTCATACGGAGTTAATAATATTCAAATTATTTTTATTTGAGTTTATACTTGTACATCATTTCAGTTATTTTCTAAGTAAAAATTAAGTTTAATAAATAAAGTTTAGATAATATAAATTGTATAATAAATTATTATTTAATACATTTTGAAAATATCAGCAAAATAAACATTGAAGTCCGATCGATATTATTGCATGTATTTGCAAAAAAAGCAAAACAATTATTAAAATTCCTTTAACGTTTAAATAGAACACTTTAAATGTATATTGATCTATGGTTAAAAATGAAACTCGTTTCATAATTTCACTGCCGCGTTAAATAATGTAACTCACCTGTTTGAAATTCTGATAGCGTTGATAACTTTCTTTGTGGCGGTGTTTATTATTTTACGTGACTCGAGTTCGTTGGTTACATTTTTTATAATTGCAATTTGACTTACGCGATGTATACCATATATGATAAGTTATTTTACCAACAAAATAATAAGTAATTTTATATTATTTTATCAATGTATGAAAGCTCTGATTAATCCATGTCTACGAATTAAAACAAAGTCATATAATGTACTATTAACATGTGTAACTGTTTACTAATTATTTAATAACTATATGTAAATTGTGGTAGTACGAATAACTCTTATGTTATTGTTACATAAAAGCTATGCGTACTACCACAATAATGAACTAATTGCTAAACTGGATATATTTAATTAAATATTAAGGTACATTGGATTAGTTTTTGAAGAAAATTATTTTTTTTCTATATAAACTTATAGATTATTAAACGGAAAAACTCTGGTTGAGGTCTTGTTAAAAAAATTTAATATATAAGTATTTTGTTTTTTTACTATTAGTGAGCTTATTTCCAAATGAATTTAAAAGTTATTTAATTTTTATTCGATTAAAAGTGAGACTCATTTTTTATTAATTTAAATAATAATATTAAAAATACATGTTACTTTGATGTTGGAATTTTAAAAACTAATGTAAACATAATACATATATAGTCAACATTTGGTAACTCAAAGTTCATCCATAAAATATCGTCTTACTAAAAATTCGAAGTGACAAAAACTACAAAAATATTTATAGTTATATATTTAATTATTGTTTGTCATAGGTATTTGTGGTATTTATTTAAAATATTGAAGTAATCTTAAGATTAATTATTTATTTTTATATAAAAAATTATTTTCAATTATATTATTCAAATAACAGAGTGGTTTAAAATGTAAATAAATCTTCTATACACATTGAACGTTTTAAAAATATTTACATTATGTTTTCAATGCAAGTTTCGATTCTTCAGCTGCGGTGTATTGTTTTGTAGATTAGTGAGACTTCGACTTCTTTGTTAATACTTTCTGATATATCGGAGATATATTTCGGTTCATTTTCCACAAATATCCAAATTTTCAAAATGTTTATAGACATATCGTACGATTTAAAAGCATGTAAACTTTATTCAGATTTATTGTCTCTGTTCGTTTATCCCATTCTTCTTTGATATCATCATGTATGAATGATTAACAAGTCCTAATTTCAGTCGAAGTTTTGATTGATTACTATAATTAAGGGCGACCAGATGTCCCGTTTAAAACGGGATTGCCTTTTTTTGATCATCACGTTCCGTTATCCTAACAAAATTCAAATAGGACGCTTTTTATCCCGTTTTTAGAAAATTGTCCAGTTTTAATGCCGTTATTTTCATATTATATATTATAAATGTATTAATGCTTGTAAATAAAATATCTATATATGAAAAGAATATAAAACAGTTTTACTCGTATATTTAAAATTTGAATGAAAGCATGAGACATGTTGTATGGCATAATATGTAGTTCTTCGAACTAAAATTATATATTCTAATATTTATAAATTTATAATAAATGCTATTAGATATTATATTGTAGTCGTTAATCGGTAATAGTTTTTGGTAGACACTGTTGACAGTCGATCTGTGAATTATTTTCCGTGAAGTCGTGGTATTTTGAAATTGACGCGTAACTATAGATATTCTTCCTAACTTTCAAAAAGTATAAATAAGATGTCCCGAGAGACTTGTGTACATACATGTGAATGTATATGGATGAAGAGCTTTTTTTGGGGGGGGGGGGAAGTAACAGCTGTCCTGTTTTTTATTTTCTTAATATGGTTACCCTACTATAATTTATAGACCATACAATTTATTTTAATAATTGCGATGACAAAGCATTTTTAGTACAAAATTTGGGACATTGATAAATTGTCTTATTTTTCAAGTTTACAAGATTATTTTAACGTTATTCTTGTGTGAAGGGGAATTTTATTTATTCGGGAAATCAAGAATTCCAACATTATATATGTATTTTCCTATGATAGTTCAGTTGTAGTCTCGAAAAGAACAAGACTTGTGACGAGCCACATATGATGTAGAATGATAGAGAGAATATATCAAAATGTGGATTCGCTGAATCAGAAAACATATTTATAAAACGAATGCTGTAAAATATTGACTTCTAAAATATTGTAAAATATTTATTATATAACACATACATTTGGCTTAGGTACCTACAAGTACTTGATTTGATTGATTCTGACTCATGTTAAAATAGTCTTTACTTGGTGCAATGTTTATATATGTGAGTATTAGACCGTCAGTAGCACAACCAGTGACGGATCCAGGGGGGGGGGGGAGGTCAGCTGACCCTCAGTTTTTTTCTTTATTATTTGGCCCTTATTTTAACATTACTTCATCAAAGTACGAAACAATTTTTATTTTAAAAGAAATACGTATTACTTCAACCATTGGCATAATAATTTGAAAATATTTTACACACATATCACCCGAAGTGTTATATTTTTGAAAAAAATATTTATAAATTTATACATATCTATTACAAAATAGAGTATTTGATTAAGATATATTACCTATTATTATATAATCTATTATGGACAGAAAGTTATCGTTAAAAAAACGAATTAAATACATTTGTGGCAAGTATTAAAACTCAGCAAAATATTTACAATTGTAATGATAATCGTGTATGATCTGATTACGATTTAAATTATCTTAATTGTATTAATATATAAAAATCATTTGCAAGTATATTGTTCAAACATATAGATAAGTTATTGTTAAATTAATAACAATCGAAATGCAATAAATAAAACCAACATTTAATGATGAGTTACTTATTAATTACTTTTGTTATTATGGTTTATCTTAGGTATCAATATATGAAAAAAAAAATATGTAAAACGTTGCCGTCGGATCCCAAACGGCTCCCGTCCAAAAAGGTCTAACGAACAGATAAATTCCCAAACGGCTCCGATTTTGTACACCACAAATTCCTTCCCACTTTATACAGACTTAGGACTGTCTCAGAAGAAATTCTTCTTTCAAAATGTCTTGGTGTACGCTATGTACTAAATGTAAAAAATGTATGAATAAAAATATTAAAAAAATCATATATCGAGTAAATTTGTTAAGCACAATTTTTTTATATAGTCTATGCGTAATATTTTATTTGATGAAAACTCAAAAATGATTTTTTCGACGAACTCTTGCTTTTTTTTTTATAATAATAATATTTATATTTATATTTATAATAATAATTTTATATTTTTTTAATAACTTCGAAATATAAAATAGGTATATTGATAATATCGAAAAAACCGAAACATTAATCTATAGCTGTGACATGATAACAATTTTACTTATACAATTTAATCAGTTTTGCGATATGGCACACAATCATATCAATTTGTGCAGTTTGTTCAGATTTCAGTCTGTTCGCGATATTCACCGTCGTTGAGTTCATTTATTTTTATTATTTTTCTAACATGTCAAGTGAAATGCGTGCAAAAAAATTGGTAGAACGTTTTTGGTTTTCTTTCCATAAAAAACTCGCTGGTGACGTAGAGCGCTGAAAATGCACAACGCGTGGTTGTAAATCTTATTTTAAGCGAAATAGTATTGGCGAAATGTTTGATGAACATCTGGAACACACCCACTTACATTTAGATGCCAATGTTATAAGGAGGAGGGAAATAAGTAGTAATTTAAAGCGTAAAGCTCAAGAAAATTTGCATGAAAAGTCCGCGAAACTTCTTCGAACTCAACTTGAACCGAACGATTTAAATGTGTTGACGACACACACGTGGTGGACAAAACCGGAGCCGTTTAGGAATTTACCTGTATGTTAGACCTTTTTGGACGGGAGCCGTTTGGGAATTGACCTTTTTGTAAAACGGGAGCCGATTAGAGAAACGGGAGCCGATTGGGCTACGACCAACGTTGCTTGCTTGCGAAGATTTGCATATTTGTAATATAAAGATCATAGATGGTTGATGCTACACACTATGACCTCTTTTGAATTAGGCTGACCCATAGAAATAAAATTCTTTGTACGCCACTGAGCACAACTGATAATATTATGTATAAACTACAAGATGTGTTGTCTCTTTCGCCGTTTCATCTTATGATAAATTTAAAATTAAAAATTAAAATTCCAATAAAAAAGTTAGGGATGTGTGTAAGTACTAGAAATTATAACCAATAGCATTTGAAATATATGTAATGCTTGGTTTACTATAGTATTAATAAATGTAAATATTTTATGAACAACTATTCATTAAATAAATATTTAACAAAATAACATAAATGTAAGCATAAATGGATAACTAGAAAAAAAAGCTTATTTCTAGGAATCAATGATTGCGCACTGATAACTGCCGAGTAAAACCATATTTTATCCTAGAATATAATTTTTTATTTTGTACACTAATCATAAATTCATAACACAACATTTATCGTGTAATATACAACGTAAATATGTTGTTTTTAGTTTATTACTTTAAAGGATTATGTTGCAATTAGTTTTATAATTGTAAATTTCTTTAACTAGTGTTATGCTTCAAAAATCTTTATAATTAGAAATAATTATAAGATTCATATTTTTGTAACTTTCAAATAAAATATATTGATTGAGTAGAGTTATATTTTGTGTCACAGTTAAAGAAATTAACAAGTTAGAAACAACTTGCTTGTATTCTTGAATAACCCTATAAATATTGATGTATTTTACTACTGGTTTTAAATCCTTAAGGTTACAAAATACTACATAGTCGAAGTCGCTACCTACAGAATATATTAATTGGGTGCAAATAGCCTTGATTGTTAATTAGTGATAAGAGTTTCATGGTTTCGGGAAAGTTATTACATAAAGCCTTTAACTTATGAATTATATTTCTAATATTTTTAGTGTAACGTAGTAACTTCTATTAGTATGCAATACATACTCGCACATAGGATTAGGTATTCTATAAACTTCAGTTAATTATTAATTTTGAAATTAATCTTGCATATTATTATGTTTATATGCACCGCTACTAACAGTCCTTATTCTGTGTCACGCTGGAGTTATATACTAAATAGTAATATTATATTTAAATTAACCTGTGTACATTTTTATATTGGAGGTAAACTAGAATTGTATGTTACAGACTACTGTTACACATATTACGTATAACATATTATAAAATAAATCGTACATTTATAAATTCATTTTTATACGCTCAAATAGAACGAAAGTAAGTAACGATGTACCCGAATATAATACAGATGTGAATATATGCTTCACTGTTCTCATAAAAGGCTATGGTTTTCATTCTTTGATTTCGTTCGTAAACGAAATAACAAATCATCCGAGCAATCACTTGTCCGAGTCTTTAATTTAAACGTACAATGGGCACCTACCTGCTATAGTCCGTTTTCCGTTTATTGTACACAACACTTATAGACTTTAGAATGTTTTGTATTGATGGGCGTACAATATACAAATAAGGAACAAACTTTCCAAATCCGTGACACGAAATGAACTTCTCCTTATTCCGTCCGACAAATTGACAAATTGATTATTACGTACAGGTTGATGATTCCGACAGTTTTCCTCATCCCGGAAACGTGCGTGACCGATTTTAAGCGTTTGATTCTTACAGGCATTCGCCAGAGCTGCGAAAAAAATAAAATAAAACTCCAACACAACAAATCGACAGCTGTATTTCCGCACGCACCACGGCACGCGGTACGTGCATAACTTTGATTTTTGTCGCGCATCTGACCATCTGAGACTAATTCAGTTACACTGAACTGAGATGCACATTCGACCGTGACAATATCGTCACTATCATTGGTACGAGTGCGGTACCTGCATTAATCGTTATGGTTTTGAATTTGTCAGGTGCGCTGTATCGATGATTGTACATGTATAGGATCACGAAATAAGCATAATATTTTTGAAGAATTACACTTTAAATTTGACCGATCAAGATGATGGCTCATCGTATCCTTTACATGCACGATCAATTTAACTCTGTAAAACACGAAATTTATTATTAGATCATCACGCAGTGCCCCGTGTCATAAATATTTTAAAATCATATGGATTTGAAAACGGTTCTGGATTTCACATACAATTTTATATATTTGAATATATTTTTAGGACTAGAGTTCTAATCACCTCGAACATAACATTAGCTATTAAATATTTTCTTGAGTTAGAAATTTTGAATGACTTTTAGTTGTCAATTTATTTATTTTTATATTTTGTAAAGAAATATCCATTCCATATCTACAGAACTTATTGGTGCAAACTTAAATATATGGTATATCATCATTACTAATATTTGAATGGTATTCGTTTGTAAATGTATTTTATCCATTTAAAATGATTGATATTTTTTGTAGACAATCAAATCCAAAATTTTATTTATACCATTTTAATTTTGTCATCAATTGTTTTATCTTGTGAAGATACTTCAATTTTTGCAGAATGTATACGTTCTTATGTAATTATTTTAATTGAATCAGTTAGTGCCACATATAAGTATCAAATCGAGTAATAGATGTAGAAATAAATTCTTAATTTAGCATAATAAAAGCAACATTTATTTTGAAATTTGTTCTTATAATTTGATAGATTCTACATGATTCTGATTAAGCATATAAACTAGTCGTTAAATCATTTAAAAATGTTTGCAATAGCATAAAGCTGCTTCTATTCCTGTAATTCGCCTGGTTAAAATAGGGCGAGGGAGTAATGGGATAACAGGTACCTACAACAGATTTTAATGTTTGAAAAAATTATGGTGCTTTAAGAATAGATTTATTCACATTGGATACGAGTTGATCAACCAAGTATGGACACCACTATCAACTTAATCAAAATATAAATATTCACGGGATTGTTTGCAGAAGTACAGATCAGTCATAGGCACAATTAGGCGGAGACTAATGGAACTTAGCCCCTCCCCCCATATAAATCTATCCTCCTATATATATTTATTAAGTATAGATAGACATTAAAAAGTTAGAATCATTTTACTTTGTTAAGTTTTGTATTTAAAGTAAAAGATGAAATTAAAATATGTTATAGTACCATATAATATGTAATAAATTATTATTAAGGGATATGGGAGTGTAGCCACTGTAGACTGCAAGTGTGATCAAAATAATTAAATTGAATTAAACATCCCAAAAATAAAGTACTTGTTGCGTTTAAAATCATACTTTAAAGAATGTTATTTTGGTGTCATTATTGAAAATCACTAACTCTAATTTTTATATATTTCATATAAATAAAAATCATCAAATCAATATCTAAGATTCAAGAAATCTATTTAAAATTACATTTGTTTTTTTTTTCATAAAAAATGCATTAAACTTACTTCATTATATCAAAGTTAAGTGTGCAAAATATATAACTAAAAATTATAAGTAACCAAATGTCTCATATGCATATTCCAATAACGTTATTGTATACAATATTTATTTATAAATAAATCCGGGCCTTCATTGTTTATTATTATACATAATTTTAATAAAAATTCTAACATTTAATATTATATTTTTATAAGAGATACATATACTACAGGTATATAATGGTTCAACAACTGTTTCCTGTTATACCTCTATAAAAAATTAGTTATTTTAGTTGCCCTAAAATAATTTTAAAATACATATATACTAATTTACGGTGGTTTAATTAAAAAATTAATATCTATTTTTTTTAAAGTATTTGTGGAAAATTAAATACAATGTACATTTTTCAAATTTAAAAATATCTTTGTACATTGCAAATAACTAGATACATATAGAATATATGATTTTTTTATACTTACTTAATCATTTAATTTTAAACTTAAAATTTATAATATTTAAATTTTTCTTTACTGGTTTTTTTTTTTTGGCCAAATAATGTAAAATATTATAGAAGTTAATTTTTGATGCAAGTTTGTTTTAAATTGATTAAAACGCAAGGGAATTAAGTTGTTCTTGGTCGGTTGAAGCTCTCTGCCAAGCCTAAAGTTTATTTCTTAATTTACTAAAAGCTTTTTCTACTTCAAAGACGGACATTTGTAGTATACAAAATATTATTAAAGCAACAGAAGTATTTATACATTTTTTTTAAAATTTCTTTGCATGAATTTCGTTCAATAGTTTCAGAGGATAAATTTTGATTTATATTTATATTTGAAAAACTGATTTATGAATTTTTTCAAACATAGTAATTCATCAGCATAGTACCTAGGTTATAAATTGTTAAAATAAATTGTAGCCATTTTTTTTTAAGTTAAATTCAATTTCTTCGCGGGAAAACTTTACATAACATAAAATAGAAAAAATTAGTACAAAGTTTTTGATTTACTTAAAGCTATGTCAAAGTCATGTTAGTTATAATAACATCAATACTATTAAATCTAATATCCCATCATATTATATATTATATATATATATATATATATATATACTATACATCATTTTAATTTATGTATGTAGAAATAATTATCAAAATCCAGAGTAAAGCTGGGCCAAATTAATCAAATTAAAAAAAAATAAACATTATTAAAAGGGATTGTTAATGTAATTTAATTCAAAACAATAAATCAAATAGCAACATATTTTTCACAGTTAAAAATATTACATACTTTATTAGTTGTATTTATAATTCTATTATAAATGCAAAATAATAATAAAAATAAACACAAACAAATAACAATAAGTAATTGAAAAAAATTAATTACTGTAAACTGTATAAAACTATTTGTTCAGTTTTATTTTTAATTATTAACACAAAATACTTAACAAAAATTAAATATGCATTATACGTATTGCATATGTAACAGTAAATTGTATTATTCAGTTCATTTGTATACTTTGCATGTATACTCTATTATATATATTTACACACAGTTATAATTAATTATTAATGAAATATTAAAATTAATTTTATATAAAATACAACCCAAAAACTGTTTAACAATTAAAAATTAAATTTGACATACATTTTTTACAAAAGTTTTGTAAATATTGTATATATTATAATAACGTTTACATATTAAAATATTTATTTGCTTTTTATTTCTCGTTCAAATCATAAACATCCTACTACTTAATCATTAAATAACTAAGGTATATTTATTATCAATATTAAGTTACTTATAATTTGAATGGTTCAGTAGCATTTACATGTAAATAATTAATAAAGAAAATATATAGATTTTAATAAAATAATTTTTTTTATAATATTTAAATAGTTGGTGTTTTGTTTTATACTTCATCACAAAAAGAAGTTAATTTTGAAATTAAGTATGATTATTATAGGAATATCAATATATTATGATTGTGACGCGGCCCGGGTAGTATGACAGTGGAGTACATGATGTACCTCTACCTACCGGGACCGCGTCAATTGTTCAGTTGGATGATAACCAAAACTCTTATAAAATTAAGTTTTTAATACATTTTTATGATAATGATGATTTTGATAAAATGAAGAATCAAATATTCAATTGAGTTGAATGAGTAAAAGCTATGATTGTCCAATTTAATTTTTTTGCTATTACAGCAATTTGATACAAGAATTTAATTTTATATGTTTTTAACTTTTAAAATTTAATTCTCAAAACATAAACCTGAAGCATAAATATAATAAATAATATAAATCTGTTTTTTTTTTTTATATAAAATTTGTTGTTAATTAAATTTAGTCCATCATGGTGGCCTTAATATTTTGTTCATAATTCGATAGAGATATTTTGATTCTTATATCAAGCTGTACTATCTTAGTTATTTTAACAAACCAAAAACAAAATTAATAAGTAACTTATTTTAATCAATCCATGATTAACAAAAAAATTGAAAATTATTCAAATATTACAGCCTTATTGGTAAATTAACAACACAGGTAGAAAACAATTCATCAATACATATTTTTATAATGAAAGTCATAATTACATTGATTTTAAAAGCATCAAACATTAATTTCTTAATTTCAAAATAGAATATATATAATAATTTTATACTTGAAATAAATTTCAACATTATTTTTTTTTTATTTAATCAAGTATTGTTTACCAAATAAAAGAAAATATTAATAATGGTTAAATAATGTAAACATTAATAGGAATATCAAAGAACATATATTCATGTATTATTAAAATTAGTGAACAATATTAAAGAGATAAATTTAAATTCATTGAAAACACCTAACTTATGGTATAAGAAAACAAAATTTAAAAGATTAACTTTAGTAAGTGATCTACAAAAACCACTCATTATTATGGTTATTTGAGAAATTGCATAAAACAATATAAATTTAATTGGTGTTAGAATAGAAATTCTGGCAAACTATAAGTGGAAATAAGAAAAAATACATTGGATAAGTTAAAAATAATGTTCTGACTATTTGTCATATAAGTAAATTTTTCTTGTGATAGAAAAGAAAAACTTTTCGTTTGTTACATATCTTGTAATATTTAAAAAAGTTCTAATTTTAATTGATAATTAATATAATTAATAACTATTTAGTATAGAATTAAAACATAAATCAGAGAAATTACAAATTAAACTATTTGTCATTAATTAAACATACTATACACATAATGTTGTAGAGAAAATTATGTATTAATTGAAAAATAATTAAACGCATTTTAATAATTTTGTTAAACAGCTGGACTTTTATTATCTTTATTATTAAGATAAATAAACAGTAATATACCTAATAACAAAACGTGAATTTATTTTCAGATAAATACGGAATTGTTTGGTATTCATTTGTATACATAAAATATTCCTATGAATAAAATTACAAAATTACCATTTAAAAAGTTGATAATTTATTGATTAGTGTTTGTTTCTTTACAAGTACTTTAATCATTTCATCTAATGCTCCACAATAACTATCACTTATCTTTTTATCAATAGTATCCACTAACTGACACCACCTATCAGCTGTGATTTGTCTCATTTTTTCAGCTTCTTTTTCTTCATCAGTATCATTAACTGTAGAGTCTGTATCATGTTTTTTTAACATTAATCCATTAGAATTACCACATCCAATACGATTCCATGCTTCTTCAACATTTTTAATATTAGAGAGTACTTGATTAGTACTGTTTTGGACAGTTTTTATAACCTCTCGTATAATTTCTGATTTTCCCTTAAAATCAGCCTAAAAAAAAATTAAATTTGATGAAGGTTTTAGCTATAAGGATTTCTTGATGTGATGTTTTAGTAACTAATGAGAATTACATCAACATAACTTATAAAGAAGTAAGATTCAAAATACATAAAAAAAAGATTATGGAAGTGTTTTAGATAGTCAGCTAAATATAAATATAAATGAAAACAAGATAAATCATGAGGAGTGAAATAAATATTTAAGAAATATTTATGAATATTAAAACCTTTAAATTAAATTTCTCAAGTTGATTTACTAATTTCAGCTATCCTGAGGATCTCGTATAGAATCATGTTCAATAATTCGAGTAACAAGACCACAATATATTGATTTCATAGAGCATAAGGGTTTGAATTTATCCACATAATTTCTTAATAAAATCCAAGGCAGCTCAAGTGTTGCAAGTAACATTAACAATGTGAACATGAAGACAAATTAATATAATGAAAGTAAAGCTAAGATTACATAAACTGGTAACAGGTTTAAACCAGTAAATAGTAAATTGTAGAGAACTAACGTCTAGTAATTAACATAATCAGCAACTTTTAATATTAAGACTAGATGTTTCATTAAATATAGTATAAAGCGTTTATATTTCGAATGGACTAATGAGAAAAAATATTTTGTTTTAAAATAAAGTTTTATTTTGTAAAGAACAATAAATAAATAAAGAAGTAAACAGTAAATGTCATAAGAAAATTATGAAAAAAAAAAAAAAAATAAAAAAATTATTATTAGTAAAAAATAATTGTATCACAAAATTATTGAAATTTATTTTTAAGTTCTTAAAGGACAAATATCAAAGATATGTAATGATTGAAGGATAAAATAATACCTAATAAATATGTTATAATAATTATTATAATTTATTAAAATGTGTTACCTCAAAATTAGGGAGTGTTGATTGATTTTTTCGTTTTGCTTTTATTTTTTTTGGATCTGAAACTATACTGTTCTGTAAACTTTTTACAAAGTATATTGCCAAGGAAAGCAATACACACGAAATATTTATGGTCTGACATAAAAAATAAAATGTATTAATAGTATTTTTCACAAATAGTAAATAGTAATACTACTTACTTCTATCATATTTGTAAGTATTTCTAATACTTCTTTTCTTCCTTCTAATTTCAGACTAGGATCGTTTACATCTATTGTTTTTGAAACAATACATTGACAAAAATCAATTGCCTTTTCAAATCCATTACTTAGATCAGTTGCATTAATTTTCATTTTATTTGTCCACTCATCCATACAAGCAGAATTTTTTACATTTGAACCCATTGTTTTTATAAGTTCAATAAAATTGATAATGATGGTCAACATAATTTTAGATTTCTCTAAACCAAACAATTTAGATCCAAAAAAACTGCCAAATACATTTATAGGAACTGAAGTAGGAGGATCACTTTCTAATTGTGTGTATAAGTATTTCAGATTTCCTAAATTCAAATCCAACAGATCTAAGTACTCTAATTTAAGTGATTCTTCATCATGATTGAATCCATTTACTTCCGAAGATATAGATTTAATATTCTGAGCTCCCATTTGTTTTACCATATGTGCACTATAATAAATACAACTAAGTAAGACAGTACGAATTTCTAGCAAGCGTAAGTCATGTAAAAATGTTTGATTTGAATGTTCCAAAGTCAAGCAACGTGTAGGAGGATTGTAGTTGATTAGAACTGAATAGTCTCGATTGTTGACCATTTTTCCAAGATGAGACTTAGAAGCAATTTCAGGTATATCGTTCATTTTTAGTATTATCTAATAAATTTGATATATTAAAAATAATATTGATTTTAATATTTAATAACTATAATTTATAGAACTGGACGAGTATTCAGCTTTGTAATATTTTTCTATTTAAGTTTGAGTTATAAATTTGATTTGACAAAAAAATGTTTGTACTCGTATGTATAAGTAGATAGTTGATTTAAATAACGCGACTTAAATCAAATATTCAAGTTTATTTCACTACAGTGGACTCTCAATAATCAGACAGATATTAGACCAAAGTACTGTCAGATTAATAGAGTTTTAGAATAAAATTTATCTTTACTTATTGAAAAATCTTAATTTATTTTATTAAATCTTAAAAATAATACATACGTACATACTAATATATGATGTACTGTGAACTCATTTTTTGGCAGTACAGTTTAAAATGTATATATATATCAATTTGTTTTTAGTTTTTGTTTCAAATTTTTTTTTTTTAAGATAAAATGTTAAGATAAAATACTGTCGGATAACTGGGTCTATTATACTTTATTAACAAATAAATGTTAAAACTATAAATAATTGAAAGCCAAAAATTTCCAATAAGGAATACCAAGAAGATTAATGATTTAAATTAATAACAACAAATTGCTCTTGCTTTGATATTTTACTGTTAAGAAAACATTTTATACAGATTGGTAATAATGACTTTTTTCTTGCGCATTTAGCACTTTTTAAGTACTTGAATTTTGAACTCTATTAGACATCAAAAAATAATACTCGTCCAACTATAATTATTTATAATAAGCAATTAAGAGTTTAAAAATACCTCAAAATATTCTTCCAAACTATCAACATCAAATAATGAAATGAAATGATTTTCAACAACACACATAGAATGATTAATAGAATATTTAAGTTTTTCTCGAAACTCTACAAATTCAATAATTTTGATAAAGGATCCAAATTTATATGATATAGTTAAATGGTCAGCAACCTGAAAGAATTAAAAAAAAAAAATGAATCAATCAAGATAAGTAAATAAAATTATAAATTTATATTTTACTTTCGCACCTCTCGATAGTTGTGTGAGAAGAATCTAACAGTGGTAGAATATAGTTTAGATGCATTTTGGAACCGACCTTCATTAAACATTAAGAAAGTATGTAAATACCCTAAGGAATCCAACTGTGTATTCTTTATCTCTAAATTTATGTAAGCTAAATTTGAAGCATCAGAGGCTCCTAAAATTTAAATAAAATTATTAATAAAAATATAATACAAATAAGTATATAAAGTATAAATTTAAATACCTAACATATGGTAGAACTTCAACAACAACAACTTAATATGAAAATTTGAAGGACTGAGAGAGTATGCATACTCAAGTACAACAATTGCTTCTCTAATATATGTAAGTCTATTGTTTTCCACCCAAATATCATACATTAAATGAGCCATCATTATAACAAAAGTATCATTTGCCCTAAAAAATAGAAAAAATTAAAAACAAAAATACAGATACATAATTTATACAGTTATCATACATTATTTCAGAAGATCTTTTGCTATTATTAAATAGTTCACATCTGTGATAGCATCTGAGCAAACGATCAGCCAGTTTTAACTTTTGTTCAACGTTCATGAGATCTTGATTTCCAACATAACGGGCAATTTGAAGTAATGATAGGTAACGTTCCATTTGAGGTTTCTATTAGTTTTATATTATAGATAGTAAATACAAATTATTTAATATGAAATGTTTTATTATTTATTTTAGCATGAATAAACTGTGATGAATTGCGGTTAAGAGACTTGGATCAAGCATAATTAAGGTTGATTTAAAGTACGAACATCACAAACATTAAATACAGTGATATTATTTAAGAAAAAATGAAGTCTAATATTAATAAGAATATAATTAAAAAAAAAAAATACATACTGTTTTTGGAAATTCTTCTTCTTTCAAATCTACAATTTCATCTAACACTTTTAAAAACTTTTGAAGGGATTCCCCTTGTAAAAGTGACATATATGGTCTTAGATCAAAAAAACAACATGGTTTTTGTCCAAATATATTAAAATATTCAGTAAAAAGATTGATAGGATCGCCTGAAATTATTTATAATTTGTAATCTCATGCAATATTTTTATACATATTATTTATAAAAAATTAAGTTAACATAAGAGTATTAATATCAAAAGAAAAAACATAAATAATATTATTATAATTAACATTAATAAGTAATGAATTATGTAAAGTTTATATAAATCAATAATTAGGAAATGTTTGTATTAAAGTTGGAAGGATATATTTATTAGCAAGAATTGAAATTTTAAAAATCAGAAAAGAATATAATTCAAAATATCGTTTATAGTAATTACAAATCTTAATTAAAATTAAAGTCAAAATTACCTTACCCATATAATTGTAAGCATTTTCTTTTAATCTAGAATATAATTCCAAACGAGCAAGGTATACTCCTCGTTGAGGATAGTTAGACTCAGAATTTAACTTTTGTAGTTCATCAAGGAACAACAACGCTTCTTCAATAGATGAATCAAAGTGTAATGCAATATTACCATTACAGTTTAAGTATTTATCTTTTGTTTCAATTATTTTAAATAATGAATCAAAATATTTTGTATAGTAAATCCATGAATCTATGCTGTTAAATTAATTAAGTACAATTATAATTAAAACATATTTTAAATAATTAAAAAAGTAAAATATACCATCATGCAGATAGAATAACAAGAAAATACATTGTAATTGTAAAAAACTTTAAAATTGTAGTATTAAATGTTAAGTCTTAAACTAGTCAATGGGATATTAAGAACAGATGTTTTTAAATTTAATTCAAATTTTTTCAAATTTGAAAGAAGACAGAGTTCGTATATATTTGTAAATAAATAAATAACTAAATATAAATATGCATTATTTAAAAAATAAAATTTTTTTGAAATCAGATTTAGACAACTAATTTATTCTATATTTTTTGGCAATATTGGTAAAGTATTTTTATTATCTTGAAAATTAATTGATTGAGAGTAAGTTAAAATATCAAATTATAAAATTCAAATTAAACTGAAATTAAAAATATATAACAATTTTGTACAAAAAAAAAATAAAAAAGAACCGGATGGGCCTCGCTCTGCTGTACAGTTAGGGGTGGAGTGCACCTCGCTTATAGGATAGGTCATTATTATAATGGATTTGTTAAATTTGAATGCAATGATAGATATCATTGTATACGAATAACGATTCTGAACGGAGTTCATATGTTAGTCTAGAATATAATACAATGTTATTTATAAATATTATATAAGTATATTTTATTTTTAAACGAAAAATTTAGAAAAACCGAAAATTTAAATTGTCTATAAATAAGTCAAAATATGTCAAAATACTTTGAAATTTTAACCATGTATAGAAAACGTCAATATAAAGATTTAATGATAATTTCAAGTTGTTGCGGTTTTTCGTTTTTGAGTTAGGGCATTTTAAAAAAACCGATATCATTTGTCAGTCTAGAACATTCTACATTATATTATATTTTACATGTAATTTTATGTCAATATTCGATGTTCAAACGCTTATAAAAAAAAATTGTGCCTATGGATTTTAATAATTTTTGAATGACATTAAGAACTACTTCTGTGGAATCTTCGATTAAATTTTCAAGTATTTTGTAGAAGCCAAATTTTTTTTATCACCGATTATAAAAATAAAATGTAAAAAAATCGAATATTTTAAATGACTATAAGTGGCTTAAAAATCAATATAATATTTTGAAAAAAATATTGCATAAAAGAAATACCAATCTTAACAGCTGGTAGAAATTTCAAAAATCTGCGACTTATACTTTTTGAATTATAACAAATATTTAAAATCGTCTGAGAATAAATCGCTATTTTATGCAATTTCGTAAATATTTAAATTTCAAACAGTCATGCAATTTTTTCCTCTTAGTCCGGTAGAAATTTTTTTAAAGATTTTTGAAGAGTAGCTCATAGATAACCTAGTGTTAAAATTTTGAACCTTAAGTATGAACAAAAAAAATTTTATGATTTTTTATCTATAAAATAACTTGCAAATTATCGTGATTTTTACACATTTTATACAAATTTGAGCTTTAAGGGCTTATAAAAAAAATTTGAGTAAACCGATCACCAATATTTTTTAGTTACGATAAGTTTAACTTATTATAAACCTTGTATTAAATTTTCAAGAGTTTTCGGTCTGCCAATTAAATTTTATAGATGTTTAAAAACAAAAATTTTACAAAAATCGAAAATTTAAATTGTCTATAAATAACTCAAAATACTTTGAAAACTTAACCATGTACAGAAAACGTCAATATAATGATTTGGTGAAAATTTCAAGTTGTTGCGGTTTTTCGTTTTTGAGTTAGAGCATTTTAAAAAAAACCGATATCTTTGTCAGTCTAGAATATTATACATTATATTATATTTTAAATGTAATTTTATGTCAATATACGCTGTTCAAACGCTTATAAAAAAAAAATTGTGCCTATGGATTTTAATAGTTTTTGAATGACTTTAAGAACTACTTCTGTGGAATCTTCTATTAAATTTTCAAGTATTTTGTACGAGCCAAATTTTTTTTATCACCGATTATAAAAAAAAAAATGTAAAAAAATCGAATATTTTAAATGCCTATAAGTGGCTTAAAAATCAATATAATATTTTGAAAAAAATATTTCATAAAGGAAATGCCAATCTTAAAAGCTGGTAGAAATTTCAAAAATCTGCGACTTATACTTTTTGAATTATAACAAATATTTAAAATCGTTTGAGAATAAATCGCTATTTTATGCAATTTCGTAAATATTTAAATTTCAAACAGTCATACAATTTTTTCCTCTAATTCCGGTAGAAATTTTTTTAAAGATTTTTGAAGAGTAGCTTATAGATAGCCTAGTGTTAAAATTTTGAACCTTAAGTATGAACAGAAAACATTTTATGAATTTTTATCTACAAAATAACTTGCAAATTATCGTGATTTTTACACATTTTATACAAATTGGAACTTTGAGCACTTATAAAAAAAAAAATGTGACTTACGATTTTAGATTTTTTTTTATCAGTTAAGGAACAACTTATAAGAAACCTTGTATTAAATTTTCAAGATTTTCTGGCCGGCCAAAAAAATTTAATCGTAATTTTAAAAAAAAATACTTGAAAAATTGAAAATTTAAATTGTCTATAAATAGCTTAATAAAAGTCAAAATACTTTGAAAATTTAATGGTGTATAGAGAACGCTAATCGTATCATTTGGTAAAAATTTCAAGTATTTACATCGATTAGTTCTTGAGTTATAGCAAAATAAAAAATTTGATTATGTTGAAAACTGGTTTTGCGTAAAAACTCCCGTTTTTCCCAAATTTTTTTAGGGTTTTTCCCGTCGCATTTAAAAAATATTGACTTTTGACCCCCCAAAGTACCAAATTGATTCACTTTCCTTTCAGAAAAGTTGCTACATAAGGCAATCGAAGCATTTTTACTGCCCCAAATCATGTCGACAGACACAAAAAAAAAAAACACACATTGTAAAATCAATACATTCTTCACTCCGTTCAGAATCTAAAATATGAAGAAAAATACAATTTTTGAAATTGCATAATATATTTTATAGCAAAATTTTGACTATTAAAATTAAGCAAATTAAGAATTTAATTAATTCTCAATTAAAAAATATTTAATAAATTACAATAATGTATGTAAAAATACTTACTCTTTAAGGAGTAAACTTTTTAGATACGCGTTTGCTTCAGCATACATTTCTAATTCAAAGTAAATATCAATTTTTTTTCGAGTAAGACCAACAGTTCGATGCAATTTATCACCTAGTGGCCCATTAAGAACATCTAAACTTTCTTTATATTTTTTCTAAAAATAAAAATAAGTACTAAACTTTTTAATTATTTAATTTAATTTATTTTTCTATTATTTTAAAATTTACCTGCATATCTAATATCATCAAATATAATTGAATTTCTTGTTCAGCATCAATTTTTTCTTTATTAATATACTTTTGTACCATACGTTCTGCTAATGGTAAAGTAATTCTTTTTGATATTTCGTCATTAGTTTGATATGCCTTAAAATATGAAAAATAACTAACTTATTAGGTATATAACAATTACCCATGAAAGTTTAATATATAACTTTAGAGTTTGTTTATCAAAAATAATAAAATTTAATTTAAGTATTTTTTAAAATGTATAAAAAACTATTAGTAATAGGATTTAGGCAATATGAAACGAACAATTAATAATATCCAAGTTGATTTTTGTTCAACTTTGAATTTAATTTGATAACTTAAAAATACAATTTTAAACAATTCACTTTGATTACATTTATGTTAACTATTTTTTTTTTCACACAGTAATAATTTATTGAATTAAAAATATACCTGCATAACAATACTCATTACAGCCCAGAAATAATATGGATTATTTGGTTTAACTTTGTGGAGAGCCAATGCAGTCTGTTGTTGTTTTTTATAATCACAAACTCGAACATAAGACATAAAAAGATTAGATAATAAATCTTCGTTGGTTGCATCTTGGAGCAGAGCATCTTCATAAACTTCGCATACCATTTGAGCTACAAATGAGTTTAAAACATTATATAAAATTCACCGATAAGGAAACAATACTGAAATTACGTTTTTTTAATTCTCTATAACAAGCAGTCAATGCAAGCAGTGTAGATTCATCAGATGGCTTGCACTCTCTAACTTCATCTAACAGAGTTTCTGCCTCTTGGTTTTTGCCAAGTCGCACTAATGTCAAGCTCTTCAATGCCTGTACCAAGTGAAGAAGACATTCATAGTTTAAAATTAAATAACTCCAATAACATATTAGAGTTCTATTATAACATCGAGTAACAAGTACATACTTTGGAACAATTTTGACTGGGTAATTTTTTAATCAATTTATCCAACTCGTGCAAGGCCTTTTTATAATTGCCATTGTCTATCCACTCTGTAAGTAAGAATACCAAATAATAAAAATAATAAAAGTGAAACTACGAATGCATTGTCGGAGTACCGTAAATCGGTCTTAACCGCCTCTCCGCAATTAAATTATCGTTTCTATTGAGCTTGTTTCTCGACGCCATTTGAAATTTACTTATCAACCTTAATCAAGAACGAAGGAGCGAACGAACGCCGACGACTCACGGGGTGGGAAGGAAGAGATAGGAAAAATGACGAATAAATAAAAGGTAAATAATGAAAGAAATAAACGAGAACGGTACGAGACTTCGCAGCGCGTTCGTGGTCGTCGGGTTTGAATATTGTGCGTTCCGAGTTCACATTTGCGGTGTTTATAACCACAAATAACATAAAAAAAAAAAAAAAAAAAGAAAGAAAAAGATAAAATGAAAAGAAAAACACAGAGCAACCAGTGTTGCTCGCGCAGATAAAAACGAGAAAAATGTATTGGACGTTTTGTCGGACAACGGCAATATTGCGCGATCGAAAGAGACGAAATGGAATATGTTCGGATCCGGGCCGTTGGTAAACAAAAATCATTAAGGTTCGTCTGCTCAGCCGCATAGCCGTTGTCTGGGCTTTCCGTGTTCACCGTTTCTACGTCGTCGACCTCAGCAACCGCCGGCGCCCTCGCTCGTCACCGTTGCCGTGCCCGGATCTCGGTTTCCGCCGGAACCGAGAAGACGGCAGTCTCGTCGTTGGGGAGCTGTTTTGTTCCGCGCGCGTCCCCGTACACTTTGCAGCACCCGGACAAACGAGTCGGCCGCGCTCGTGTACGCCGTTCACCATTTGTCTGTGTGCATCATACGCGGGTGTGTGTGTTTGAGTGTGTGTGTGTGTGTGTGTGTACGCGCCCGTTCGTGTATTGCTGTGCCCGAGCTCGAACCCGTAGTTCACGTTTTCCGTTTTCATTTCTGTTTCTCGCCCGACCGACCGAACGCGGCCCTCCCGTTTCCAGCACCGTTTTACACCGTCCTTGGCCATTTTGCGCCCCGATCCGTTGCCAACTCGTGTGCCGCCATCATTCGGTCCATCCGTCCGTTCATTCGTTCGTAACAACGAACTACATAGCAGTTTTCTTTACCCTCCGCCGTCGCCTTGCCCGTTTGGCGTGTGTGCGCGGGTTTTTATTTTTTTTTGTCGTCCGTACTTACGCGTCGCGCTTGGTTGTTATACGCTCACAGCCGCGCACATTTTCACGAACGCCCATTTTTCTATAAGTTCGATTGTACGGTCGCACGTCAACGTTTTCCTCGTTCTCAATACTTGATTGTCGCGATGGCTTCCAAAAGATTTGGTTCACCGGTCCCCATTGATGTGATGAAGGTAAATGGAAAAAAGAAGGTAATATCGTTTTCTCCGCGTTATTATTACACCACTACCATTGGGCGTCATTACTTATATTCCTTTTTAAGTTTTCTTTACTTATATTCTCATTACTTCATACATACATTTTTTTTACTGATATTACTTTTGATGTTATTAGTTGCATCTTTTTTTTTTTTTTTTGTCCCTTAAGTAAATACTTTGTGACTAACATTTCTCTAAAAGCAATAGCAATAATTTGTATCCGTATAAGTTGTGTATCCTACTTGTGCTCGATTTTTATTCAATTTAATTGCCTTTTGAATTTTAAATTTTTACTTTCTAGAGTTCTTATTAAAGTTACATTTCAATTGTGGACACCTCTTTGCAATAAAAAAATTTTTAATTTTCACTAAATTTACCAAATCAATTAAAAATAGAACTGTTGGTTTATCTAAGTTATTAAATTATTGTTTATCATACCATAAACATTTATTCCAATTTATTATAGTTAATGCAAATTAATACATATTTATGAGGTGATGTTTTATTTTTTAGGAAATATTAAAAATGATCGCTGAACCAAATTCAGGTAATAGCAAAAAGAAACCAGATTCAGCTTATTTCCAACATCCTGGAAAAGTGATTAATCATGACTATTGTGATGTATGTTCTGGAGGTGGAGAAATTGTATGCTGTGATAAATGCCCAAGATCTTTTCATATACGTTGCCAGTAAAATATTAAATCAATATATTAAATACATGCATTTTAAATTATATAGTTGTATATATTTATATTGTTTTTTTATTATTTTTAAGTATTCCTTCAATTAATAAACTACCTGATGGTGAATGGTTTTGTAGAAGCTGTACCGGTTGCGATGATGTAAGGCTAATAATATAACACCATTATTTAAACTGCATATGTATTATTTTTGTAAATATAAATATTATGTTTTAGGATGATATAATTCTGAAAATTCCTAAAAATACTTTTGGTAAGTGAAATAAACTATTTGAGTTAATATAATTGTGCATTGTAATATATTTAAATTTTTTCATGTTGACAAATTGTATTATTAAAATAATTCAAAATAACCTTAAATATATGGTTGTTATAGAGGTTAGAGCAAGGCTAACAAGATTATTTGAAATTGAATATTTAAAGAAAAATACAGAGGAATTTCTCAATGAAGTACCTATCCAACGCAGATATAGTATGTAAAATATTATGATTTTTCCACATGAAAGTTGAAATTGTTTATGATTTTTATTAGACGTAAAACTACAGGGACGAAAGCAATTAGATAAACAAAAAATGATTCGTAAAATTGATAGATGTTTTTTATGCAAACGAGGTGTTCTGAAGGGACGATTGGTGAACTGCCATTATTGTAAAAAACTTTATCATCTTAATTGTTTGGACATTCCAATTCGTGACTGGGATCATAGTATGAGATGGATATGTCCAGCTCACACCAGTTTCTTTGTAAGAATTTTTTTTATTTACATTTTTGTTTAAACTCATTTTTTTATAATTATTTAAATTAGCAATTGGCATATCCTGATCAATACACTCCTGGCGCTGGAGTATTATCAGACACTATAACAATGAAAAGAAAACGTTGTGAACTTCCAAGATTACCTAAAGATAAATTTTTCAACGTACCTAGTCATATTGATGCCATATATAAAGAGGTAATATTAATAAAGAGGTGTCATTTAAAATTATATCTTATGTGAAGTTATTTTGGTATTATTTATTAACTTAAATGAACAGAATAAGGTTTTTACTTTATTTTTTATTTTTACATATATTCTATTTATTTAGTTTAGTGTTTAGAATTAATTAAACATAAACTAACTAGATTTGTTAAATTTTTAGCCAGAAGAAAACATTCCAACAATGTCGACTGATAATTCATCCTTAAATATTTTATGGTAAGTTAAAAGTGTAATATTAATACTTGATACATATTTAGTTTCTACTGTTCATTTTTAACAGCTGAATGACTTATTAAAAATCAAAATTTACAAATATTCTACCATAAATTGTTAACTCTTGTTTTAACTTCAAATAAAATATTTTATTTGTTTTTAATAAATATTCATTTATAATTTTTAAATTTTATAAGGTAAAAATTATGTTTATTAATCTTGGTTTTTGTTATTTTTTCAGTGACGTTGCATCACTTGAATTAGAATCAATAAATTCTGATCAGTATATCAATCGTAAGTTATATTTTTTATAAAACTTCTTTGATTTTGATTCTATTAATTTTAATATTTTTTCATAATTATAGTTTGTTTATCTATTTAAAGATGTTAACATTTCAGATGAAAATAGAATTTCAAAAAATATTTCTGTTAAGTTCCTACCAGCAACTCAGCATCTCAGTACATTGGAAAACAAAAATTTACTACCTAAACAACCCTATGCTTCTTTATCATGTTTATCTTCATTCACTCCCATGACTATTTCAATACAAGGAAAATCATTTACGATTGGCAAGAGTGAGTAGTAATTGTTATTACTTTAATAATTTTAATGATTAAAATTAATTTAATGTGTATGCATTCTTTTAGGTCATAATAATAATTTATCTTTACAAGATTTGGGAGATTGTGAATATGTATCTGATTACCATGCTACAATTACATTTAATGATGTATGTATATATATATTTATTTTTAATATTAATTATACATATAAATAATGTGGTACAGTAAGGTTAAAAGTTAAAACATGATAAATGTTATTATTATTTATTTTTTAGTTTTATATAAATCTATATTTATATATTAGAATATGATTTTTATATTGGGTTATTTATTAAAACATTAATCACTAATTCCTATATTTTTTTTTTTTATGATTAGTAAAATGAATAAAATTATAAGAAAAATATTTGTATGTATTATATATCAAATGTCGATGAGTTTTCGTTTGATAAGAATACCTCACTTTTCTTATCATTTATCAATCGACGTTGAGTTTTGATTGGCTGGTTACTATACAACAATGGCGACGACCATTCTGATTGGTTCATTTTCGAACATGTCACTCCCTCTGTGTAATCATTTCGAGAATATTGTAACTTCTTTGCTTTTATTCTTCTGTTTTAGATTTTTAATTGTTTTATATATTTTTTTACTTTAAATTTTATTTAGAATATATATTTTAAGATTTTTTTACCGATTACTAAATCTTATAATTTTTATTTTTTATTCTCAAAAATTGAACTTCTTTAATATTTTTTCTGAAATTTAATATTTTTGGTTTAATTAATGTTGATTAATAACTAATTAATTTTATTTTTAATAGTTTAAGACTGAAATTTTAAAGTACTCTTATATAAAATTATAATTTATGTAAAACAAACAACATTTGAATATTTGTTAATTTGTTATAATCAATATTTTGGTTAGTTTAAAAATGACTCAATTTTAATAATAATAGAACAGTAAATAAATGTTGTTTATTGAAATATTCAATTTCATTCATAAAGCATTCAATTTAAGTATATTTTATATTAATTGTGTATATTTTAAAATAGAGTATTAAATCACTTTATTTTAAAATAAATAAATTCTGAGTATTAAATCACCTAGAATTTATACTTATTTTGGTTATTTATAAATAAATTATTGAATTGTTTGAATATTTTACTGATATTATTTGAAAAAGGAAATAGACTCAATTTAGGGTCTATAGTATAAATTAAAAAAAAAAGTAATATATTTATATATCTCATAAAATATCTTAAACTAATATCTATTTTAATTGTAAACAATTGAAGAACTTAAGGGTCTCGTAGTTATTTTGCTTTTTAAGTAGAATGACCATCTCAAAAAAAAAAAAAAAAAATTGCCCTCTTTTAACCAACTAACCAAGAAACTTGTTAATATATGTTTGTTAACTCTCAATTATAACAATTTATTTAATAGTTTAACCAATGAAAATAAATTAGTTTTATAGTTTAACCTCTAGTACCAAACAATAAGATAATAGTTGTTGTAATTGTTGCTATGAAAAAAAATATATTAATAATTATTGTTAAATATATCTATATATAATATGATAAATTAATTATATATTAAAAGCTTAATGCGTTTTATTTTTGTGATTTAAAAAGGTGGTAAAGAGAAATGTTTCTGATGAAACCAGTCAAAAATTCCTTCTTATTTAGAATGGACAGACAATTTAAAACACTTTTCTAATTATTTTTTTATTATTTCAGAAACTTGGAGATTATCTTGTGAAAAATCATAGTAGACATGGTTTGATAGTTGATAATGTATCCTATTTCGGAAATCGCCGACCTAAAGAATCCAGTAACAGTGAATTAAAAAAAATTAATTCACAAGTCAAAAAATTCATTAATAAACGGCGAAGTCAAGTTCGACATCGTAACTTGATTCATGTATATCAGAATATTGATGGTGAAAAAGTGGTTTTTAAATATGCTGGAAAAATACGTAGTTTTAATTATGAACCAATGTTAAAATATTATATGGGTAAATTAAAAAATACTAAGCACAGTATTAAAAAAGTAGAGTGCAAGTGTTCCAAAAGATTGCCTCCAAAAGATGGTTATGCTGGACAAGCTTTACTAACTAATGGATCCATTATATCAATTGGTTGTTTAACATTTAAATTCACATATGACATATTTACAAGAAAAATGACCAAAAGTTGTACAGAAAATTTAGAAGCTAAACAAGATGGGAATAAACTTCTTAATGGAGAGCAATTAAAACTACCATCTGAACAAGAAAATTGTATCAATAATACTAATTGTATTAGAAATGAACAGGAAATAGTTACCATTAACAGCCATTGCTCACTTGAAAATACAGATGATACAAATTCTTTCAATGAACAAAATAATATTAGCCTGCTTGATTTACATAATTCCCAAGGTGGTAGTTCTTCTAAAGAAAAAGCTATTATAAATGGTATGACTAAGAACACAACTATGCATAAAAGTAATATTAAATCACCATTAGAAGTTAATATGTCAGATACAGTTTGCACAAAAAAATTTAATAACACAGATGATGTTTTGTTAAATAAATGTTTAGCCAGTGATTTAATACAAGAAGTTGATGTATTGTCTGATGATGGTAGAGTTATTGAAGAAGAAATTGTGTATTCAATGCATGTTCCTGAGGCTGAAATCAGCACAACTAATCGTATAAATGATGTTCAAGATTGGATTATTGAAGAAATTGTTGTTGAAGATAAAAATTATAACAACAATGATCATGATTCTTCTGTTAATTTACAACTATCATCACCGTTAGAGTATTCTGTACCTGAAAATAACCATGGAGATTATAAGACTGAACATATGTATTGTGCACGTAGTCCATCTTACAATGAGCCTATTGTCATATCAGACGACGATGATTAAATATGACTAAGAATTTGTAAACAATAAAGTTTTTTTCTTCTTTTAAGATTTTGTTATTGATTTATTTAGTTTTGTTAAAGATTAGCCAGTATTAAGTTATTTTTATTTCCATAGTTGTACCATTTAGCTTTTTTTTAAATACTCTACATTAATTATTTATATGATATTATAACTTTTGGCGAAGTATATTTTTTTATTTCATCAATAGTTATTAACCATGTACATTAATGATCATTTAGGTAATTATTTCTATAATTAATTTTATGTGGTTGTCTTGTTATGTGATATATTTTTTATTTTAATTCCCCATATCATTAATAATATAGTTTTTCTTTACCATAACATATATGTAGAGTAAATATAAATATTTATAATTATGCTAGAGTATACTACTTTATAACGAATATCAATATTGATGGAAACAATGTTGTTTTATTAAATACTAATAATTAAAGTTTTTACTTATATAGCAAATCCATTACAAACTATACTTGTTAATTTAAAAAATTGATTGATGTTAAATAGAATATAAGTATAAAATTGATTTTTACTTTCTACATTAGGTTTTAAAGCTACTATGAATGTTTATTTAAAATTAATTGTGATGTATTGGTATTATAATATAAATTGATCTGATCAAATTCTTCTATACATTGATAAAATTATAATATATATTAAAGTTTTTACTTATATAGCTAATCCATTACAAACTATACTTTTTAATTCAAAAAATTGATTGATGTTAAATAGAATATAAGTATAAAATTAATTGATTTTTACTTTTTACATTAGATTTTGAAGTTACTATGAATGTTTATTTAAAATTAATTGTATTGTATTAATAGTTTAATATGAATTGATCTGATCAAATTCTTCTATACATTAATAAAAATAATAATATATATATAAACTGTGCTAAAACACTCGTGTATTACCTTAAATGTTTGTTCAAACAGATTTATAATCCTAAGGTGTTTTAAAAACCCTTGTATCATCAAAATGTTTAAATATTTAAAAATTCTGTTGGAAATAATGATCACACGATTGTCAACAAAAAGTTTTTCCCTGAATGAATATGTGAATTCAAGTCCAATGTTGAATGTTCAAAGACAAAGAGCGTCGGTATTTTATCGAAGTTTTGCGCAATGCTGTGCACCGTAATACATGATAGAAGTCCGGCTTTGAAATCAATTTAATGCTACGCAAATAATGAAATGCGCGGAAATCAATGCCGGTGTGTTCAGCCAGTGTGATAGTGACGGGGCGTTAGGCGTAGCCGGGGTAATGCCGTACTTGTGTTGGTTGCAACATGCCATTGGTCTGTGATCGGAGCGTTCGCGTTGGTCGACTACCGCGCCCTCTATGCAACATATATCAATTGTCAACGACGCAGTAGCGTCGACGCATTAGCAGACCAATGGTTACCCTCTCGGCCCAGTCGCGTTTCGTCACGGACCACATTAATCCCCGCCACCGTTCGTGTGACACGACGGTTCAGCGATGTAACGTCGTCGCGGTACAGTCGGTGCACGACCTAGCCGCTTACTCGTGCCTCCATTGCGTTGGCTGCACTGGGCACGATCGATTTGAATTCACCCGCGTAGATCGACTCATCATGGAATCGCCGATCGCGTTATCACAGTTTCGCCTTATCGTGAAGAGGGGTACTCATAGAGTAATGAAACCACAGAATGGAATAAATTAGTCTATTCTATGATGAAACCATTGAACTCTATATATATGATAACTGGAATGCTCACCAGTCATAAGACCAATGTAAACATAACCGAGACAGCGTGTTAGAAAAAGACTGCAGATAAGAATGGTGCTGCTATCTTCTTCTATCACACATAATTGTATGAATTGTTTACCAATACATTTTAAATTCGTTGTTCGTTTAACGTTTTGACTTTAGTTCTGCCTTCTGCGTTTTCTAAGTTTAAAAAAAATTAAAATAGTGTGCACTGTGTGCAGTTAAGACTTAAAATGGTGAATTTTTGTATTGCTTTTAATTGTGCTAGCTCTAGTGATGTTAGAAAAGACTTGTCATTTCACAAGTTAGTATTAAGTTATTATATAGTGTTATTGATTTTACTTATTGTTCATTTTAAACAGATTTACATATATTATTACTGTAATACCTTTTTTTATTAATTTATAATCTTATTATCATCACAGGAAAAATATCTAGCTGAAGTCAACTCAAGATAAGTTACATTACCTAACTTAATAGATCATATAATTCCAAGGTTATGATTCATAACTTATGAATATAGTTAAAGTATCTACAATGTATCATAGTATCTTTAAAAATTGATTTATTTTAGGAAATTTTGGCCATGAAGTATAACAAAAATGTATTGTAGATTTTGATTACTGGACATTTCCAGTATTAATATTTCCTAAATTATAAATCTACAATATTAAGATTAAGTTAGGAAAGTAGTTAGTACAATCTAAGGTAAGTAGTAGATATAGCCCCAGGTAAATATCGTAAATACACTTTTATTTCAATTATGAATAATATTATAAATACTATGTTTTTATTTTAATAAATATTATTTTACTAAAAATGAAGTTGTTATAACCTTCTTTCTGACTTTCAATTTACAACTTAATTTATTCCCAACTTACAATTCCCTACTACTTCCTTTATATGACAAAAAAATCCAAAAGTCCATAAAAAAAAGCATGTTTCAATACTTGTTATATTATTTTAAATTATAATTATCAACTAATAAACTATTTATTTATCCTTTAATTATTTATATTTTATTAAATCAATCAAAAATATTTTGTGGAAGTTAATAAAAAATAATGAGGTGTAACTACATTTTAAGAACCAAACTAAAATAATATCGCGGTAAAATATGAATTTAAGATATTAGCGCCATGTGCAAGATAAAGATAGTAACACCATTAGTATGTGCTATTTCATTCTAACATCCTCTCTCGGGCAACAGTGCTTGGTGAGCATTCCAGTTATCATAATTTGATATTATGTAATATCTATGATATTACATAGTTCAATTTATTATTATAGTTCAATGAATGAAACTCGGTACGTTATCGTATTATAGTTTTATCATTGATTTTTATAACACAATCAATAGTTATATATTTTGTGCTTCAAATAGTCAGCAAAAAGCCTGTTCTCGTTATCGCCCGGCGTTTTCATTTATTTTTGCTTTTCTCTTTTATAGTCTATAATTTTTTATTGATAATCATTTTTTTGAATCATTCCCACGCGTTCGACTACCGCCGTTGGAATTATTTCTAAACGTCGCGCACGCACGCACAGTGAAGTGCAATCGCGCTTTCCCGTTCGGCTGCCGGTAGCATCGATTATAGTCCGTCATATTCACTTCAGCTGCACCATGATCAAGTCCAATGCTACCCTGTTCCGGACATGCTTGTTGAAAAAGTTTCGCGCGCCGTTCAACAGTCGACGGCCGCTGGCCACTAAACCGGTGCCCGTGAAGATGTCATACTCGTCGTATCCACCCGAAACGACTTCCGATGAACGGCAGAAGCCGCCGGTCATCATTATGCATGGTCTGTTTGGTTGCAAAACCAACTGGAACAGTTTATCCAAATTGTTACACAACATGACTCGCAGAAGGGTATGTATAACACGGTGATGCATTATCATTTAAATTAATTTTGTGTGGGTCAATTTAATTTTCATTTTTCTTTCATGATCTATGCGTAAGATTATTGAGTAATCGCCTAAGTGTAGTTTTCAGCAGACGTTTTTGAATGATTTGGTTTGATTAAGTCAATGTTCTGATGTATTGGAAGTATATTTTTATTGTCTCATGAGGAAGAGCAAGGTACTCACGAGAATGGGATGATGGGCTCATTTTTCCCTAGGCCCCAATTTTTAAGAAAATTTAAAGAGGGCCCACTATTCGTTTATTATTTTGATGATTGAGGGTCCCTAAATTAATTTGACCCAGGTTCTTAAAATCTGTAGGATGGCTTTGAGGAACAGTATGATAGTATGTTAACTATTTATTTAAGTATACAGTTTATTTAACTTTTTCAAGTTCATACTAACAAATTTTTTTGGAAGAGTCATTAAATATTTATCATATATATTTCTTTTTTATGACTGGCCATCATGATTGTCCATAGTTGTGTTATTAATAAAAAATGTACCTATGAAGTTAATTATTTTTATAGATAAAACTAAACCTTTGATCTTTGATAAGATTATTTTGAATGAAAAGTATTATAAATTTTAGTTTTAAATTGTAATTAATATATTAACGGTGCATTGATTTACAATTGTCTGCTATGTTATCAAAAAGTACATATTTAATGTTAGGAAAAATCCTATTATTTATAATTATTATTATCATCTAATGATTAATTTTTTTTTTTTTTTTAGAAGTGATCTTTATCTTCCTTTTTTTTATTTTATTTAATTATTGTTGAACAGTAGATGTAAGTGGTAATTTGATATGGTTGCGAGATAAAATTAAAGTATATTCTTGTTTTATGTATAATAGGCACGTTTTTAATTAGATACGATCGTACAGTGCTGTTCATTGACATTGCAAATCAGTCTAATGTTCTATAATATATCAAAATCATTAGAGTAATATTCATGTGCATAACTAAAACTAAAAACTTTTTCTTGTTATTTATTCTGGTAAACTTTATGAAAATTTGAATATTACTATTTTTGTTAAAAAAAAAAAGTTAAAAAAAAAATAAAAAAAGTTATTTATTGTTTCCCTAGTAGATAATATAATATCCTATAACCTATAACCATTATGATTATGTTAAAAAATAGAAAACAGTATTATGGTATTAATTAGTGATGGGAATAATCAAATGATCTTAATTTATGAATGGTTAGGTTATTAATTGATTAATTAGTAGTCAAAAACAAGAATAAATTTTCTGAATTTTATACGCTACAATTAAAATATTAGTGTTCCTGTGACTTATGTTTCATTAGAATGCGAGTTTTTAAAAATGGGACAAGTAACGAATGACTGTCGGCTGACTTCAGCCTAAAGTGTAGATTAAATTGTATTTTTAATAGTAATTTAAATTTAACTTTATAAATTAACATTTTTTTCTGCAATGCAAGATACAGTTTCCAAAGTATCATTAATTTTTAATATTGTGTTAGTTTGAAATATTTTATATTTATAATTAAATACTTATAATATATAGTTGTGCTTTTTTTTATTCTTATTCTCTTTAAGATACATGCTATTGATAATTCACTGATGATATATTCAAAAGATTAAAAAAAAAAGTTGATATTACTTCAACTAAGTTAATAATTAGTTACCTAATTGTATTATATTATTCGCATACACCATATACTGTACGGATAACTATAAAGTAGTCTCTATAAGTCAGTATTATAGTCAGTAGTATATAATATATACATATTATGTAGTAAGATAAAAAAAAAACATTTTTTTTGTTTGAGTAAACAATTCAGTAGGTTATAAAATGTAAAGATTACTAATCATTCGATTATTCCCATCATTTCTTATTATACAGTCCAGTAGTCAGTAGTATACGCGATACAAGTAAGAAAAGTTAAAGCGAGATAAATAAAGCATTTGATTATTTTTACCATGACATGTTTTATTCGATTAATTAATTTGAATAATTTTTAAAATAATTGAATTGATTTGATTATTCTCATCACTAGTATTAACAGGTTAACCACTATGTGTACCATTTTTGGTACACGGTTGATTTGTCATTCGTGCTAACCCAAAAAGTAGCGAATATTTTCCTGTGTTAAAATCGTATTTACGTGTACTATAGTAGGCACACATAACACTTTTTGACAAAGACTCCTGTGTACCACTATTGGTACACAAAAACTTATTTTCAAAACAACAAGTGTACCAAAAATGGTACATGTAGCGCTTTTGGCAATGTACTGAAAAATGACGTAGCAGTACATCATTGTAATGTTAATGTTATCCATTTTTAAATATTTATTTTATCGATTTAAAAGACATATAAATTTGAGTTATAATTTTAAATTAATATTTTATCCCATTGATTATTTTAAATATTTGTACAAATATATAATGATATAAAATCAGAAATGTATATTTTCACAAAGATAATACTAAAACTATAATATTCTCTTGATTTTTTTTTAAAGGTCATTTCTGTGGATGCAAGAAATCATGGAGATTCGCCACACACAACAGAACAATCATATCCGCTTATGGCTGAAGATGTTAAATATTTAATGAAAGATATCTTAAAGGTAGAAAAAGCTTCATTGATTGGACATAGTATGGGTGGTAGAGCAATGATGTACTTAGCAGTCATCTATGTAAGGTTTGTTTTAATAATGCTTTTTGGATTATTTTATCATGTCAGCTATAATAAACAATCATTATTAATTTAGCCAGAAATGGTTGAATCTTTAATACCTGTTGATATATCACCAGTTAACAGTAAAGAAGTAAGCGATATCCGAAGTATTATAGATGCTTTAAGAAGTGTTGATTTAAATATCAGTGGACCAATATCAAAATTTCGAAAACTAGCTGATGAACAAATGAAAAGTTCAATTGAGGTATGTATTATTATAATAAATCTTTAATCGTAGAACATAAGTAATTATTTATTAATTATTAATTTTTTTATTCAATTTTATTTATAGGATGTATTATATTTATGTATCATTTAATATTTCAATATCTAATGTACAATTAATCACATATCTATGATTGAAGAATTATTTTGTTAATGATTAAATTTGATCGTTTGTTATGATAAAAATTAATATTAAATATTTTATATTTTTAATACTTAAAGATTTTTGTTTTATATTTTACAGAGTCCAGTCCTCAGACAGTTCCTTTTAAGTAATCTTGTTCAAGTGCACGACAAATTTCGATGGCGTATAAATTTAGAATCTATCAGTGATAATTTTAATGATCACATTTCTTTATTTCCACCTGTGCAATCAGTCTATCAAGGTCCAACATATTTTATAGGCGGTGGAAATTCACTCTTTTTAAAACCAGAACATCATGAAACTATTAAACTTATATTCCCTTCAGCTAAATTTGATTACATACCTGGTGCTGGTCATTGGTTACATGCTGAAAAACCTAACGAGTTTTTGAAATTAGTGACTCAGTTCTTAGCTACTGTATGAAATTATAATTTTGATAATTAACTATTTATTTTTATTTTTGTTATAAAATTAGTTGTATTAGTGCAATATTTGAATAAGATAATCATAAAATGCCAGACAATACAACTTTGTTAAAAATACAATTTAATTGTTTTATCTAAGTCTGAATAACTAATAGATAGTCAAGTTTATAGTAAAATGTATTATTTTATAATTGCAATATTTTTGTATAAGAATATAATATAATATAAGAATATTTAAAAATCTTAGAGCAATATAATTTAACAATTTTAATTTAGTTATAAGTGGTTTAGTTGGTTTGAATACACAAAAGAAACTTATTTTATTTCATTCTGTATTATAAAATATAAAAATTATTTTATCTTTAGTTGTAAGTCATAACATACATACTAAATGAGGTAATACAAATATTTTGTGTTATTTTGAATTATAATTTTTATGGTAAAAACTGTACAATCCAACATTCATCTATTCTTCTATAATATGCAAGACTTGTTTATAATTTATTGCGTCCCATTGTCATTACATCAGAAGTTATAATTTAGTATGTGATTATAATCAGTTGTACTAAAATCTCTAGTCTTAATTTATAACATTATTAATTTTATCAAACAAAATAGAAATAGAAACCTCTATTATTCTAAGAAATTTAATTTCATTAAATGTTTTAAAATTGTGCATTTTTCCTCATAAATTTGTATTTAAAAATATATAAATTGATACATTTTTAACATATAGCAAAATATATATTTTATTGTTTTTTTTTTAAATTTAAAATTTACATTTAAAGAAATTCTTTTCTAATGAATGAATGTGTCCTTTATATACTAATAGGCAGTGTCGGATAAATTGCACTAGAGCCTCGAAAATTTAAAATGTTTTTTTTTGGGGGGGGGGGGGGGGGGTACCAAAAATATTATTACAGTTATGTTAATACAAAAGCAAGGAAAAAAATTTCTTGAAATAGTTGAATCAAATAGCTTATTGTATATGGAATATGATGTAATTTTTTTATTTATTTATAATATTTATAATTATTAAAGATTTAATTTAAATACTGTGTATAAGTATGTATAAATGTAATATGCGGTAAAAATGCAAATTGATTTTTAGTAAAAATAAATAGACATGGTAAAAATTTTAATATTAGGACATAAAAAAATGTATTTGCACCAGAGTCCTTTGAGTTCAAGATCCGACACTGCTAATACGTAAGCTATTTTTATAGGGATGTAGTTAGGTAATGTATAGATTACACTAAAAAACTTAAAACGGATACATACAAACAAATGATAAAAATGAAACTTTTTTTTTTATATATTAAATTGTATTATAATTAATGCCTGCGGTTACAAGAAGCAATAAAAACATTTTTTGTTCTAATAAATAGATTATATATTTCTAGTTCATACCAGTCAAATATTCTGTATTTTTAAAATTTGGTTATATTGAAAACAAAAATTATATTAATAGAAATATATAAATATATATTAACTTGATGTAAATTTATTGAAAATAAAAAAATGTATAAGAACATGCAAGAAGCATAATAATGATCTGGACTTATTTTTGAGATTTTATTAATAATAACATATACTAGGGTAACCTGATGAAATATATTAACTTATATAGTTAAAGATTACTTTAATGTTTTATCAATAATGAGCAGCCAACGCACATAGTAGAAACCGAAAAATATTAATATAAAAATAAAATTATAACTATTTAGTCAGTCTTATCAATATTATCATTTAACTAGCGATTGTATTCACTACGGTCCTCAATTCTCTGACTTTTTTCTCCAAATCCAATATTGTAGAGCCCCTGAAAATAAAAAATAAAAATATTTACTAGTACCGTTATAATAATGGTTTAAAAATATGCATGAGTAATGTGTACATACATCTCGGACAGATTTCCTTTGATGACTAACTCTTGTTCAAGAGTTAACCTTAATGCTCGGGACCCAGGATTTTGTTTATTTTCAGATGTTGATTCATTTTGCACTATATTCCATTTTTCTCTGGCTTCTTCGATGCGCTTGTTCATCAGCTCCATTTTAGTTTTGTACGATTCTAATAGTTCACGTTTTTTTTTTGTCGACACACTGTCGGGGGACGCGGACACTAGTTTCAAAAGAACTGTCGAAGCTCTAAAAACACAGTAAATAAATATCAATTGATGAAATATTATTTTAAAACATATTTTTATCAAATTTCGTTTCGAATTCATTCTTACACTAAATGTAACAATACAATTTGAAAAAAATAATATCTTATCATCATTCCTTCCGAATTAATTTTTTCCTTTAAAGGTTTACCGAGTGTCATCGAACAATAATAGTTATTATTATGGTAGTGGCCAAATAGTAGCAGAATAGCAGAATATCAATAAAGCGTGAACAAACAATAAAACATAAAATTGTTGTGTGTACACGGCGTAAATATCGTTCATCGTCACAAATGTAGCTGAATAGCCAGCACGAAGTGCCGTTCGGTATTCTTAGTTCAGTTTGGTTACAGGTCGTCCCATAGCGATTTGGTTTTTCCATTAAACCGCTTAAGAAAGGACATTTGTTATGCGATTGGTCGCGAATAACGTCTGTCAGTCTAATGAGCAGTTGAAAGATCTCGAGAACTCCGCTGAACAAATCTACTTGTTGATATTATTTATGATTGATGAGCGTTTATAGGTATGATTCATAAATATTTGTAGTAAGTACCAGTAACAAATAACGTCGTGTAAGATTACTATTCTTTTATCGAGTTTGAAATTACTATTACTTTTATCTAGTAAATTGTTGCACAATATATTCTCAACACAGGTTATAGTTAAAAGAGAGCACACAATAATATTATATTGTATCGCTATGTTTTTTTACATAGGGCTAACTACTACGAATATTCGCTATAATCAACAATTTCGTCTTTAGCAGTGACCATAAATATTGAAACCGGGCGCATACTAGTTACAAATGTGTCCCTATACTGGACGGTCAGTAGCGGGACGTTTCTTGGGCACACAGATTATTTTGAGGAAACCATTTAAGAGTGTGGGTAGGTTTTTATGGAAATTAATGTATTGTTCATACTCGCATGTTGCATAATAAAGAAACGAAATAATATTGCAATGGATTTTTGAAAAATTTGGGAATGATAGGCACTAAAATTTAAAAAAAATTAGATTATTAATATACATATATTTATATGTATATAATATAAATTTATATAATTTATATTATAAACATTGCTACGACCGTTGGACATATATCTTGTATAAAACGCCTATATATATAGGTGTTATCACCAGGCGCGGCTTCAGAACTTACAGAGGAGGGACCATTTTTTTCAGCCATCGCTAAATTTCAAAGGGGACTTAGAGGGGACTAGAGTTAGAGAATATTCTAACCTGGAACCTGTAAGTGATTACTGATAATAGTTGTTTCTTCAAATGAATACAGAGTCCGACTACGTTCCTATATTATGATACACACCTCATATTAATGTCATATGGTTTTTTTAGGCCGCCAAATAAAATTGTTAGCTAGGTAGGTAATTAAAATCAGGATTTAACAGTTCACAAGGACAAATATGTGAAAAATTAAAATTTTTGAAAAAAAGCTGGGGGGGGCATGGCCCCAGTGCCCCCCCCCTCGGAGCCGCACCTGGTTATCACCCAGAACAAATGATGTTAAGTATTTTATACTTATTTTGTTGTAGCTAACAAAGTTATGGGTCAGTAGGTGTCAATCATGAAGACCTTACAAATTACCTTTTAGTTAATTCTTCTTGTTTGTTGTTAATCTCATCTAACTTTTCGGCTTTGTTTTCTACGTCATCTTGTAATTTTTGCCGAACATCTTCCAACCGTTGCATCTCTAAAAGTTGCCTCTCTTTTGCATTGGATAGCATGCGAACCCGTCGCTCAATTTCTTCAGCAACTATTTGGTGATTATTTAATGTTTCTCTTCGCATACTCATATTTTGTAACACCATCTTTAACACGTGTTTGACAACATATGAATCGAGTGAAGAATTGCATCTCGACGGAAGAATATTAAATAAGTAGTTGTTTACCTGTATTACAATGTCTTTGGGAATATCTGATCCTAATTTGAGAATTGTATTTTTAGAACTGTTGCCTTTTTGTAATAATGCACAAATAAATGAACTAAAGTCGTTTTTATCAACCTATAAAATTTAACAAAAAATTAAGAAATGGTGGTGTTAATTTTAATTTTCAATCCATAGAGTTGAAATGTAAATGTAAAATTTTTCATTATTTTTTTTATGCCTTATTAATGATCTCACGTTATCAGCATTATCTGCTTGTTCTTCCGAAGGATTTTCTTGGTCTATGTACACATTAGCTATAGACATTTTATTGTGAAGGAAGTCCGGAATACTCTGCGTTACGACTTCGCCATTGCTTAGCAAAGTGACTAGTAAGTCTGTTGGAAAGTTTAAGACAGAGAAACCTTTGATAGGTTTCGTTTCTCCATTCATAAGACCCGTACAGATGTGATATTCTACAAAACTTTGGCCTTGTATATCGGGAGACCCAGTGCGTTCGTCGTCTGAAATATTTCACGTACACTAAGAACACGTGAGGAAATAAAAAAAAAAAAAAAAAATGTTTTCAATAGTACTTTACCATTGATGCTTTTGGAAAATTCATCCAATAGTTCGGTAAGCGGTATGGTGACTGAATGTACGCCAGTATTGTGTAAACACCAGTATCTGGACGGAACGGTCGGGTCTTTTTTCAATTGAATCGTGTTGGAGCTATCATATTCGCTGAAGTCCAAAACGTTTAAACCCAGTTCTAGTTCGACAGTTTCGATGATGTGTAAACTGTATTCGTGTTGTTTGTCGCTGAAACCGTATTCATCGTCCTAGAAAATGAAAAAAATAATAAAACAAAGCACTTGATAACATAAACTCGGCGAAGATAAAAGACCCATATCGATTTAAAAAGACCATAGTTAAATGGAATATATTTGTTGGCATTAAGTGTTTCATAGCTGAACACGGAATTTCAGATAAACAACGTTGGTTTACAATTTTTTTTAATAATCCATAAAAAATATGTCGCTGTCAATAAGGTTTGATTAAATGCACTTCTCAGAAAAAAGAAAGAAACATATTGTTACTGGATAATGTATATATATTAGTATATGGTTAGATTAAACCGTCGTTAATTATCGTAAACCGCAATAGGGGTTAAGCTTGTTTGACAAACTAATTCGATGGTTGGTTTCACTTAATAGTTTCCAGATCTTAGTGGATCATAAACTTTTACAGACCCCTAAACTTTTAATATAATAATATCAACAATCGATTTTACAATGTCATCCTCAATATTATACTAATTTCCCGAGTCCATAGAGGTATTATAACATTTGTATAAACTTGTACTTATTTTTTTTTAAATTTTATTTAGTTTTTTAAAGAACGCTTAATTTGTATTTAAAAAAATATTACTATTACTGTGTAACCAATACAATTTTATCTAGTTTTTTTTTTATAGTTGTTTAAACCAGCGGTTCCCAAACTTTTACGACCACGGAACCGTTAGGAAATAGTTTGTGTTTCATGGAACCCCAATGTTCAATTAACCTGGATTTTTCAATTATTTACTATAAAATTAATAAGTACTCCAAGTAATGTTTTAAAGATAGTTTGTGATCATTTTTTATTACAATATCTACACTCAATATTCACCTTGCGGAACCCTTGAGATTGTCCCATGGAACCCTTAGGTTCCGCGGAACACACTTTGGGAAACACTGGTTTAAACTATATACACAGTGCCGGGCGAAGGGGGGGGGGGCAAAGGGGGCAGTTGCCCTGGGCGGCAAATTCTTAACAGTGAATACGAGAGTTTTGAATTTTTCTAATGTATTTTAATTTTTAGGCAGAATCATCATTCATTGAAAAATGTGTATAACAAATAATAACAGTAATATAATATTAGACATTTATATCGAATCGCCTACCACAGAATTAAATATCAATATAAATTATTGTCGTGGACAATTCTACGACAATGCCAGAAATATGTTCGGTATGTATAATGGTTTACAAGCTCGAATCAAAGAAAAATCTAAAAAATGCAATTTTTAGCCCATGTTCAGCACATTCCTTAAATTTGGTTGGTTGTCATGCTGCTGATGTAACTAAGGAAGGTTATAACTTTTTTTCACTTGCCCAAAATATCCATGTATTTTTTTCTGCATCGACATGGCGGTGGGAACAACTTTTAATAAGTTTGAAAAATATACCAAACTCAATGTTTGTAAAAAACTTATGCCCAACGAGATGGTCGTCAAGATTTAGTGTTTGTAAGAGTTTGAAAATTGGATTTAAAGGAGTGTTAAATTCGTTGAAATCTATAGCTTTGAATTTGGATCAGAAAGCTGCTATAAGACATGAATCAGAATCCATGTATAAAAAAATTGACACGCTCGAGTTCTCATTTATGATAGCTCTATGGACGCCAATATTAGAAAGATTCGACGCAACAAGTAAAAATTTACAACGTGTTAATATTGATTTATCTTGTGTCGTGAAATTGTATGAATCTCTAGAAATATATGTACAAGATATAAGAAATAGATTCGATAATATATTAGTTGAAGCAAAGCAAATTAGTGGACATGAAATCTTTTATTTTGAAGAAAAAAGAAATAAACGAAAAAAATGTTTTCATGATGACCTCGATGTTCAAGACACAATATTTCACGCACAAGAGAAATTCAAAAATGAAACATTTTTACCAATTTGTGACACAATTATTTTATGTTTAAATGAAAGAAAAATGGCTTATATTGAGATAAATAAGATATTTGGGTTTTTTTTTTAAATATGGAGGAAATTGACAATGAAATTTTACGCGAAAAATCAAAACAATTAGTAGCTATCTATAGTGAAGATTTAGAACCTGACTTTGAAAATGAGATGATTCAATTTAAAACTATAGTGAAACATTTTTCTGCAGAAGAAAAATCATCTATGCACGGTTTGCTTGAAGCATTAACAACATCAAAGTTAAACGATTCATTTCCTAATGTGGAAATAGCTTTAAAACTGTTTGTGTCCATACCATACTCAAACGCTAGCGGAGAGAAATCATTCTCCGTTTTAAAGAGAGTGAAGAACTACCAAAGAACATCATTATCAGATGAAAATATGTCATTGTTGGCTCTAATGAATATTGAGAATTGTGTCCTTCAAAGTATGGATTGGAATGATTTTGTTAAAGAATTTGCTGTACAGAAAGCTAGGAAAAAGTTATAATGATACTAAAACTACTGATTTTACGATATGCTTATAAATATATATAAATTAAACAATTTTAACACTGTTGCTTTGTACGTTATTTTTTTTATGATGGGTACAGGTTTGTAAAGGGCGGCATTTTAAAATCTGCCCCCAGGCGGCATATTCGTTAACCCGGCACTGTATATACATTTACAATTTATAAATTATTACCTATAATTTTAGTTGTAAATCGTCAACCAATAATTTAAAATTATACATTGTAATTTGTAAATAAGAAATGTACATTGTTTGTAATTTGATGAATTCAAATCAAACACCCAAATGGTTTATTAGTTATAAATTATAACTTTAAATAGTTTATAGTTAATTTAGATAGGAAGAATAGAGAAACGGTAAATCGTTGTAATTTATTTTAATATTACCCCTCTCTACTCTTAATTCTACTTTGCTTACAGATTAAATTTGATTTAAAATATTATTTTAAATGATATAAAATTAAAACGATAGGTAAAAGCATAAAAACAAAACTTAGGTCATGAATTATGCAATATGTAATTATAGATAAATACTAGGGCTGTGTAACCTTAAAAAAGCAAGCAAATTTGAATACTGACTGTATTTTGAATTTCAGGCAATAGAAGACAATTATACAGTTCACCAAAGTTCGATGCTATCACGACCGAAGGCGGTACGGTATCCAAAACGAGTAAAGAGCATGCATCTTCACTGTAGTTGTCATCGGCGGGAGGATACATAGTCAAGGGTCCCATTACTTTTGCTGATCTTATACACATTTCTTCGTCAACAGTTGTATTGAGGCAAAGAACTTCACCTAAAATCGAGTAAAGTATAATGTCAGAAACTGAATAAAATTTTAACAAAAATGCACTAGTTCTGTTTAAAATACGATATTTTAATCACAAAATTGTAATGATATTATAGTTACAATTTTTTTTATTTAAAAAATAAATAAAAAAAAACAATATTATTTATAAAATAGAGATTTTTATGAAGAAAATGTTATACAATATAGATGGATAGCGGCTGAAGCTCCGAAAAGTAGCTACACTAAAATAATAATAATAATAATAATAAGCATTTGAAATTTACAATATTTTTTTTACAAGAACAAATATATCATATACTAATTTTGAAAAGTGAAAGTGAATTGTTGAATCAGTTACGTGATTTTGCAACAGTCAAAACATATAGTAGTATTTGACATGAAGTAAATTAAGGAATTTCTTTAAAGCTCCACTTTATCCATTTTTATTGTGATATTGACCGATTAGGTAAATATGTATCTTATAACTTTACAGAAGCGTCAACGTATTGAATCTTTCAAGTATTAATTGTAATAATTGTAATAATAATGTAATAATAATGTAATAATAATATAATAATGTAATAATAATGTAGTATTAATTGTAATAATTGTAATAATTGTAAGTGTCCTCTCACAAAAATCGTGTAAGTTTATAATCGTTTTATATTTAATAACAAACACTATTTTGTGCTTCCTCAAACAACGTGAGACAATTATTATTATTGTTGTCCTCGGACGTTGTTTTATCACATGAATAATCATTATTTTTTCAAACATCGTTTATCCATTCAAACTTTTTATGAATAATTAAAAACATTATTTTCTTTCATATAATAAGGTTTCCACGAAAAGTTCCTTTTCATTTTTAATACGATTTTCGGTCGTCGTATTACAATCATAATTTACTTTCGTGTTCTTGATTTAACTCCCATCACATATGTCTTAAAGGTCAAAATAATATTAAATAATATTATAAACATATTAAATTTAAACATTTATTTCAACCGATAAAATTAATTGTGAAATTTTACAACATTTTTGATTTTAATTTTACTCAAATTAGTTCCTATAGTATATTCGTGTCGTTCTATTTCTTTTTTCAATAGAGAAATTATTCATATACATTTATTATCAACAGTTTAGCTATACTTTATTATATAAATTATACTACTCTATTTATTTCATAAATGTTATGCATTTTTCCCTTAGAACCTAAAGTAGAAATTAACTTGCATTATTCTACCAATAATGCACATAACAGAGTTGGTAATTTAATATTAGACAAAATCTAATATCATTAACTATAGACGAGTTCGTACCATTTCCTTGTAGTACGAGTATGGGCCACATGATCGACGTTTCGGATTGGTTACGGTTGCCGAGTAGTACTGGTGGTGCGAAATCAAAGTCGACAGCCGTCTCGCCTAACGAAGCCAGCATACGAGAAGTCTGCGGCCCTATTCGCCAAATAGACACTAATTTACCGGTGCCATCATCTACCTTGAATAGCCGCAAACAGTTTTTGTTATTGGTGAGTACCACGAGGTGATTATCCTCTGGACTTCCTGGGTACCATCGAACTCGTTTTACATCTGTTAAGTATTTGGTTATGAAGAATTTGTCCTGCAAAAGTGATGTTCTGCAAATAAATTAATACAAACATAATTACTATAAGGTTGTTGAAAATCAAACAATATCATTTTAGAGATAGAATTATAATTATAAAAATAATTTCGTAATGAAATGCAACAGAGGAAACATTTTATGTTTTTATGAGTTACATAATACATGAGGTAAATCAATTTTTTACAACAAATTTCTGTTGGTGCGCTGATTATAAAATGATACTTCAATATTTTGATACCTTGTAACAAATTATTACATTTTAAAGTTTTAACAATGTTTTTCAGCTTTGAAATGAAAAGCATTATCTGAATATAAAAAAATTATAAAACATTAAAATAAAATACAGTGTATAAACATATTATTTTGTATGTATGTATAAATTATATTGTATTATGTTGATAAAATGTCGAGGAAAATAATTTATATTCATTCGTAATATGAGTCTAATTGATTAAATGTTAAAATGAAAAAATAATTCAATTATTTAAAATTACGTAGTTTGTACTAATAGTAATTGTACTAACGATGAGAAAAAAAATAAAGTGATCACAAAGGGGTTCACAATTGTATATAATACTTGAGAATTATTTACATATGAAATCGTAAAATACTGAAATAATACCTTAAAGCGGCGAAAAACGATTATAATATGTATAGGTGTAAAATGATGTACTTATATTACTTATATATATATATATATATAAACACATAAATACATACTACAGTGTTTAAATACAGTGGAGGGTTTAAAAGCGCACTTGGAAGTTTACCGAGACGAAGCAAATGTGAAATTACGAAAACGACCAAAGTCGTTGACAGGGTGATTTTTTGTGTTTTTTTTTTTAAATTCAAACGACATATAGGTATATTTATACTCATATGTAAGATAATTCGCGAAATATTCACTCCGAGGGTTCATCTCGCCGAAATGTAATTGTGCGTTGGTATTTTATTTGTAAACAAATATACATACGAAGGGATTTGGATTTGCCTTTCCATTCTCGTGAAATTCATTAGGAAACCATGCGTTTTATAGTCATTAATAAATCAGCTGAAATTCGAATAGAAACCATACATTGCAGTTGTTACAATTTGTAAAGTCAATAGAGTCTAACGTTATTAGTAAAGTTTGCGTGGCTCAACGTCGCTCTCGCTCGTGTAGAGGTGAGGCATGTATACATTGCGCATATAGGTACCTCTATAGCCGACGAAGCGGTTTACAATCGTACAAATAGAAGTCTACTGAAATAAAATTTTACAGAATACTAAACGTCCCATGTTTATTGTCTTTGGAAATATGGCGAAGTGTTTGGTACAAAATAATATGTTAATATATGTATACGAAACGCGAGGAATATTCACCACAAACTAGGCGTGTTATACAGCAACAGCGCGTGAATACATTTTTGTTTGTCTTTCAAAGACATCCACCACCATAATGGTATCGGGTGTTCTGTTTTTGTAAATCATGAGTGGGCGAGAACATTAAAAACATAATTTTCTTGAATAAATATTATTTTTAAATGCAGAGACAGAGTAGAATTCCGTGTTTATCTAAATATGGTATAATTTGGACTATGGGAAAACATACCAAACGCAACGTAATTTCAAGTAATTTTTTCAGTTTTAAAATAACCAATTATAATTTCGTCTAAAAATACGTTATTTTTTACGCGTAAATTGTTTAATATTTTTTTATAATTATTCACCCGAACAAAATATATTGCAGTAAACGCGAATGAAAATATTAAACGAGACGACATTATTTTTCAAACATCAACTCAATTCAACCACTATAGCAAATATTGTATTTTCATTTAAAGTCTTTATTCAGCAATTTCTTATATAAAATAGTATTATAGCAAAAATGAATAAAAACCAAAAATTATCTAGGAACTCGAACTAGAGACCTGTTGACTGATCGAGTTTATTTATAATGCAGTTTATTGCATTCAAATCAATTATGCACCCATAAGCTGTCCACCCCTTTTTTGTATTTAGTTACTTTTGTTTTTATAATATGTCCGTTGCAATGCCGTTCGAGTATCCATTATTTCTGTGTGTATAAATTATGTACATACTCTAATTTGTTTTTCACTCGGCTCCCGGCCGTCAATTAACGCCAAATGACATCGGGCTTACGTCAATTCGGCCCTCTTTTTCCCGATATTTCCTAAATGTCAGTAACATAAAAAAGGGGTGTACCCTTGGCAAGTTATGCCGGATGTACTGCTTTGTTGATAAGCGAGCGCATTTGATTGCGCGTTACTTCCGGCCAAAATTGGATGAAAAGTAATCGGAGCAAAAGATTTTTGGCCCAGTTTTAATAAAACACGCGTTAAGCAGCCGAGTGTACAACCCCTCTCGAGAAAAAAAGAATCAAACGGACTAGAAAATGCATAAAGTGAAATAATATAATACAAACTTTCGGTGGGTACCTTAAAAATTGCGTGCTTATCCGGGCGCAGATAAATCAAAAATCTCGTAAAACATTAAATATCTACATGTATACTACCTACCACATAAACAATTAAATAATTAGCTTTGAAAATAAAAGTTCTATTACTTCAAAAGTTTGAACATTGTCAAACACATTTTGAAAAAAAATATGCATGTCCGATTGTAAACACATTGTACGATTTTTTCTCCATAAATCGTATAAAGCAATTTAAATTACCAAATAATAATTGAATTTCAAGTATAAAATAACACGCGTAGGTATTTTTGTACATATATAGATTAATAATAAATATCATTATTTTCTGTTGTACACAGAAGTTTTGTAACAAGGTAACGTATAGTAATATGAGAGTCAAAACTCGAATTTTTATCTAACATATATTTATCTTTTTGTTTATCCACCCAGAAATATAAATACTATACGAAATAAATAAGTTATGCGCGTTTGCAGCAATTACTTATTTATGCGTTGTTTGCCATGTTTTATCCAGCCTAAATTCATGTAAATTTGTTATTTGTGGTATGGCCATATATGCAACAAGATACATTCAAAAGTATCTGAATTCGAATTTAGTTATTAAAATGTATTTAATATTGTTCATCAAATTGTCAATTGTCAAGTTATAAAGTACATATGGAAGGAAGATTTCAACACCGGAAGACAAGTGCCCTTTCCTGGTCAAACGTTACTGAATAATAGTGTACGTACTTTTCCTGCGTCGGTAAAAAATGTTCAAGGTATCGATTATTAGGCAGAAGTTGTAGCGTAGACGATGGTGCCTTAATAGCCGGTCCATTAGTGTAAAAGTTAATCGCCGTTCCGGTACTCATAAAATACACTCGGCGCGCAAAAACAAAAGTGCGCATCCGATACTTGGTGGCGGTGGCCTTGGCTGTTCTTTATTAAACGTTTTATACACACACACACACACACACACACATACACACATACGCATGCGAACGCAGATATAGCGGAGCGTGCTAGCGCGGGATTGCATAGAGCCGACCAGAATTGGTGAAGGTATCATTAAGAATCGCTGAGGATCACACGTGTGCCCACACGCTCCTTCCGTTGTTAAGCGGATTTAATACATCGCTAACGCATGAAGTGAAATCCGATGTTGCACGAGGTTAACCTATAAAACCCGTCATCGCCATCACCGCCATCGTAGTTTCTTATCGAAAGAAGTTTCGTCTATTATTTATGAAATTCATTAAAAGTTCCCCGAACGACCCTTGTGCATTGGCAACAGCAGCCCATACCGGAGGCTTAAACGTGTATAGGTAACCCCTCATTCCATTTCTCTTCTACACCCTTCGTATACTGTACACGTGATATTGTTCGTTATTATAATGTACACTATATCGAGATGACTACGGTGTGTGGTTTTTATAGGCCTTCAAAAATCTTAGATACCGAATTAATGTGAGTAAGCGAGTAGGAAAAGAGGAAGAAAAAGAAAGGGAGAGAATATAGTAAACGAGATTGATGTTCGAAAAACTGCTGTAAAATAGCGCTTCTACGGTTTTAACTCATCGCCATCACGAGTACGTAAATACGATAATAATATCGTTGTAAATAATAATTACTTATGTTGGTTATTTATTTACAATGTATACAGCAACGTACCGTCAAACGAACACAGCTTTAAGTACAGGTACGAAATGATAATAATTATTTCTGGTCGTAATATGACATTTAATATACATTAGTGTTCAAGTTTATTGCTGAAGACGATTAAATATTGTACCGTTCAATAAACATCGCTTGGATGTTTGAAATGCTATTAAATGGTATAAAATAGTTACTGCTACATACCATTATAGTTAGTTGTTTCATTAATAATTGTATTATTGGTTCACATGCAAACATGGAATACGCTCATTACTTTGATTCATAGATTTAATTTATATAAGAAAATCATAGTTTAGGTTTATTCATTTGCCCCAATTTGAACCAATTATAAAGCACACATGAAATTTATCGCTATACTACCAATATACTATAATCATATAGTATATATATATATATATATATATACATTATATAATATAATATATGATTATAGTTTATTGGTAGTAGTCAATTACTTTTGCTATATTTTTAAGCCAACATTTTTTTTTTCTATACGAATAAATTTGAATAATTGATTGAAAACTTAATACAATAATATATTGTTAAAAATAAAATTGTAATTATAAGAGTGTTACTAAACATAAGAGGTCGTATGTTTCAAAATAGTATACAAAACAAAAATTGTTTAGTAATATCCCCACCAGGCTACATATTGGCCATCACACCAAACCAGACATCCTGATATATTAGATTTTTTTATTTCTTCAATCCCCAGGCGTATAAATATTACTATTACAAACTTAGATGATCCAACATGTGACCACAGCCCAATCCTCATGCAAATAAGTGGTAAGATTTCTCTAAATCCTCCTCATCCTTCGATAGCTAAAGGACTTGTCAACTGGGACCACTTCTCAAAAAATTTAGTAAACCTCACCAATTTAAATATTTCACTTAAAACAAATGATCAAATAGAGGAGGCAGTTCATAACCTGACCAAATTAATATAAATCGCTATCTTCAACTTATCAAATCCTATAAATATACCTGATAATTCAATAAACAATAACATTCTCCCCCCCCCTATATTCGCGAATTAATTTAAAAAAAGGGTAGGACTCGTTCACGTTGGCAACGTTACCACATCCTATCCGACAAACAAATATATAACAATTTATCTAACTTAATTAAAAAAAAAAATACAAAAATATAAATCAGAATTTTTTCAGGAAAAATATCAATCTCTTAATACCAAAGACGGTTCTTTGTGGAAAACCATGAAAAATATGCTCAAAATTAAAGAACAAATTCCTCCTTTAAATGGTCCAAGTGGTGTACTTGCTGTATCAGATGATACAATGATAAGGCCAATCTTTTTGGAAATTATCTCTCAAAAATATTTACTCCCCACCCAAACATAAACCCAGATTCTGAACATCTAAACACAATAAATAACTTTTTGAATAGCCACTACCTATGAATCTCCTAGCAAAGCACACCTCTCCAAATGAAGATAAGCAAATAATAAATAAACTAAAAATAGGAAAATCACCTGGATACGATCTAATTTCCAACAAAATGCTAAAATATCTACCAAATAGAAAAATTATCCTTCTCACAATCATTTATAACTCCATGTTAAGACTCTCTTATTTCCCTTTAACATGGAAGTTCTTTATAGTAATTCTCGTACACAAACCTCATAAACCAAAACATATAATATCTTCTTACAGGCCAATCAGTCTTCTTCCTACATTAGGAAAAATATTTGAAAAAATTGTCTTGAAAAGAATAAGACCAATAATAAAATCCCAGAATATAATACCTCATTCACAATTTGGCTTCAGAACTAACCACTCAACAATACACCAAATCCACCGTCTCATTGATAAAATAGCAACCTCTTTTGAAAATAAAAAATACTGCCTTGGAGTTTTCCTAGATGTGGCCCAAGCGTTTGACCGTGTATGGCACGAAGGTCTCCTTTACAAGTTAAAAAAATTCCTTCCAGCACCATACTATTTGCTAATCCGTTCTTATCTTCTAAACCGAACTTTTTCAGTTAGGCAAGGCACCTCAACCTCTCCATATTTTTCAATGTTTGCTAGAGTCTCGCGAGGAAGTGATTTCACACCTGATCTGTTTAATATATATACATCCGACTTTCCCATAACAGTTAACACAGTTATCGCATTCTATGCTGATGATACAGCCATTCTTACTTCCAACATAGATCCTGATATAGATTCCTCCTCTCTTCAAAACCACTTTGATTTAATAAGTACTTGGGCAACTAGATGGCGAGTCAAAATTAACCCCGAAAAATCATTTCATGTTCCATTCACACTCAGAAAAAAAAAACTCTCCAACCCTTCATCTGCAAGGTATTGATATTCCTATTATACGGCAAGTAAAATATCAAGGAATCATAATCGATAAACGATTAACTTGGGGCCCACACCTAAAATCTAAACGAAAATTACTAAATTATCGCTCACACAAGCTTCGTCCAATACTCAAATCTAAACTTTCTATAAATTCAAAACTAACAATATATAAATCTCTTTTAAGAACCATCTGGACCTATGGCTCTCAAATCTGGGAAAGCGCCAAACCATCTCAAACACAAACCATTCAAGCATTTCAGTCCATATCCCTTCGCCTCATAGCCTCTACACCTTGGTATGTAACAAATAATGTACTCCACAAGGACTTAAAAATACAAACCGTTGAACAACTAACCAAACAATATTACACTAAATTTCATAAAAAATTACAGCAAGACCAAAATCCTCTTATTTCTCATCTGTCCTCACTTACACTACCTGACAACCCTCCTCGTCGCCTGAAAAGGCACTGGTGTCGAGATTTTCTATGATAAATATGTCATAAATGATTAATAATAATATAATTTTATGTCATAAATTGTATTAATTTAAGTCTAAAGAGTTCTATTATTGGATAGTCTCCCTTATCACGTCATCTGTCTGTTATAATATATTGTTTGTTGTACATATTACCACATTTACTTACTGTGTTTTTATTAATACAGATTGTAAATTTTCATTTTCAAAATTAAAAAAATTAATAAAAAAAATGAAAAAAATAGTGTTACTTGCCACGAGAGAATAAATATAATTAGGGTTCTGAATTTGAAATATTTTTTCTTCTTTTAAACGTGTTCAGTTATAGATGATTATAAGTAATATATTGATTATACACAGAAAATATTGATAATGAATAACTCATCAGTTATAATTTATATTAACCAAGGTTAGCGAACTACTATATTATGATTTATGATGTTGATGGTTAAAAATTAGGTTTGTTAACTGTATAACTGCTTAAAATATGGTATATTGGTATTAGTTTAATTGTATTATACATCGGTTATTACTTATCAGTTGGGTCTTTTTGTTAATTATTATTAGCTGTTTATTTATTAAAATATAAAATTAACACTTGTTATATTTTTAATATTTAATATAATTTAATATCAAAATTTAAACTCGATTATTTTCAATTATTTCAATCAATATTTTTATTTTTTATTGAAATTAAATGTTTCATTAAATTTTAAAACCCTTGATATAATAAATAATACATTTTATGGTTGTTTTTAATTTAATACACTTTATTATTTTTATTTTTTAAAAAATCGAATTCGTTATATTTGACAGTATATTTTTTAATACCAAGACAATATTTTATGGTGTTTTTCAAATATTTTAATTGTCTCTGACTCTATTAAATATTGATTGTAGCACAATGTTATTATTTCCCTACGGATGGTGGTTGGCGGTGCGGCTAATAACAATATCTGAAAGTCCTAAACAAACTACAACAGGATTTTTAACATTAATCTCACGTGCTTTCATTTATACCTTCTGGACCCTGGGCAACCACCCGACACACAACAATAATGTATAAATTCTTAATTTATTATGCGACCACGAAACTGGCCGCACCGAAAGGCGGCACACTCTCGATTCCTGTGGTCAGATTGTTGTGGGTGAATACGGGTATATTACATAGAGAGAACGTATGGATTTGGAATACTAATTTTAATATTTAACCAGAAGCCAATCCAGAGCTTGGTTTTCCTAAAACCCCTTATTATAAAACCTCGTGTACATTATTCTCTTCCAACCCCTAAATGTCCTTTATAATAATGTTATTTGATGCAGTCTTATATTCAATGGAGATATATTCCCTATAATATGATACATTAATAATTCTAATAAATTTTAAATTTGTTATAATTAGTAAAATAATTTAATCGAATATGTATACACGACTATAAAACGAAAATTTTAAATCAAAAAATTAATTTTAAAATTACTTATTCAGCTAGTATATATAGTAATAATTATAGTAATAGCTAGTAGCTATTCAGCTATACCAACTTAATAAGTACCTGCTTAATGATTATTTTTAAAAACGACAATAACCTAAAACAATTTTTCTGAAATTAGTTTTGATAACTAGTGTTATTATTTGGTTGAAATAGAGCGTCATAGGCCCTCGTATTCCCCTGATACGTCTCAATATGACTTTTTCTGTTTCTTCGATTCAAACAGGTCATGAAATTAACGCATTTTGGGTTGCTAATTTATATTCAAACGTCCATAATGTGGGTGCTTCACGGGCTGTCAATAGAAATGTTCTAAAAAAGTTATGAAGACTGGAAAAAGCTCTGAAATAATGTGCAGTAGCCCAAGAGGAATATTTTGAGGGAAATCATAGTATGATCATCATATTGATGTATAATGATATTAAAAAATACGTGTTTTTTCCAAATAATCTCATTACTTAATTGTCAGACCTTGTAAAACATATATTTTATAGTTCGATTTATACAGAAATATGTATTTATTCTCAACTAAAAATTATCAACAATTATATATTTTTCCGTATTTAAATACTTGAATTAATTAATTTTGATAGTTAGGTTTGAATAACCGATTTTTATATATTTTTTACATAGAGTCAGAAATGCAGTGCAACAATATTGATACACAGATTATAGACCTATGTATATTATAGTGTGTGCACGTGTGTAATTTTGATTATGCATACGGGCTACGAGTAAACGACTACAAAGGAAGATTACTTTAAATTTTTAAAACTAGTCGGTGGTTCGACTTCGGTACTCTGTATTCTAAAGTAGGTACTCAGTCATTTGCTAGTCACCTATTTACAAAACCATTAAAAATAATTTTGGTAGAATAATTTTTAGTCTTATTAGTCGACAAAATATATTTATTGATTTTAGTTGGTTGTGCAAAATTTAGTCCAATAATCAGTCCACTTATATTAATAATTTGTAAATAGTTGATCATTAAAATGTTAATGGAATAATTAGTCCGTAGTACGTGATGAAAACCGAATAATACTAGGTAGTGACAAATAGTTGCTTCAGTCCATCGTTAGTTTTACCTATGTTTATAAGTTAGTTTGTATTTAATGAAGTGATATTAATCCATAACGTGAATAATGGGTGTATAAATAAGCTACAACAAGCTACTACATTTAAAATTATATGTAAGTCATGAGGTTTATTAATGTAGAATATGTAATTATCTATGAAAAAGAAAACCAAATTACATTATAGTCAAACATGATTTGTTATAACAATAATTCATAAGTTGTAATCTGAAAATGTCGTTTATGTAATTGTACAGAAAAATGAATTTTAAATAATATTATTTATTTGTTTGTTGTTATGTTAGCGGAAAAATCTATGTTTTCATTTTAGTAGATCCAGTATTTTATTGTGAAATTATCATTACATAATTGTTTTGCTTAGCTGAATACATAATTTAATTTCGGATAATATTACAGTTACATCAAACGAAGTAAATATAATTGCACTAACAAAACTATGGTTTGTTAGCATGATTAAAGTTGTTAATATTTTAATATACTATACATAACCACTGTTCGTAGTCTTCAGTTGAATACTTACAGAGAAATCTTAATATTTAATCCAAACCTGTTGAAATATGATAAAATAAGTGAGTCGTAAGGAGATCCTGATAAAACCTACTTAGGAAAACATTCAACGATATTCGAATGTCATAAAAACCCGTTACGTATACGCACATACTGAAATGCTTGTATCAGCGTTTGATTCGGTTATTAGACAATTGGGGTCGTAATTGTTTAGATCGTATAATTTAGAAATTTTTATCTGATCTGTCATATAGTTGTGACGTGGACACGACGTCGGTGGCAAAGGGTTAATTTTCCGGGCTGGCGGATACGCGTGGGCTTTTCCTATTTTCCATAACGTCAAAAGAACGCTCTTGGACTTTTTGACCGTTAATGAAATATCATCCTATCAAAGAACTCTCACTCTCCAGTCCATGGGCAAAATCCCCGATGTTTCTGTCATACAAAGCTATATCGCTTTGAACCTAATTTATGTTGATTCCCTCGGTTCCATGTTAGACATAAAATATATTTTTCTCCTTCGCTTTATTATTATTTTTATTTATTTTCAGCAAATGCACAAAAATCATTTGCATAATAATTTGCGTATTCTCTTTTTTACCTGCACGTCACTCCTTCTCCTTGACCGTTGCCATTTTCGTATAGTGATTTGGATCCCATCCGTTTTGGGAACTTCATCACTGAAACGCCTTTAGAGCCAATGAGGGCACACAAAGTGCCTGGTTCATTAATTAATATTTCGTCCACGTCGAATAGGGGTGGAGAACTTGGGTAGAGTTTCTAAAAAAATTGAATGGACAGTTAAAAAAAATTAACAAAACATATCATAAATTAATATATTATTTACATTTAAGCCTAACCCGAAGGGTAAAGAATACCGCGGTGACCCAGTCGGATTAGTAAGTAAGTAAGGGACATGTAGCGTCGTTTTTAAATACATATATATGTCATATTCGAGAGCACGCTTATATACTTTTTTCCCTCCAGGTTTTTGTTATACGTATCGTATAATCCTTTTTTGAAAAGGGAAGGGATTAAAAAGCTCGACATTTACCTTTGGACGGGAAAAGAAAAATGGAAATCTGGAAAATGTATCTCTGTTTTGTAATATGGTCACAACCGCTGATTTTATGATTTAGTTTCCGTAGTTGTCTCTTAGATATAAGAAGATAAATATTAAAATATTATGATGAGGGAATATTATTATTGAATGTCTACAGAAATTATAATTCTCTTAGTAAACGTATCTGCATAAATCAATAAGTAGCTGAATTTTGTAATTCCTATTGCTGCATGAAATCGAAACTTGAAACAATAATGTTATCGTTTACTATCAGTAACATAATATATAATATTTAATAATAATAATACACAGGGAGTTTTTCTTTTCAGTTTTTATTTCAACGCATTCGGTAAACTAGATACCTTATAAAATCATACCACTTATATGAAAGATCACTTTTAATTTCTTTATGAAATTTGAAGTATAATTAAAGGATTTAAATATCTAATAGAGTAATAGACTAAATTTTAGTGATAAAACATTTAAAATAACACATAATAGTAAAGTTTAGACTTACAGTTTAATTAAAAATAATTAATTATTTGAGTAATTATACATATTATATATATTTTATTGTCATAAAATATATTTCTTCGTACTATTACAATATATTTGTTGATCAATTTAGGTTAGATTTTATTTTCAAAGCATAATATTGATCATAAAACAAAGTATTTTTTAATAAACCTATCTACTGTAATAATGATAAGTTATTGACATAATTTTTTTAGATTAGAATTCTACATTGTTTTAGTAAATTAACATTTGATAGAAAATTTTGTTACATCATTTTATTTTCATTATTTTTTAAAAAGAAAATTCATATATATATATATATATATATATATATATATATATATATATATATATATATATATATATATATATAATTGTAAAACAATTTACATTGTATATAATATAAATATATCTTACTTAAAAAAATTTTAAAATAATACATGGGAATATATGTAATATAGTTACTTTTATATTTCACTATTAAAAATTATTGTCAAACATGATAATGTACTATCAGTGCACACAATTCAAGTGTTTTATCTTCTTCCTACTACGATGGATTGGCACTGCAAAAATGTTGTTACGTTCGGAATGTGTTTACGCCAGCGTGCGTGTGTGTAACCAAAGGATAATAGCACATAGTTTCCACTCTCTCGGAAGACATAAATTTTCAGGGTCGTCCCTTTTGTATGCTCTGCCGAAGAAGGTCGCCGAAGTAGTAGCACACAAACACACATATTATTATCCCGGTGTATATGTATATTGCATACACACATAATTTTGTATTAATGAAGAACAAGAATTTCATTAACCAGTGTCATTTTATAATGCGTGGAAGGAAAGAGCAATACATTATCAAAAAGGGGGTCCTCCATATTCGCGTTTTCCCTAACATTAATTAAAAGGATAACAAATTGACCGAACCCGCCTCTTCCTCATCCTTCTATCACTGATCCGTTATAAATAACCATGCCAAGTGACGGTTGTTTTATTAAACTTAATCTATTTAATTTTAATTTTCATAAACACAGAAAATTATCGATAATCTTAGAAAAACTAATAAAATTATCAGAGTTACCTATTGTTAGCAGGCCGAAATTTGATATTAATACTTTTCCTTTTGTATGATACTAAACTTATTATTAACAATTTATAATATAAGAAAAAAAAATGAAATAATTGAATAGTTAATAAATGTATTTATTATAAATAAATAAGTAAATACTTAATGAATATATGAATAAATAAATGCAATTATAATTAATATTATATACAACTGTATACTTAATTTAATGATTTGAAATAACAAAATATATTTAAATAATAAAATAATAACAATAAAAATTATTCAATAGTTAATACTTGTAAATTATATATTAATTATAATTGTATTTATTAATTTATATATTCATAAACTATTTACTTATTTATTTATTAATAATATATTTTATCGAAGAAAAAGAATTGTTAATTTTCAATAATATTTAGTAGATAAATGCAAAGCTGTATAAATTAATTATTCATGTAACGACTAGGTAAGATTAAGCAAAAAAAGAGAATTATTCAATTCATACTGAACTATTATAATATCTTATACCATAAATGAGTATATGTAGTAATAACAATGCACACTTGCAACATTATTTTAAAACTTTTTATATTGTTACTTAAATATTTTTGAAATGATTGTCGCCGCTTCAAGAGTTATACTTACACCGTATAAGTTATATGAAAATCAAATATCAAAATTAGCTTTTACACATGACAATATTTTTATACATTTCATCACCCGTAAAAAGTATGAAGAAAATTGCAGTCTCGTTAAAACTTTAAAAACTTGCTTTGTAAAAAAGGCGAGAAGCACATAAAAATTGTCGATTTTACGGCTCAAAGATTACGGTTTATTTAAAATCAAAAGATTTTCTTTTAACGTTTACAAGTTAGTCGAACCGTTATCGGGCTTTGATTTTTCACTATTTTATTTTGCATATTTTATTGATAAAGTCATTATAGAGAACTCGGGTCGCCAATTACTGTATACACCGGCAGTAGAGAGTGAAAATCGTGTACTATTAATACAAACCACCGAAGCGAGAGGGGAAAAAGTGGCATTTTTTGTATTATATTATTATTAAATTTCCAAAGACGATATAGAAGTTGAGGAGAACCCCATTTTAAATAAATCGAAAACAATCCGAATGAACGTGTTGACTTTTTGCGGTGCGTAAATAAATTGAGTATAAAAAAAGGACATCAAAGTCGAATAAATGATTTAAAAAATCAAACGGAAACACACTCAAAAATTAATTCAGTGATTCTGAACAAACGGAAGTACATCACGATCAAGAACAGTTTTAATGAACGTGTACATGAAAATGTGATAGAATAGTAATTCTGAAAGACTCGGAATGTAATAAAAACGATATGAACATGTTTAAAGTAATAATCGTTTAAAGTACAAGCCGAAAGGGTGCAGCATGACTTTACAGGAAGTGCGATGTATGGATAGAGAAGGAGTAATTATTCACTTGAAAGCAATTTTTTTGAATAAAATCTCGAGTTGATTTTCTATATATAATACAATTCTTCTATATTGTAGCCAGAAGGACTTGAAAAGCTTGGCAAATATAGCAGAACTATATACATATATAGTTGAATATAATTAATATTTGACGTATAAAAGAGATGCTTATTTCTTCATGAAAAATTAAAGTAGTTTAAGAATTTTAAAAAAATTATGTGAACAACATTTTAAGATTTTCATAATAACGCAGATATAAGATTGTAGAAATATTTTTGAATTGTATGATATAAAAAAATGTAAAATAGTAATAATGTACTAGCAATATTTTTGAAAAGATAATATTAAATTAGATTAATTAGGCTGTTATACTTAATATAAATAAATAACAATTGAATAATTAGAGATATTGAAATCTTAAATTGGCAATTAAAATTTAGGGATATGAGTACTAAATAGTTATGTAAAAAATTACACCGATATTAATAATATATAATGCACGCTGAATTTATGTTATTCAATGAAAATCGAATTTAAGAAAATTTCATTAATGTGTCCGTTGGTTAAGTTGATATTATTTTCTAATTTGTTCGACTTTTCCTACTATGTATACCTATAAATATATATAAGGTGTCTTTGATGTCAGTAAACTTGAGAGAATATGCTCGAAACTCGTTTAAAAACGCTGGAAGAAGACATGTATATATGTATACATGTATAATCAATCGGAGAGGCTGAGCCCTTTTTCGCTTCGCATAACGATTACGTTCCGCGGATATTTATTATAATAATATTATAAAACTTTCATCTCCCTCATGGCCATGGCTACGAATCGTTTTCAATTTAAACTTTTATTAAAACATCCAATACGCGGCGGCCTTTTTCCCATCAAAGGTTATTGCTTTCTATGTTCAGAATGAAGACGAAATTGGTTGTGAACACACTGTATACTCACTATACGTAAGAAAAACAAAAACATTGGATAAAAAAAAAAAATTCACCTTTATATTTTTAACAAGATTCACGCCACATAATGCTTCCGTTAAAATAAGTTTATAAGTTGTTATGTATAACTGCTACAATAATTAAAAAAAAACTTAAGCCCTTCTCTTTTAACACTTACAAATTTAATTAGTTTTATCGTTTTCAAAAACATGTTACCAAAATAAATTATTCTTAAATTGAAAAACCGGATGGGCCTCGCTCTGCTGTACAGTTAGGGGTGGAGTGCACCTCGCTTATAGGATAGGTCATTATTATAATGGATTTGTTAAATTTGAATGCAATGATAGATATCATTGTATACGAATAACGATTCTGAACGGAGTTCATATGTTAGTCTAGAATATAATACAATGTTATTTATAAATATTATATAAGTATATTTTATTTTTAAACGAAAAATTTAGAAAAACCGAAAATTTAAATTGTCTATAAATAAGTCAAAATATGTCAAAATACTTTGAAATTTTAACCATGTATAGAAAACGTCAATATAAAGATTTAATGATAATTTCAAGTTGTTGCGGTTTTTCGTTTTTGAGTTAGGGCATTTTAAAAAAACCGATATCATTTGTCAGTCTAGAACATTCTACATTATATTATATTTTACATGTAATTTTATGTCAATATTCGATGTTCAAACGCTTATAAAAAAAATTGTGCCTATGGATTTTAATAATTTTTGAATGACATTAAGAACTACTTCTGTGGAATCTTCGATTAAATTTTCAAGTATTTTGTAGTAGCCAAATTTTTTTTATCACCGATTATAAAAATAAAATGTAAAAAAATCGAATACTTTAAATGCCTATAAGTGGCTTAAAAATCAATATAATATTTTGAAAAAAATATTGCATAAAATAAATACCAATCTTAACAGCTGGTAGAAAGTTCAAAAATCTGCGACTTATACTTTTTGAATTATAAAAAATATTTAAAATCGTTTGAGAATAAATCGCTATTTTATGCAATTTCGTAAATATTTAAATTTCAAACAGTCATAAAATTTTTTCCTCTAATTCCGGTAGAAATTTTTTTTAAGATTTTTGAAGAGTAGCTTATACATAACCTCGTGTTAAAATTTTGAACCTTAAGTATGAACAGAAAAAATTTTATGAATTTTTATCTACAAAATAACTTGCAAATTATCGTGATTTTTACATATTTCGTATAAATTGTAACTTTGAGCACTTATAAAAAAAAATTGTGACTTACGATTTTAGATTTTTTTTTATCAGTTAAGGAACAACTTATAAGAAACCTTGTATTAAATTTTCAAGATTTTCTAGGCAGCCAAAAAAATTTTATCGTTATTTAAAAAAAAAATACTTAAAAATATTGAAAATTTCAATTGTCTATAAATAGCTTAATAAAAGTCAAAATACTTTGAAAATTTAATGGTGTATAGAGAACGCTAATCTAAACATTTGGTGAAAATTTCAAATATTTACATCGATTAGTTTTTGAGTTATAGCAAAATAAAAAATTTGATTATGTCAAAAACTGGTTTTGCGTAAAAACTCCCGTTTTTCCCAAATTTTTTTATGGTTTTTCCCGTCGCATTTAAAAAATATTGGAAATTTTTAACTTTTGACCCCCCAAAGTACCAAATAGATTCACTTTCCTTTCAGAAAAGTTGCTACATAAGGCAATCGAAGCATTTTTACTGCCCCAAAACGTGTCGACAGACACAAAAAAAAAAAAAAAAAAAAAAAAAAAACACACATCATTGTAAAATCAATACATTCTTCACTCCGTTCAGAATCTAAAAATAAATTACCTACCACAGTTAAGAATTTATATTTTTGTATATACGGGTATATACTTATATAATAACAAATATTTTTTCGTCATACCATATTTGAATAAATCAATTAAGAAAAAAAGTTATACATAAATATTAAATAGAATAACTGTACAAAACGATATAAAATATCTAGTACAGTGGTGGGCAAAGTACGGGCCGCGGGCCAACTCCGGCCCGCGAAAGAATTTAATTCGGCCCGCCGAGGGTCCATCGACGCGTATAGTATAAAAAATCATTTAAAACTCAGCTTTTTCTGTTTTGTTAACTGCATGGAGAAGAACGATTTAACTCACTTTCTGCGTTTAAAATCCATGTTACCAGTAAGTGAGAACAAACTAAAAGAATTCAGTCAGGCGTTGAAAAAACTTCACACAGAATTTCAAACTAGGATTTAAGATTTTAAGAACATTCAATCATCACTAGATGTTTTCTCGATGCCCTTTAATGTAGATTCAAAAAATGTATCTGCAGAATTGCAGTTGGAAATCATTGAAATGCAGTGCAGTACCCATTTGAAGCAAATATTCTTAAATTCCTCAAAACTAGATTTTTATAGAGCACTTCCGAAAGCTTAATTCCCAAAGATAATTCCTCACGCCAGAAAATTATGGCGATGTTTGCGTCATCTTATATGTGCGAACACATTTTTGACCATGAAATTGCGGAAAAACTCAATCAGAAACCGATTGACTGATAACACCTATTCGCACTGTTGAAAGTTGCTTCGTCACAGATGGAACCTGCTTTCGAAAATATTATGGAAGATCAAAAACAATTCCATATATCTCACACGCCTACCATGGTTGGGCCTTCGAATAAAAGTTAAATTAATTATTATTTAAATTTTAAGGTAAAAGGTAATTTGTAACATTTGTGTGTAATGCTGTAATATTTTTATAATATTATATGATTCAAAGCTTTAACACAAAATTTATTTTTTCTATAATCCTGGCCCTCCTCTAGAATTTACTTAAACAATGTGGTCCCCCATTAAAAAAGTTTGCCCACCACTGATCTAGTAGGTAACCAAAAATGAATAGATAAATTCGTACTTTTAAACCTTTCAATACTAATTTTAGATAAGTTTCATATATATTACTTTTATGTAATACAGTATATTTAAATACCGATTACAAATTATAATTATTGATATATGTATTTAATTACTGCAATCAGCTAATACATAATTTAATGCTCGCATTATAATGATTGGTAATAATTCATGTGTTTACACATGAATAAGAGTCATTTCATTTCATCAAAGAAATAAGTGTATTATATGTGTAAACAAATTACAAACTTACGAAGTATAATAATATTTATAATTCATTAATATATTATTTGCCCATTTCCATCTAGTTATTTAATATCGATGTAAAAATAATCAATTGTATAGATTCACAAATTATTACTGTATAGATTCACAAATTTTACCTCAAAACCATGCATCTCAATCGATTCTATAGTGAAAAATTCCCAGAGGAAAAACAAGTCATTTTACAAAAGCAAGAAAATATAACAACAAATATAAATAAATAAAAAAAACCTAATTTTACGAAATATGGCCTTCGGTCGTTTGCAGACGATATTATTCGGTCGGTTGTTCTTATTATTTATTTCCTTTTATTATTATTATTATTATTATTTTTTCTTCTTCTTCTTCTTCGTCCCGAGGAGGGTTCGACGGCTCAAAGTGTAGACGATTAAAAAGCCCGAAGACTGGGGGATGGAAAATAATAAATAAATAACGAATAATAAAAAAACGCGGAAAAACGCCCTCGGTAAAGTTTTAAGAACAATATCTTCGATTAAACAGTATTTCATATTAATGGCTCGGGTCGCTTGTGTGTATATATGTGTTTGTTTCTCATTTCGAAAAACTGTGGTGAATAAATAATAACAATAATGATGGGAACGGCGCGCAAGGGAAAAAATACCGGTGTAAGTTTTACATGGAGAAGATCCCGTGTGTACGACTTCTCAGGCGCATATAAATCAATCGGTGCACATAACCGAACATAAATAGTGCCGCATAAAAGCTTTCTGTTATCCATTAGACTTACACGTACGTAACAACAAACTGAGATAATGGAAACTATTAGATATATAAATTAAACAGCCTTTTCGAAAACTGCTTCTTTCTAAACGTTGTTTTCAAACCAATGGAGTGTATAGATAGATCGCCCTCCACATGGTACATCTTGGGCAACATTACATAACGGCTAAAGATATATCGAACTTGGCGACCAAACTATTGTATAACGATTTTTTGGTCAATTTTTGTGTAGTCATTAAGGTCCGAAAATTGACAGACTTAATAACCACCATTCATTTATTGGCTAGAAACTTTTTAGAATATTTTAGAAAACTTTAGAAAATTTATATTTATTTAAATTTTTAAATTATATATTTGTTCTGTTATTGTTATTATCTAAAATTTTATTATTTATGTACTATAATAAAGTTTATGCCATACGCTAAATGAATAAATAAATTAGTATTTCAAACCATTGGGAGGATCTTAACACAGTTCTTAATAACTTTCGATATAATCATTTTTCAAAATACCTATGGCAACTAAAGTCTCCAACTGAACACAAATATATTATTTATAACGATTAAATCAAAGTATAAAACTCCAGCAAGACTTTGAATAAAATTTTTTTTTAAAACTATCATAATGAAAGTATACATGGTATAATAACGAGGTCTATATTTACACAGCTTATACTTTAGTTCTTTGAATCCATTATAAGTTAATTAAAATGCTAAAATATTGTATTAAAAATAAATTCTTAAACATTCAATTGATGATATTATTGATAATTGCTTAATTTGATTATAATACGTAATAATTATCTGTAATAAAATGTCAGGCTTTGTACAATTAAACAATTTAAAATAAAAATATATTAAACGCAATAATTTAATTATCACCTTATTAAATACATTTTTGGCGTTCGATTTTGATTTAAATCAAATATATTTATAAATACAATAAAATACGATTATGGTATTTTTTTTATGTTTACGTTTAAATTGAGTTATAAATAGAGATTGCTATTTTGCTTACATGCAGTCTGAGTTTTACGAAGTTGGTTTGATTGTATTTAGGTCCATTACAAACTCGGAATAATAGAGGTTTTAGGGGTTAAATGTTCTCATTCAAATTCCTTTAATAATTGTTACCACCAATGGGAATTTAATAAAATAACATAACGACATAACATAAAATTGAAATGTGAGATTATATATCATAACTCTTTAATTTTTATGAATAATTTTGTTGTATCTATGATATGTTACATTCTCATACATAGAGGTTTTGATTAATTGAATAATCGTGTAGTCTTGTCAAAATAAATAAAACGCGTATAATAGATGCATGACATCACAATAAGATATAAAATCGCTTTGTTTTGGTCATAAATTTTATTATTGTTATTTTATTATTTTAAATTCCTCGAGCAAGTTAAAATTAATAATTAGTAAACATTATGAAACGAACCTGAGAGGTGGAGTGGGACAAAAGTTTTTCGAAAACCCGTGCACAAAAGCCTTTGTGATTAAACGTCCGAAAATCCAACAGGTACACTCGTATATCACAGGACACGCGAATTACGACGGACGACAGACACCCTGCCTGCTTACCCCTATGGATGTAATTTAATTGTAGAGGTGGACGGCCATTATTTAAAACTCTCTGGGAGAGAACGAACACAAGATTTGGCTAGATTACACGCATGACGATGATAATATTGCTGTTGTTATTATTATTATAATTACCAGCAATATATTACTAGTATGTGTGCCCCGCGGAAAAGCTTAATGGCCGAGCTGAAAGGATGCCACTTGCACAAAGGACCTTTGTACAAAGTCCGAACCATAAGCCCTTACTGTTATTATGGCCATCTGTCTTCCTTTGAAGTCGTTACAAAACGCCTCGGAACATTAAGTTTTGGCCTAACGTTTTTATCACGATTTTCATAAGTCGAAACAAAAAAATCCGATAATTCATGTGTACATGGCAAACGTTTTTGGCACTAGATACTAAACACTTGTAAAATACAGGTAAGATACAATGATTAACTGTATTATAAATTAGTTATTTCAGTGATTTTTTTATTAAAAAACCACAAATTAATCTAATATTAATAATCATCTATTTAATTGTAAGAATTTAGATAAATAAAAAAGAAAGATATATAGATTATATTTTTTTGTTAGATAAATACAGATTTAAAGAATATTTCAGAATATTATACGCAAGACGATTTGCTAACTAAAAATTATTTCAGAAGATTGTACTTGATTTAGTTTTAAACTTATGATATTGAAAACTGTTATGAATTGTATACAAAATATGTTAAAAAAAAAAACTTATATTTCTATTAGTGTAAGTTTACCTAATTTCTCAATAAATAATTATTTAAATTAAAAAATGGAAAGAAAACAATTATAAAATTAATTTATATTTTACGTATAATAAAGCATACTGGAAACAATAATATACTATAGTACATCTTATATTGCAACTTTTAAACATAAGACGAAACACAGCTGTTAACTGTAGTACATAGGAAAATTGACGAAGAGGTATGTTAGATTTTAGAATTAATCAAAATCTAAAAAATAGAAAATTTTCAGAACTGCACACTGAAATCATCTAAATTATAAATGTTATGAAACTGTAAGAATTCAAATACTACAATTTTTTAGTTATTATAATTGTATTATCATTAATAATTAGTTACATTGTTATATATATAATCAACATTATTTTGTTATATTTGAAAATGTTAAGGGGATCGGAAGCGGCGATTTTCTGTCTTTGTCTAAGGGCCAGCGCACACTGAAAGAGCAAAAATGCTCCGAGCTGCTCGGATCAGCTCCGAGCTGTTTGGACATAATTAGAACACGAGTAAAGTAATTGATGCGCGCACACTTATCAGTCAACATCAACACACGACAAGACAAAACAAAGCATGATCGGTCTTGTTCGGTCTGGTTCTATTTTTTCTCCGAGCAAAATATGAAGATGTTATGTAATTGTATAAATTTGTTTACTCATACGAATAGCTTACAACAGAACACTCGTTATTTTGGTGTCACTCGCAGATTTTTATGATTTTATTCTTAATACTATACTTCATAAATATTTCATAATTATTTTAAAATGGGATGCGATCCAGAGAAATTGATCAATCTTGTTTTTTTAAGAAAATCTATTTACGATTTTACCGATAAAGAGCATAGCAATAGAATCACCCAAGACAGATTATGGAACGATTATTTTCATTTATTTCACTATTTAACAAAAATTGCCACAAAAGCGGTATAACAACATCATCTTCATCAGAACTCATCTTGACGACTGGTGTATAAAACAAAAAACGAATCGGAAATTATTTTGTCTTGTTCGGTTTTGTTTTGTCAGTATGAATGAAATTTGTTCGGAGCCGTTTGGAACAAAATGTTTCGACTAGCCCGGAACAGTTTTGCTCTATCAGTGTGCGCCCGGCCTAACACACGTGAAACATAGAATTATAGACTTGTTCTATTTCCTATGTACCGATTGATATAATAAAGCGATAAGAATTCTGAGAACAGATTTGAATTTGTCGTCAAGTCTACTTGAGATCGACTTTCCCACATTTTTGATTTTTTGATTAAAACTTTTCCAAAAATTGAAATATGTCAATTTTTAATTACTCTTTTTTAATATATCGTTTTTAGGATTTTAGGAGGGTAATATAAAAAATGTGGGAAAGTCGATCTCAAATAGACTTGACGACAAATGCAAATCTGTTTTCAGAATTCTTATCGCTTTATTATATCAATCAGTACGTTGGAAATAGAACACGTCTATAATCCTATGTTTCACGTGTATTAGACAAAGACAGAAAATCGACGCTTCCAATCCCCTTAAACGTTTAAACTACTCATATTAATTAACCCGCATATTCCGTGTCATAATAAGAAATGAGATTAGATAAACATTTTCGTTTATACACATACGATTATTCAGTTTACAATCTACAAGTTCTCATAATTCCTTCAATCATAATTTATTAGTAGTTATTCATCGAACAAAGTTGATATAATGAGTATTATTTACGATTGTTATTTCTGTGAACTATTTAACTACCATTATTTTTGTTGTAAAAAATGTTTTTTTGTAAATACAAATTTAAACGGAAAAAATCGTTAGCTTAAAATATTTAAAATACAAAAGAAGAACATATGACACAGATAATAATACGAGTGTTTAAAAAGAGAAAATAGTCCACCTAAAAAACAATATGATATTAACGTAAGTAAAATAATTATTCACAGTGTATTTTATGAAATTTTTCTGATAATTCGATGGTGCCCATCAAAGTCCGTCACCATTTTGAAACTAATCATAAATACGTTATAGACAAAGTTATTGAATATTTTATTCAAAAGCGTGATCAACTTGTAAAGAATAAGAACTTTAAAGTTAAAGTATGAAAAATGGCAAATTAATGGGCAATCGAAGCATCTTATAGCTTTTACAATTGCTGAAACTCTCATTAAACCTTGTGTAACTAATTTTCAATAAATGAAAAGTCAGTCAAAAAATTACATGCTATTCCGCTTTCCAATAATAAAGTTGGGTGTAGAACTAACGATATATCAATTCACATAAATTCTGAATTAATCTCTTTTTAAATTATATGTTTTTATACAAATGGATTATTGACAATGTTTTTGTATTAATTGTTTTGCTTGTATTCGTTAGGTATAAATATCAAAAAAAATTTGAAGATTTTTTTTTTTATACCATTTTTTGTCAAATTATATAACTGGCTGTGATATCTTTAATAAGTTGAACAATATTTTTGAACTAGAGGAATTGACTTAGGAATAGCTGTATTGATATTTGTACAGATGGAACGAAGGCAATGTCTGAAAAAACTGCTGACGTTGTTTTGCGAATTAAAGGACTAACAAAAAATTGCAGTAATAGTCTTTGCATTCTTCATCGTTAAATACTCGCTATTAAAATGATGCCAAAATATCTCCTAAAAATTTCCTTGGTGAGGCAGTGAAGATTATAAATTTCATAAAGTCTCGATTATAAGACACACAATTTTGCGTGAAAACATAGAAAGTATTCATAAACCACAACTTAACTATACTGAAATAAGATGGCTTCTGGAAGGAAAACACTTGTACGATTACTTGAATTACGCAATAAATATTACGTTTTTTCATCATACACTCATTTAATTTATAATTCAGACTTACTAATAGAATCTGATTATATCAAATTAAAGTAAATGTATTAATTAAAGATAATATTATCACAGTTTTAATGGTAAATGACAAAATCCGAGCATAATAAAAAGTTAATTTTGGACCATGAATTTATTTTGATATAAAATTTATAATTTTGCCAAGTTAAAGGAATATTTAGAATCGATTGATGTTATTATTGAAGAATTTGATGAAATATACGATGAAATTAAACAACATGTATATAAAGTACTATGGTCATAAGAAAAATATTTTCCAGAAAATAAAGTAAAGAATTTATTTTACGGTATAATCGAGTTAAAAATCCATTTTCATTCAATTATAAACTTGATGATTTTTTTATAACAAAGTATGAAGAATTTATTGAAATTACCATAGGATCTTTAAAAACTGTAATCAATAAAATAACTGCACTAATACATTTTCCTTATCCTACAACTTATCTCTGTGAAACTAGATTGTTATCGTATGCATCAAAGGACACAAATATCGTATTAAATTAGATGCTGAAGCAGATACTCGCATCCTAATATTGTTTATGAAGTCAAGTATTAAAATACGTTAAATGGAAAATGCTAAAATGTGGATTACATTAAAATTTTTTAATACTAAAATATATAAATTATAGTCAATAAATTTTTTTTTTTCTTTTAAATAAATTAAGCAATTTGTATACACATATATATTTACGTATGTTAAAGAAAAAAACCTTAAAAAGCAAATCATTTACAATTTATATATTTTTTTATGAATTATTGGTGTTTCAAATTGAAATTCTTATTGGAACTCTGTCATCTTTTTCGAAATATAAGTGCTCTGCAAAGTCTTAAAGAATCACAGATTTATAATAATAAAAATAAGATAAATTAATATTTCGTACTTCAAATATTTAGAAGATGGTTTTGATTGCTTTGTGTGGTGCGAGTTAAAACATTTATTATGGTAGCAATTAAATTCTAATAAAATTATAAAAAACAAAATTAAAAATTATTTGATGGTTAATTTTCGTAAATTAATATGTAATATAAATAAATAAAAGTTTAGCTAGAAGTATTATTATTTTTATAAAGTACGAATTTTAAATTCGAAATTAAATTAAATTCGAAAATAGGTCATATTTTACAAATATAATAATATTTAGGCTAAGCTTTTATTTATTTATATCTATATTAAAACTATTTGTTTATTTATTTATACATTGGCAAAATTTACTTCTATTTTTTTTTTTTTTTTATATCATAAATTGTTAAACAACCTAGTAAGAAACTATTATACTATATAGTTCCCATGTAAAAAAATATATAATACTAATCTAATATAAAACATAAATGGGGTTATTGTACAACTATCGAGTCTTGAAAAAACTACCTAGGGATGATTGATTCTACACTATTTCAATAGATTGCGTGACTCGGTTGCATTGTGATTTTTATTACTTTTTCTTTTTATATATATAAAAAATAAATAAAATCATACAAAACTCAATAAATCGTTGTAAAACGATGTCGTGACAATCAGATTCTTTTGTACACAAAAAGCACATAGGAAAGTTTTTTCTTATCTGGTATCCCCTAATTTCAGTCTAAACTTTCAGTAATTTCGATCTTATTCACACGCGATGTAGGTGCGTGTAAATACAATTGGCGTATAATGGAACAAATAATGGTACAGATTTTTTCACTGATGAATAATTTTACAGATATATGTTTTTTTTTTTTTTTTATTAAATTATATATCTTTTTTTAGAAGATTATAGATTGTAAAGTCACTAGAATTATTGTTTAATTTACCAGAAATTCCATCAATAGTGGTGACAACGGGTTTCCGTTCCTGTAATATTTTTACTCAATGTACGTATACATACATTTTTGCATATCAATATGAGCAGAAAAAATTAAATATAACTCGTGAAAATATATACTGTCAAGGAGGGGATGATAAATAATGGTATGAATAAAAAAATGGTAGAACACTCGTAATCCGTCGGCTTTTTATTATCATCGACGACATAATACACACCGGTTCATTGAGTAATATAACGAAGAAATGATACGGCTGTATATCATTTCATGTGAAGGGTTGATAGAAAAAGGTTCATTTAAGTGATAGGGTTGGTATTTAAAACTACTATATATTTTTTTATCGTGACCATAAAATAACAAACGTAATATTTGACCTTTTGTGTTATTTATTCATATCACGTTTATTTAGTGGAGCAAATATTATATTTCAATAATACAATCTCTACAATCCATTGTTTAAATTAATTCAACAACACGAATTGTTAAAAAAAAAAATGTTTAGTACTCTATTTAGTTTAACATAAGTATTAAAATACTATTAATTAGTTGCATAATTTTTATTTTTAAATAAATATTTGATAATATACAACATTTACATAGTGGTTATAAAAAAGTTATAAATGAAAACAAAATTGGGTATTGCACAATCATGAGGGTTACCAAACAGTAGGTAGTAAAACAAACTAGGCAAATTAATTATGTTAATATAGTTTAAAATAATTTTTACTTTTGCTAATGTGAATGAATGTCAATAACATAACTGTATAAAAAAGATTAGGAGTGAAAACGAGTTTTGCATTGTTACATACAGCGTATTATTTACATTGCCTTCGGAGAATTTTGTTTTTTAAGTTCAAACAATAGTAGATATTCACATTGGTAATTTTAGCCAAATAAGCCAGGGGCATTTAGTGGAAAAAAAATAACTAAGAAATGGGAATGGATATTTTTGCGTATTTGTGTGGAAAAGTTACCTCGGGGTGTTTGTTTCTGGTTTTTTTAAATATAATTTTAACCCTTTTATAACATTATATACATTACTTTTCACATTCAACTGGGAACTAAAAACGAGTTTTAGAAAATAAAAACTTTTTAATTATTTTTCCTTAATTAAAAAAATCATACAGAGTAATTTAAATATCAAATACCCAAAAATATTTTAGTTTTTTTATAACAAATAATATGTGTTTTTATTATTCGATTGAGTTAATTATAAGACAAGAGTAAAACAAAATATTATGATAATAACTATCAAACATAGACTGTTTTACACTGTTAATTTTTAAACATAATATCTTTACATTATACTAGTTATAAATATCTTGACTATTTGTGAGTCAACTTAGTTTTACTTAGAAATGTTTTCTATTAATAAACATTAGAATTTTAGGTTCTGTTATCTAATTATAATTTTTCCAGGAATTTTTATAAAAACACTTTAATCATTTCGTTTGTTAAATAAATATATAAGATATAAATATATATAGATATATAAGATATATTAGATATACCAATCACTATATTTCATTGCCCACATTTAGCTAGCCACCCTTAAAACTTTTTGGTCATGAGTTTGTGTAAGGTCGACGTAATTCTTTTTTTGAGCTATTGTCTGCTGTTGATCTCCAGTCATTTTTCAGTATTAAACCCACCGCTTTTCAATCATTGTCCCTCAAATTACTCGGACGTGATGAGAGTCCCCAATGCTATTTATCTATTTTCTTGGTTCGTAAAGGCATACATCACATGTCGGTTGTTTTTTATTATCATGTACCTCTCTTAGACATATTTTAAAACTCATAGAATGTAAATGTTAAAAAATTATATAAAAAAAATAATTTTTAAATCTATAGAGATTCAACTTCGAAAATTATTATAGAAACGTGTATTAGTTATTTTTTAATACTAAAATGAGTTTAAAATGTAGAAGATATAAATTTAAAAAGAACCGGATGGGCATCGCTCTGCTGTACAGTTGGGGGTGGAGTGCACCTCGTTTATAGGATAGGTCATTATTACAATGGATTTGTTAAATTTGAATGCAATGATAGATATCATTGTATACGAATAATGATTCTGAACGGAGTTAATATGTTTGTCTAGGATATAATACATTGTTATTTATAAATATTGTAAAAAGTATATTTTATTTTAAAACGATAAATATATTTTTCAATAAGGATGGGTTGGCAGTTGCATACAGCAACATAGTTTATCAGTCTAGAATATTATACATTATATTATATTTTACATGTAATTTTATGTCAATATTCGCTGTTCAAACGGTTATAAAAAAAAATTGAGCCTATGGATTTTAATAATTTTTTAATGACATTAAGAACTACTTCTGTGGAATCTTCTATTAAATTTTCAAGTATTTTGTAGAAGCCAAGTTTTTTTATCACCGATTATAAAAATAAAATGTTAAAAAATCGAATATTATAAATGCCTATAAGTGGCTTAAAAATCAATATAATATTTGGAAAAAATATGACATAAAGGAAATACCAATCTTAACAGCTGGTAGTTTTTTAGTAATTAGTAAAAAAACTAGTTTTAGTAATTTCAAATATCTGTGACTTATACTTTTTGAATTATAACAAATATTAAAAATCGTTTGAGAATAAATCGCTATTTTATGCAATTTCGTAAATATTTAAATTTCAAACAGTCATAAATTTTTTTCCTCTAAGTCCGGTAGAATTTTTTTTAAAGATTTTTGAAGAGTACCTTATAGATAGCCTAGTGTTAAAATTTTGAACCTTAAGTATGAACAGAAAAAATTTTATGAATTTTTATCTACAAAATAACTTGCAAATTATCGTGATTTTTACACATTTTATACAAATTGGAACTTTGAACACTTATAAAAAAAAATTGTGACTTACGATTTTAGATTTTTTTTTATCAGTTAAGGAACAACTTATAAGAAACCTTGTATTAAATTTTCAAGATTTTCTGGGCAGCAAAAAAAATTTTATCGTTATTTAAAAAAAAAAATACTTAAAAAAATTGAAAATTTCAATTGTCTATAAATAGCTCAATAAAAGTCAAAATACTTTGAAAATTTAATGGTGTATAGATAACGCTAATCTAAACATTTGGTGAAAATTTCAAGTATTTACATCGATTAGTTTTTGAGTTATAGCAAAATAAAAAATTTGATTTTGTCGAAAACTGGTTTTGCGTAAAAACTCCAGTTTTTCCCAAATTTTTTAATGGTTTTTCCCGTCGCATTTAAAAAATATTGGAAATTTTTAACTTTTGACCGCCCAAAGTACCAAATAGATTCACTTTCCTTTCAGAAAAGTTGCTACATAAGGCAATCGAAGCATTTTTACTGCCCCAAAACGTGTCGACAGACACAAAAAAAAAAAAAAAAAAAAAAACACACATCATTGTAAAATCAATACATTCTTCACTCCGTTCAGAATCTAAAATAAAAAAAAAAACACACATCATTGTAAAACCAATAGATTCCATCCTCCGTTCAGAATCTAAAAAATGTAATTTGTAAAAACGTGATTTTGCGTAAAATTTTCCGTTTTTTCGTAATTTTTTTTATCGTTTTTTCAATTTTTTTAAAAAGTATTGAAAAGTTGAATTTTTGACTAGCCAAAGTACCATTTACATTCACTTTCCTTTCAGAAAAGTTGCTGCTTAAGCAAATCGAAGCATTTTTATTGCCAAAAAAGGTGTCGTCAGACAAATTTCTAAAAATAAAATAAAAATAGCGTCCAATTAGCTACAGATTACGATATACAAAGTATATTTAATCAATAAATTGGCATGTACGTTTTAATTTAAATTAAATTTAATAAATTGTTATTAAATTAATTTTTATTTTAATTATGCGGCAAATTGATTATTCTTCCTATGCCAGGCAAACATTTAGGTAATATTTGTTTTTATATTAAACATGAAAACATAAAAATATTTTATACTGAAAAAAGTTATACCATTTTAAAACAAAAATACGATTTTTGTACTTTGATGTAAGAATATCAAAAATTACAAATTAACGATCCATTCAAACAACCCTAAAGGACTCCGTTAAAAAGTATTGGGTACTAGAGAGGTAAAGCAGACGGTTTAAACCTCCGCCGCGTGTATAGAGCACATAAATCGTTCAAATTGTCACCGCAAACAAAGTCTCGTTTCCCAGAGGTCTGAAATCTGCACATAAATTTGTTCGCCACCCCACTTCTTCACCTAACCCGTTCGTGACCCCAGGGGCTTGTAATTAAAGCCGCCTGTATGCGCGTATATACGAGGCTTTTAGCGGTATTTTCTATCGGCCGTAGAAGACGGACTTTTAATTAAACGTTTAATTATTCCGATATCAAGTAATACTTATGTATAATTCGTATAATCTGTATACATTTTTAACTATATACAAATAAAAATACAAATTTTTACACTCACTTCTAAACACAAACATTATTTAAACATTTTATAATTTATATACTGAGTAGTTTTTTAAACTAAATTTTAGACATATTTATTCAAGTTGTGTCTTATTAAATTTTTCTTGAAACTAATTACAGAACAAATATAGGTTATGTGCAGAGTACATAATAAAAATTATCATCTCTAAAGCATAACATTTAATGGTTTTATAAAAATTATTATAACATTTTTTTAATTTACTGGTGGACGGACCTTCACACATGATGTAAATATATTTAAATATTTTTTAAAAATAACATCAAACTAAGAACTTAAAATGATATATAAAAATTATTAAAAGTTTTTTGTTTTAAAAGAACTATACCAGTCGGCGGAGTATGATTGCGCGCGTCTTACCTTTTTAGTTATACGATTACGCGCAGTGCCAGAATAACAAAATACAAAATTTTAATTACTTAAAGGCGTACGATTGCGCGTGAAATTGGGTGCGACGTTGCCAAATGTATTACGTAA
>JASXSY010001724.1:0-29246 GCA_034509805.1 Sipha maydis
TTATTCAATAATTTCAATATTTTATTTGATATTTCGTTTTTATCCATAAATTTCATAAATCGGAAAAAAATGAAAATAAAAAAATTAAAATTTATGAAAAAAAAATTTCATTTAATAATTTCAATATTTTATTTGATATTTCGTTTTTATCCATAAAATTGATAAATTGAAAAAAAAATTGAATTTTATAAAAAAAAATTATAAAAATTTTTCAATATTTAATTTTATATTTATATTTAATCCATTAAATTGATAAATTGAAAAAAAATTTAATTTATGTAAAAAAAATTTTATTCAATAATTTCAATATTTTATTTGATATTTCGTTTTTATCCATAAAATTCATAAATCGGAAAAAAATTAAAATAAAAAAATTAAAATTTATGAAAAAAAAATTTCATTTAATAATTTCAATATTTTATTTGATATTTCAATTTTATCCATTAAATTAATAAATTGAAAAAAAATTATATTCAATAATTTCAATATTTTATTTGATATTTCGATTTTATCCATAAAATTCATAAATCGGGAAAAAGTGAAAATAAAAAAATTATAAATTTATGAAAAAAAATTATATTAAAATTTTTCAATATTTTATTTGATATTTCAATTTAATCCTTTAAATTGATAAATTGGAAAAGAAAGTGAAAATAAAAAGAATTAAAATTTATGAAAAAAAATTTAATTTAATAATTTCAATATTAGATTCTGAACGGAGTGAAGAATGTATTGATTTTACAATGATGTGTGTTTTTTTTTTTTTTTTTTTTTTTTTTTGTGTCTGTCGACACGTTTTGGGGCAGTAAAAATGCTTCGATTGCTTTATGTAGCAACTTTTCTGAAAGGAAAGTGAATCTATTTGGTACTTTGGGGGGTCAAAAGTTAAAAATTTCCAATATTTTTTAAATGCGACGGGAAAAACCATAAAAAAATTTGGGAAAAACGGGAGTTTTTACGCAAAACCAGTTTTTGACATAATCAAATTTTTTATTTTGCTATAACTCAAAAACTAATCGATGTAAATACTTGAAATTTTCACCAAATGTTTAGAATAGCGTTCTCTATACACCATTAAATTTTCAAAGTATTTTGACTCTTATTAAGCTATTTATAGACAATTGAAATTTTCAATATTTTTAAGTATTTTTTTTTTAAATAACGATAAAATTTTTTTGGCTGCCTAGAAAATCTTGAAAATTTAATACAAGGTTTCTTATGAGTTGTTCCTTAACTCATAAAAAAACTCATAAATGTAGAATGTTCTAGACTGACAAATGATATCGGTTTTTTTAAAATGCCCTAACTCAAAAACGAAAAACCGCAACAACTTGAAATTATCATTAAATCTTTATATTGACGTTTTCTATACATGGTTAAAATTTCAAAGTATTTTGACATATTTTGACTTATTTATAGACAATTTAAATTTTAGGTTTTTCTAAATTTTTCGTTTAAAAATAAAATATACTTATATAATATTTATAAATAACATTGGATTATATTCTAGACTAACATATGAACTCCGTTCAGAATCGTTATTCGTATACAATGATATCTATCATTGCATTCAAATTTAACAAATCCATTATAATAATGACCTATCCTATAAGCGAGGTGCACTCCACCCCTAACTGTACAGCAGAGCGAGGCCCATCCGGTTCTTTTTTATTTGATATTTCAATTTTATCCATTAAATTAATAAATTGAAAAAAAATTATATTCAATAATTTCAATATTTTATTTGATATTTCAATTTTATCCATTAAATTGATAAATTGAAAAAAAATTATATTCAATAATTTCAATATTTTATTTGATATTTCGATTTTATCCATAAAATTCATAAATCGGAAAAAAGCGAAAATAAAAAAATTATAAATTTATGAAAAAAAATTATATTAAAATTTTTAAATATTTTATTTGATATTTCAATTTTATCCATTAAATTGATAAATTGAAAAAAAATTATATTCAATAATTTCAATATTTTATTTGATATTTCGTTTTTATCCATAAAATTGATAAATTGAAAAAAAAATTGAATTTTATGAAAATAAATTATAAAAATTTTTCAATATTTAATTTTATATTTCAATTTAATCCATTAAATTGATAAATTGAAAAAAAATGTAATTTATGTAAAAAAAATTTTATTCAATAATTTCAATATTTTATTTGATATTTCGTTTTTATCCATAAATTTCATAAATCGGAAAAAAATGAAAATAAAAAAAATTAAAATTTATGAAAAAAAATTTCATGTAATAATTTCAATATTTTATTTGATATTTCAATTTAATCCATTAAATTGATAAATTGAAAAAAAAATTGAATTTTATGAAAAAAAATTATAAAAATTTTTCAATATTTAATTTTTTATTTCAATTTAATCCATAAAATTGATAAATTGAAAAAAAATTTAATTTATGTAAAAAAAATTTTATTCAATAATTTCAATATTTTATTTGATATTTCGTTTTTATCCATAAAATTCATAAATCGGAAAAAAATTAAAATAAAAAAATTAAAATTTATGAAAAAAAAATTTCATTTAATAATTTCAATATTTTATTTGATATTTCAATTTTATCCATTAAATTGATAAATTGAATATAAAAGTGAATTTATGAAAAAAAATTATATTAAAATTTTTCAATATTTTATTTGATATTTCAATTTAATCCATAAAATTGATAAATTGAAAAAAAATTTAATTTATGTAAAAATAATTTTATTCAATAATTTCAATATTTTATTTGATTTTTCGTTTTTATCCATAAATTTCATAAATCGGAAAAAAATTAAAATTTATGAAAAAAAAATTTCATTTAATAATTTCAATATTTTATTTGATATTTCGTTTTTATCTATAAAATTGATAAATTGAAAAAAAAATTGAATTTTATGAAAAAAAATTATAAAAATTTTTCAATATTTAATTTTATATTTATATTTAATCCATTAAATTGATAAATTGAAAAAAAATTTAATTTATGTAAAAAAAATTTTATTCAATAATTTCAATATTTTATTTGATATTTCGTTTTTATCCATAAAATTCATAAATCGGAAAAAAATGAAAATAAAAAAATTAAAATTTATGAAAAAAAAATTTCATTTAATAATTTCAATATTTTATTTGATATTTCAATTTAATCCTTTAAATTGATAAATTGGAAAAGAAAGTGAAAATAAAAAAAATTAAAATTTATGAAAAAAAATTTAATTTAATAATTTCAATATTTTATTTGATATTTCAATTTTATCCATTAAATTAATAAATTGAAAAAAAATTATATTCAATAATTTCAATATTTTATTTGATATTTCGATTTTATCCATTAAATTGATAAATTGAAAAAAAATTATATTCAATAATTTCAATATTTTAATTGATATTTCGATTTTATCCATAAAATTCATAAATCGGAAAAAAGCGAAAATAAAAAAATTATAAATTTATGAAAAAAAAATTTCATTTAATAATTTCAATATTTTATTTGATATTTCAATTTTATCCATTAAATTGATAAATTGAATATAAAAGTGAATTTATGAAAAAAAATTATATTAAAATTTTTCAATATTTTATTTGATATTTCAATTTAATCCATTAAATTGATAAATTGAAAAAAAAATTGAATTTTATGAAAAAAAATTATAAAAATTTTTCAATATTTAATTTTTTATTTCAATTTAATCCATAAAATTGATAAATTGAAAAAAAATTTAATTTATGTAAAAAAAATTTTATTCAATAATTTCAATATTTTATTTGATATTTCGTTTTTATCCATAAAATTCATAAATCGGAAAAAAATTAAAATAAAAAAATTAAAATTTATGAAAAAAAAATTTCATTTAATAATTTCAATATTTTATTTGATATTTCAATTTTATCCATTAAATTGATAAATTGAATATAAAAGTGAATTTATGAAAAAAAATTATATTAAAATTTTTCAATATTTTATTTGATATTTCAATTTAATCCATAAAATTGATAAATTGAAAAAAAATTTAATTTATGTAAAAATAATTTTATTCAATAATTTCAATATTTTATTTGATTTTTCGTTTTTATCCATAAATTTCATAAATCGGAAAAAAATTAAAATTTATGAAAAAAAAATTTCATTTAATAATTTCAATATTTTATTTGATATTTCGTTTTTATCTATAAAATTGATAAATTGAAAAAAAAATTGAATTTTATGAAAAAAAATTATAAAAATTTTTCAATATTTAATTTTATATTTATATTTAATCCATTAAATTGATAAATTGAAAAAAAATTTAATTTATGTAAAAAAAATTTTATTCAATAATTTCAATATTTTATTTGATATTTCGTTTTTATCCATAAAATTCATAAATCGGAAAAAAATGAAAATAAAAAAATTAAAATTTATGAAAAAAAAATTTCATTTAATAATTTCAATATTTTATTTGATATTTCAATTTAATCCTTTAAATTGATAAATTGGAAAAGAAAGTGAAAATAAAAAAAATTAAAATTTATGAAAAAAAATTTAATTTAATAATTTCAATATTTTATTTGATATTTCAATTTTATCCATTAAATTAATAAATTGAAAAAAAATTATATTCAATAATTTCAATATTTTATTTGATATTTCGATTTTATCCATTAAATTGATAAATTGAAAAAAAATTATATTCAATAATTTCAATATTTTAATTGATATTTCGATTTTATCCATAAAATTCATAAATCGGAAAAAAGCGAAAATAAAAAAATTATAAATTTATGAAAAAAAATTATATTAAAATTTTTAAATATTTTATTTGATATTTCAATTTTATCCATTAAATTGATAAATTGAAAAAAAATTATATTCAATAATTTCAATATTTTATTTGATATTTCGTTTTTATCCATAAAATTGATAAATTGAAAAAAAAATTGAATTTTATGAAAATAAATTATAAAAATTTTTCAATATTTAATTTTATATTTCAATTTAATCCATTAAATTGATAAATTGAAAAAAAATGTAATTTATGTAAAAAAAATTTTATTCAATAATTTCAATATTTTATTTGATATTTCGTTTTTATCCATAAAATTGATAAATTGAAAAAAAAATTGAATTTTATGAAAAAAAATTATAAAAATTTTTCAATATTTAATTTTTTATTTCAATTTAATCCATAAAATTGATAAATTGAAAAAAAATTTAATTTATGTAAAAAAAATTTTATTCAATAATTTCAATATTTTATTTGATATTTCGTTTTTATCCATAAATTTCATAAATCGGAAAAAAATGAAAATAAAAAAAATTAAAATTTATGAAAAAAAATTTCATGTAATAATTTCAATATTTTATTTGATATTTCAATTTAATCCATTAAATTGATAAATTGAAAAAAAAATTGAATTTTATGAAAAAAAATTATAAAAATTTTTCAATATTTAATTTTTTATTTCAATTTAATCCATAAAATTGATAAATTGAAAAAAAATTTAATTTATGTAAAAATAATTTTATTCAATAATTTCAATATTTTATTTGATATTTCGTTTTTATCCATAAATTTCATAAATCGGAAAAAAATGAAAATAAAAAAATTAAAATTTATGAAAAAAAAATTTCATTTAATAATTTCAATATTTTATTTGATATTTCGTTTTTATCCATAAAATTGATAAATTGAAAAAAAAATTGAATTTTATGAAAAAAAATTATAAAAATTTTTCAATATTTAATTTTATATTTATATTTAATCCATTAAATTGATAAATTGAAAAAAAATTTAATTTATGTAAAAAAAATTTTATTCAATAATTTCAATATTTTATTTGATATTTCGTTTTTATCCATAAAATTCATAAATCGGAAAAAAATTAAAATAAAAAAATTAAAATTTATGAAAAAAAAATTTCATTTAATAATTTCAATATTTTATTTGATATTTCAATTTTATCCATTAAATTAATAAATTGAAAAAAAATTATATTCAATAATTTCAATATTTTATTTGATATTTCGATTTTATCCATAAAATTCATAAATCGGGAAAAAGTGAAAATAAAAAAATTATAAATTTATGAAAAAAAATTATATTAAAATTTTTCAATATTTTATTTGATATTTCAATTTAATCCTTTAAATTGATAAATTGGAAAAGAAAGTGAAAATAAAAAGAATTAAAATTTATGAAAAAAAATTTAATTTAATAATTTCAATATTAGATTCTGAACGGAGTGAAGAATGTATTGATTTTACAATGATGTGTGTTTTTTTTTTTTTTTTTTTTTTTTTTTGTGTCTGTCGACACGTTTTGGGGCAGTAAAAATGCTTCGATTGCTTTATGTAGCAACTTTTCTGAAAGGAAAGTGAATCTATTTGGTACTTTGGGGGGTCAAAAGTTAAAAATTTCCAATATTTTTTAAATGCGACGGGAAAAACCATAAAAAAATTTGGGAAAAACGGGAGTTTTTACGCAAAACCAGTTTTTGACATAATCAAATTTTTTATTTTGCTATAACTCAAAAACTAATCGATGTAAATACTTGAAATTTTCACCAAATGTTTAGAATAGCGTTCTCTATACACCATTAAATTTTCAAAGTATTTTGACTCTTATTAAGCTATTTATAGACAATTGAAATTTTCAATATTTTTAAGTATTTTTTTTTTAAATAACGATAAAATTTTTTTGGCTGCCTAGAAAATCTTGAAAATTTAATACAAGGTTTCTTATGAGTTGTTCCTTAACTCATAAAAAAACTCATAAATGTAGAATGTTCTAGACTGACAAATGATATCGGTTTTTTTAAAATGCCCTAACTCAAAAACGAAAAACCGCAACAACTTGAAATTATCATTAAATCTTTATATTGACGTTTTCTATACATGGTTAAAATTTCAAAGTATTTTGACATATTTTGACTTATTTATAGACAATTTAAATTTTAGGTTTTTCTAAATTTTTCGTTTAAAAATAAAATATACTTATATAATATTTATAAATAACATTGGATTATATTCTAGACTAACATATGAACTCCGTTCAGAATCGTTATTCGTATACAATGATATCTATCATTGCATTCAAATTTAACAAATCCATTATAATAATGACCTATCCTATAAGCGAGGTGCACTCCACCCCTAACTGTACAGCAGAGCGAGGCCCATCCGGTTCTTTTTTATTTGATATTTCAATTTTATCCATTAAATTAATAAATTGAAAAAAAATTATATTCAATAATTTCAATATTTTATTTGATATTTCAATTTTATCCATTAAATTGATAAATTGAAAAAAAATTATATTCAATAATTTCAATATTTTATTTGATATTTCGATTTTATCCATAAAATTCATAAATCGGAAAAAAGCGAAAATAAAAAAATTATAAATTTATGAAAAAAAATTATATTAAAATTTTTAAATATTTTATTTGATATTTCAATTTTATCCATTAAATTGATAAATTGAAAAAAAATTATATTCAATAATTTCAATATTTTATTTGATATTTCGTTTTTATCCATAAAATTGATAAATTGAAAAAAAAATTGAATTTTATGAAAATAAATTATAAAAATTTTTCAATATTTAATTTTATATTTCAATTTAATCCATTAAATTGATAAATTGAAAAAAAATGTAATTTATGTAAAAAAAATTTTATTCAATAATTTCAATATTTTATTTGATATTTCGTTTTTATCCATAAATTTCATAAATCGGAAAAAAATGAAAATAAAAAAAATTAAAATTTATGAAAAAAAATTTCATGTAATAATTTCAATATTTTATTTGATATTTCAATTTAATCCATTAAATTGATAAATTGAAAAAAAAATTGAATTTTATGAAAAAAAATTATAAAAATTTTTCAATATTTAATTTTTTATTTCAATTTAATCCATAAAATTGATAAATTGAAAAAAAATTTAATTTATGTAAAAAAAATTTTATTCAATAATTTCAATATTTTATTTGATATTTCGTTTTTATCCATAAAATTCATAAATCGGAAAAAAATTAAAATAAAAAAATTAAAATTTATGAAAAAAAAATTTCATTTAATAATTTCAATATTTTATTTGATATTTCAATTTTATCCATTAAATTGATAAATTGAATATAAAAGTGAATTTATGAAAAAAAATTATATTAAAATTTTTCAATATTTTATTTGATATTTCAATTTAATCCATAAAATTGATAAATTGAAAAAAAATTTAATTTATGTAAAAATAATTTTATTCAATAATTTCAATATTTTATTTGATTTTTCGTTTTTATCCATAAATTTCATAAATCGGAAAAAAATTAAAATTTATGAAAAAAAAATTTCATTTAATAATTTCAATATTTTATTTGATATTTCGTTTTTATCTATAAAATTGATAAATTGAAAAAAAAATTGAATTTTATGAAAAAAAATTATAAAAATTTTTCAATATTTAATTTTATATTTATATTTAATCCATTAAATTGATAAATTGAAAAAAAATTTAATTTATGTAAAAAAAATTTTATTCAATAATTTCAATATTTTATTTGATATTTCGTTTTTATCCATAAAATTCATAAATCGGAAAAAAATGAAAATAAAAAAATTAAAATTTATGAAAAAAAAATTTCATTTAATAATTTCAATATTTTATTTGATATTTCAATTTAATCCTTTAAATTGATAAATTGGAAAAGAAAGTGAAAATAAAAAAAATTAAAATTTATGAAAAAAAATTTAATTTAATAATTTCAATATTTTATTTGATATTTCAATTTTATCCATTAAATTAATAAATTGAAAAAAAATTATATTCAATAATTTCAATATTTTATTTGATATTTCAATTTTATCCATTAAATTGATAAATTGAAAAAAAATTATATTCAATAATTTCAATATTTTATTTGATATTTCGATTTTATCCATAAAATTCATAAATCGGAAAAAAGTGTGCATAAATCGGAAAAAAGTGAAAATAAAAAAATTATAAATTTATGAAAAAAAATTATATTAAAATTTTTCAAATATTATTTGATATTTTAATTTTATCCATTTAATTGATAAATTGAAAAAAAATAATATTCAATAATTTCAATATTTTATTTGATATTTCGTTTTTATCCATAAAATTGATAAATTGAAAAAAAAATTGAATTTTATGAAAAAAAATTATAAAAATTTTTCAATATTTAATTTTATATTTCAATTTAATCCATAAAATTGATAAATTGAAAAAAAATTTAATTTATGTAAAAATAATTTTATTCAATAATTTCAATATTTTATTTGATATTTCGTTTTTATCCATAAAATTCATAAATCGGAAAAAAATTAAAATAAAAAAATTAAAATTTATGAAAAAAAAATTTCATTTAATAATTTCAATATTTTATTTGATATTTCAATTTTATCCATTAAATTGATAAATTGAATATAAAAGTGAATTTATGAAAAAAAATTATATTAAAATTTTTCAATATTTTATTTGATATTTCAATTTAATCCATAAAATTGATAAATTGAAAAAAAATTTAATTTATGTAAAAATAATTTTATTCAATAATTTCAATATTTTATTTGATTTTTCGTTTTTATCCATAAATTTCATAAATCGGAAAAAAATTAAAATTTATGAAAAAAAAATTTCATTTAATAATTTCAATATTTTATTTGATATTTCGTTTTTATCTATAAAATTGATAAATTGAAAAAAAAATTGAATTTTATGAAAAAAAATTATAAAAATTTTTCAATATTTAATTTTATATTTATATTTAATCCATTAAATTGATAAATTGAAAAAAAATTTAATTTATGTAAAAAAAATTTTATTCAATAATTTCAATATTTTATTTGATATTTCGTTTTTATCCATAAAATTCATAAATCGGAAAAAAATGAAAATAAAAAAATTAAAATTTATGAAAAAAAAATTTCATTTAATAATTTCAATATTTTATTTGATATTTCAATTTAATCCTTTAAATTGATAAATTGGAAAAGAAAGTGAAAATAAAAAAAATTAAAATTTATGAAAAAAAATTTAATTTAATAATTTCAATATTTTATTTGATATTTCAATTTTATCCATTAAATTAATAAATTGAAAAAAAATTATATTCAATAATTTCAATATTTTATTTGATATTTCGATTTTATCCATTAAATTGATAAATTGAAAAAAAATTATATTCAATAATTTCAATATTTTAATTGATATTTCGATTTTATCCATAAAATTCATAAATCGGAAAAAAGCGAAAATAAAAAAATTATAAATTTATGAAAAAAAATTATATTAAAATTTTTAAATATTTTATTTGATATTTCAATTTTATCCATTAAATTGATAAATTGAAAAAAAATTATATTCAATAATTTCAATATTTTATTTGATATTTCGTTTTTATCCATAAAATTGATAAATTGAAAAAAAAATTGAATTTTATGAAAATAAATTATAAAAATTTTTCAATATTTAATTTTATATTTCAATTTAATCCATTAAATTGATAAATTGAAAAAAAATGTAATTTATGTAAAAAAAATTTTATTCAATAATTTCAATATTTTATTTGATATTTCGTTTTTATCCATAAAATTGATAAATTGAAAAAAAAATTGAATTTTATGAAAAAAAATTATAAAAATTTTTCAATATTTAATTTTTTATTTCAATTTAATCCATAAAATTGATAAATTGAAAAAAAATTTAATTTATGTAAAAAAAATTTTATTCAATAATTTCAATATTTTATTTGATATTTCGTTTTTATCCATAAATTTCATAAATCGGAAAAAAATGAAAATAAAAAAAATTAAAATTTATGAAAAAAAATTTCATGTAATAATTTCAATATTTTATTTGATATTTCAATTTAATCCATTAAATTGATAAATTGAAAAAAAAATTGAATTTTATGAAAAAAAATTATAAAAATTTTTCAATATTTAATTTTTTATTTCAATTTAATCCATAAAATTGATAAATTGAAAAAAAATTTAATTTATGTAAAAATAATTTTATTCAATAATTTCAATATTTTATTTGATATTTCGTTTTTATCCATAAATTTCATAAATCGGAAAAAAATGAAAATAAAAAAATTAAAATTTATGAAAAAAAAATTTCATTTAATAATTTCAATATTTTATTTGATATTTCGTTTTTATCCATAAAATTGATAAATTGAAAAAAAAATTGAATTTTATGAAAAAAAATTATAAAAATTTTTCAATATTTAATTTTATATTTATATTTAATCCATTAAATTGATAAATTGAAAAAAAATTTAATTTATGTAAAAAAAATTTTATTCAATAATTTCAATATTTTATTTGATATTTCGTTTTTATCCATAAAATTCATAAATCGGAAAAAAATTAAAATAAAAAAATTAAAATTTATGAAAAAAAAATTTCATTTAATAATTTCAATATTTTATTTGATATTTCAATTTTATCCATTAAATTAATAAATTGAAAAAAAATTATATTCAATAATTTCAATATTTTATTTGATATTTCGATTTTATCCATAAAATTCATAAATCGGGAAAAAGTGAAAATAAAAAAATTATAAATTTATGAAAAAAAATTATATTAAAATTTTTCAATATTTTATTTGATATTTCAATTTAATCCTTTAAATTGATAAATTGGAAAAGAAAGTGAAAATAAAAAGAATTAAAATTTATGAAAAAAAATTTAATTTAATAATTTCAATATTAGATTCTGAACGGAGTGAAGAATGTATTGATTTTACAATGATGTGTGTTTTTTTTTTTTTTTTTTTTTTTTTTGTGTCTGTCGACACGTTTTGGGGCAGTAAAAATGCTTCGATTGCTTTATGTAGCAACTTTTCTGAAAGGAAAGTGAATCTATTTGGTACTTTGGGGGGTCAAAAGTTAAAAATTTCCAATATTTTTTAAATGCGACGGGAAAAACCATAAAAAAATTTGGGAAAAACGGGAGTTTTTACGCAAAACCAGTTTTTGACATAATCAAATTTTTTATTTTGCTATAACTCAAAAACTAATCGATGTAAATACTTGAAATTTTCACCAAATGTTTAGAATAGCGTTCTCTATACACCATTAAATTTTCAAAGTATTTTGACTCTTATTAAGCTATTTATAGACAATTGAAATTTTCAATATTTTTAAGTATTTTTTTTTTAAATAACGATAAAATTTTTTTGGCTGCCTAGAAAATCTTGAAAATTTAATACAAGGTTTCTTATGAGTTGTTCCTTAACTCATAAAAAAACTCATAAATGTAGAATGTTCTAGACTGACAAATGATATCGGTTTTTTTAAAATGCCCTAACTCAAAAACGAAAAACCGCAACAACTTGAAATTATCATTAAATCTTTATATTGACGTTTTCTATACATGGTTAAAATTTCAAAGTATTTTGACATATTTTGACTTATTTATAGACAATTTAAATTTTAGGTTTTTCTAAATTTTTCGTTTAAAAATAAAATATACTTATATAATATTTATAAATAACATTGGATTATATTCTAGACTAACATATGAACTCCGTTCAGAATCGTTATTCGTATACAATGATATCTATCATTGCATTCAAATTTAACAAATCCATTATAATAATGACCTATCCTATAAGCGAGGTGCACTCCACCCCTAACTGTACAGCAGAGCGAGGCCCATCCGGTTCTTTTTTATTTGATATTTCAATTTTATCCATTAAATTAATAAATTGAAAAAAAATTATATTCAATAATTTCAATATTTTATTTGATATTTCAATTTTATCCATTAAATTGATAAATTGAAAAAAAATTATATTCAATAATTTCAATATTTTATTTGATATTTCGATTTTATCCATAAAATTCATAAATCGGAAAAAAGCGAAAATAAAAAAATTATAAATTTATGAAAAAAAATTATATTAAAATTTTTAAATATTTTATTTGATATTTCAATTTTATCCATTAAATTGATAAATTGAAAAAAAATTATATTCAATAATTTCAATATTTTATTTGATATTTCGTTTTTATCCATAAAATTGATAAATTGAAAAAAAAATTGAATTTTATGAAAATAAATTATAAAAATTTTTCAATATTTAATTTTATATTTCAATTTAATCCATTAAATTGATAAATTGAAAAAAAATGTAATTTATGTAAAAAAAATTTTATTCAATAATTTCAATATTTTATTTGATATTTCGTTTTTATCCATAAATTTCATAAATCGGAAAAAAATGAAAATAAAAAAAATTAAAATTTATGAAAAAAAATTTCATGTAATAATTTCAATATTTTATTTGATATTTCAATTTAATCCATTAAATTGATAAATTGAAAAAAAAATTGAATTTTATGAAAAAAAATTATAAAAATTTTTCAATATTTAATTTTTTATTTCAATTTAATCCATAAAATTGATAAATTGAAAAAAAATTTAATTTATGTAAAAAAAATTTTATTCAATAATTTCAATATTTTATTTGATATTTCGTTTTTATCCATAAAATTCATAAATCGGAAAAAAATTAAAATAAAAAAATTAAAATTTATGAAAAAAAAATTTCATTTAATAATTTCAATATTTTATTTGATATTTCAATTTTATCCATTAAATTGATAAATTGAATATAAAAGTGAATTTATGAAAAAAAATTATATTAAAATTTTTCAATATTTTATTTGATATTTCAATTTAATCCATAAAATTGATAAATTGAAAAAAAATTTAATTTATGTAAAAATAATTTTATTCAATAATTTCAATATTTTATTTGATTTTTCGTTTTTATCCATAAATTTCATAAATCGGAAAAAAATTAAAATTTATGAAAAAAAAATTTCATTTAATAATTTCAATATTTTATTTGATATTTCGTTTTTATCTATAAAATTGATAAATTGAAAAAAAAATTGAATTTTATGAAAAAAAATTATAAAAATTTTTCAATATTTAATTTTATATTTATATTTAATCCATTAAATTGATAAATTGAAAAAAAATTTAATTTATGTAAAAAAAATTTTATTCAATAATTTCAATATTTTATTTGATATTTCGTTTTTATCCATAAAATTCATAAATCGGAAAAAAATGAAAATAAAAAAATTAAAATTTATGAAAAAAAAATTTCATTTAATAATTTCAATATTTTATTTGATATTTCAATTTAATCCTTTAAATTGATAAATTGGAAAAGAAAGTGAAAATAAAAAAAATTAAAATTTATGAAAAAAAATTTAATTTAATAATTTCAATATTTTATTTGATATTTCAATTTTATCCATTAAATTAATAAATTGAAAAAAAATTATATTCAATAATTTCAATATTTTATTTGATATTTCAATTTTATCCATTAAATTGATAAATTGAAAAAAAATTATATTCAATAATTTCAATATTTTATTTGATATTTCGATTTTATCCATAAAATTCATAAATCGGAAAAAAGTGAAAATAAAAAAATTATAAATTTATGAAAAAAAATTATATTAAAATTTTTCAATATATTATTTGATATTTCAATTTTATCCATTTAATTGATAAATTGAAAAAAAATTAAAAATTTATGAAAAAAAATTATATCCAATAATTTCAATATTTTATTTGATATTTCAATTTAATCTATAAAATTGATAAATTGAAAAAAAATGTAATTTATGTAAAAAAAATTTTATTTAATAATTTCAATATTTTATTTGATATTTCGTTTTTATCCATAAAATTCATAAATCGGAAAAAAATGAAAATAAAAAAAAATTAAAAATTTATGAAAAAAAATTATATCCAATAATTTCAATATTTTATTTGATATTTCAATTTAATCCATAAAATTGATAAATTGAAAAAAAATGTAATTTATGTAAAAAAAATTTTATTCAATAATTTCAATATTTTATTTGATATTTCGTTTTTATCCATAAAATTCATAAATCGGAAAAAAATGAAAAAAAAAAAAAATTTCATGTAATAATTTCAATATTTTATTTGATATTTCAATTTAATCCATTAAATTGATAAATTGAAAAAAAATTTTAAAATTTATGAAAAGAATTTATATTAAAATTTTTTAATATTTTATTTAATATTTCAATTTAATCCATTAAATTGATATATTGAAAAAAAATTTTATTCAATTATTTCAATATTTTATTTGATATTTCGTTTTTATCCATAAAATTGATAAATTGAAAAAAAAATTGAATTTTATGAAAATAAATTATAAAAATTTTTCAATATTTAATTTTATACTTCAATTTAATCCATTAAATTGATAAATTGAAAAAAAATTTAATTTATGTAAAAAAAATTTTATTCAATAATTTCAATATTTTATTTGATATTTCGTTTTTATCCATAAAATTCATAAATCGGAAAAAAGTGAAAATAAAAAAAAATTAAAATTTATGAAAAAAAATTTTATTCAATAATTTCAATATTTTATTTGATATTTCGATTTTATCCATAAAATGCATAAATCGGAAAAAAGTGAAAATAAAAAAATTATAAATTTATGAAAAAAAATTATATTAAAATTTTTCAAATATTATTTGATATTTTAATTTTATCCATTTAATTGATAAATTGAAAAAAAATAATATTCAATAATTTCAATATTTTATTTGATATTTCGTTTTTATCCATAAAATTGATAAATTGAAAAAAAAATTGAATTTTATGAAAAAAAATTATAAAAATTTTTCAATATTTAATTTTATATTTCAATTTAATCCATAAAATTGATAAATTGAAAAAAAATTTAATTTATGTAAAAATAATTTTATTCAATAATTTCAATATTTTATTTGATATTTCGTTTTTATCCATAAAATTCATAAATCGGAAAAAAATTAAAATAAAAAAATTAAAATTTATGAAAAAAAAATTTCATTTAATAATTTCAATATTTTATTTGATATTTCAATTTTATCCATTAAATTGATAAATTGAATATAAAAGTGAATTTATGAAAAAAAATTATATTAAAATTTTTCAATATTTTATTTGATATTTCAATTTAATCCATAAAATTGATAAATTGAAAAAAAATTTAATTTATGTAAAAAAAATTTTATTCAATAATTTCAATATTTTATTTGATATTTCGTTTTTATCCATAAAATTCATAAATCGGAAAAAAATTAAAATAAAAAAATTAAAATTTATGAAAAAAAAATTTCATTTAATAATTACAATATTTTATTTGATATTTCAATTTTATCCATTAAATTGATAAATTGAATATAAAAGTGAATTTATGAAAAAAAATTATATTAAAATTTTTCAATATTTTATTTGATATTTCAATTTAATCCATAAAATTGATAAATTGAAAAAAAATTTTATTTATGTAAAAATAATTTTATTCAATAATTTCAATATTTTATTTGATATTTCGATTTTATCCATAAAATTCATAAATCGGAAAAAAGCGAAAATAAAAAAATTATAAATTTATGAAAAAAAATTATATTAAAATTTTTAAATATTTTATTTGATATTTCAATTTTATCCATTAAATTGATAAATTGAAAAAAAATTATATTCAATAATTTCAATATTTTATTTGATATTTCGTTTTTATCCATAAAATTGATAAATTGAAAAAAAAATTGAATTTTATGAAAATAAATTATAAAAATTTTTCAATATTTAATTTTATATTTCAATTTAATCCATTAAATTGATAAATTGAAAAAAAATGTAATTTATGTAAAAAAAATTTTATTCAATAATTTCAATATTTTATTTGATATTTCGTTTTTATCCATAAAATTGATAAATTGAAAAAAAAATTGAATTTTATGAAAAAAAATTATAAAAATTTTTCAATATTTAATTTTTTATTTCAATTTAATCCATAAAATTGATAAATTGAAAAAAAATTTAATTTATGTAAAAAAAATTTTATTCAATAATTTCAATATTTTATTTGATATTTCGTTTTTATCCATAAATTTCATAAATCGGAAAAAAATGAAAATAAAAAAAATTAAAATTTATGAAAAAAAATTTCATGTAATAATTTCAATATTTTATTTGATATTTCAATTTAATCCATTAAATTGATAAATTGAAAAAAAAATTGAATTTTATGAAAAAAAATTATAAAAATTTTTCAATATTTAATTTTTTATTTCAATTTAATCCATAAAATTGATAAATTGAAAAAAAATTTAATTTATGTAAAAAAAATTTTATTCAATAATTTCAATATTTTATTTGATATTTCGTTTTTATCCATAAATTTCATAAATCGGAAAAAAATGAAAATAAAAAAAATTAAAATTTATGAAAAAAAATTGCATGTAATAATTTCAATATTTTATTTGATATTTCAATTTAATCCATTAAATTGATAAATTGAAAAAAAAATTGAATTTTATGAAAAAAAATTATAAAAATTTTTCAATATTTAATTTTTTATTTCAATTTAATCCATAAAATTGATAAATTGAAAAAAAATTTAATTTATGTAAAAATAATTTTATTCAATAATTTCAATATTTTATTTGATATTTCGTTTTTATCCATAAATTTCATAAATCGGAAAAAAATGAAAATAAAAAAATGAAAATTTATGAAAAAAAAATTTCATTTAATAATTTCAATATTTTATTTGATATTTCGTTATTATCCATAAAATTGATAAATTGAAAAAAAAATTGAATTTTATGAAAAAAAATTATAAAAATTTTTCAATATTTAATTTTATATTTATATTTAATCCATTAAATTGATAAATTGAAAAAAAATTTAATTTATGTAAAAAAAATTTTATTCAATAATTTCAATATTTTATTTGATATTTCGTTTTTATCCATAAAATTCATAAATCGGAAAAAAATTAAAATAAAAAAATTAAAATTTATGAAAAAAAAATTTCATTTAATAATTTCAATATTTTATTTGATATTTCAATTTTATCCATTAAATTAATAAATTGAAAAAAAATTATATTCAATAATTTCAATATTTTATTTGATATTTCGATTTTATCCATAAAATTCATAAATCGGGAAAAAGTGAAAATAAAAAAATTATAAATTTATGAAAAAAAATTATATTAAAATTTTTCAATATTTTATTTGATATTTCAATTTAATCCTTTAAATTGATAAATTGGAAAAGAAAGTGAAAATAAAAAGAATTAAAATTTATGAAAAAAAATTTAATTTAATAATTTCAATATTAGATTCTGAACGGAGTGAAGAATGTATTGATTTTACAATGATGTGTGTTTTTTTTTTTTTTTTTTTTTTTTTTGTGTCTGTCGACACGTTTTGGGGCAGTAAAAATGCTTCGATTGCTTTATGTAGCAACTTTTCTGAAAGGAAAGTGAATCTATTTGGTACTTTGGGGGGTCAAAAGTTAAAAATTTCCAATATTTTTTAAATGCGACGGGAAAAACCATAAAAAAATTTGGGAAAAACGGGAGTTTTTACGCAAAACCAGTTTTTGACATAATCAAATTTTTTATTTTGCTATAACTCAAAAACTAATCAATGTAAATACTTGAAATTTTCACCAAATGTTTAGAATAGCGTTCTCTATACACCATTAAATTTTCAAAGTATTTTGACTCTTATTAAGCTATTTATAGACAATTGAAATTTTCAATATTTTTAAGTATTTTTTTTTTAAATAACGATAAAATTTTTTTGGCTGCCTAGAAAATCTTGAAAATTTAATACAAGGTTTCTTATGAGTTGTTCCTTAACTCATAAAAAAACTCATAAATGTAGAATGTTCTAGACTGACAAATGATATCGGTTTTTTTAAAATGCCCTAACTCAAAAACGAAAAACCGCAACAACTTGAAATTATCATTAAATCTTTATATTGACGTTTTCTATACATGGTTAAAATTTCAAAGTATTTTGACATATTTTGACTTATTTATAGACAATTTAAATTTTAGGTTTTTCTAAATTTTTCGTTTAAAAATAAAATATACTTATATAATATTTATAAATAACATTGGATTATATTCTAGACTAACATATGAACTCCGTTCAGAATCGTTATTCGTATACAATGATATCTATCATTTCATTCAAATTTAACAAATCCATTATAATAATGACCTATCCTATAAGCGAGGTGCACTCCACCCCTAACTGTACAGCAGAGCGAGGCCCATCCGGTTCTTTTTTATTTGATATTTCAATTTTATCCATTAAATTAATAAATTGAAAAAAAATTATATTCAATAATTTCAATATTTTATTTGATATTTCAATTTTATCCATTAAATTGATAAATTGAAAAAAAATTATATTCAATAATTTCAATATTTTATTTGATATTTCGATTTTATCCATAAAATTCATAAATCGGAAAAAAGTGAAAATAAAAAAATTATAAATTTATGAAAAAAAATTATATTAAAATTTTTCAAATATTATTTGATATTTTAATTTTATCCATTTAATTGATAAATTGAAAAAATATAATATTCAATAATTTCAATATTTTATTTGATATTTCGTTTTTATCCATAAAATTGATAAATTGAAAAAAAAATTGAATTTTATGAAAATAAATTATAAAAATTTTTCAATATTTAATTTTATATTTCAATTTAATCCATTAAATTGATAAATTGAAAAAAAATGTAATTTATGTAAAAAAAATTTTATTCAATAATTTCAATATTTTATTTGATATTTCAATTTTATCCATTAAATTGATAAATTGAATATAAAAGTGAATTTATGAAAAAAAATTATATTAAAATTTTTCAATATTTTATTTGATATTTCAATTTAATCCATAAAATTGATAAATTGAAAAAAAATTTAATTTATGTAAAAATAATTTTATTCAATAATTTCAATATTTTATTTGATATTTCGTTTTTATCCATAAATTTCATAAATCGGAAAAAAATGAAAATAAAAAAATTAAAATTTATGAAAAAAAAATTTCATTTAATAATTTCAATATTTTATTTGATATTTCAATTTAATCCTTTAAATTGATAAATTGGAAAAGAAAGTGAAAATAAAAAAAATTAAAATTTATGAAAAAAAATTTAATTTAATAATTTCAATATTTTATTTGATATTTCAATTTTATCCATTAAATTAATAAATTGAAAAAAAATTATATTCAATAATTTCAATATTTTATTTGATATTTCGATTTTATCCATAAAATTCATAAATCGGGAAAAAGTGAAAATAAAAAAATTATAAATTTATGAAAAAAAATTATATTAAAATTTTTCAATATTTTATTTGATATTTCAATTTAATCCTTTAAATTGATAAATTGGAAAAGAATGTGAAAATAAAAAAAATTAAAATTTATGAAAAAAAATTTAATTTAATAATTTCAATATTTTATTTGATATTTCAATTTTATCCATTAAATTGATAAATTGAATATAAAAGTGAATTTATGAAAAAAAATTATATTAAAATTTTTCAATATTTTATTTGATATTTCAATTTAATCCATAAAATTGATAAATTGAAAAAAAATTTAATTTATGTAAAAATAATTTTATTCAATAATTTCAATATTTTATTTGATATTTCATTTTTATCCATAAAATTCATAAATCGGAAAAAAATGAAAATAAAAAAATTAAAATTTATGAAAAAAAAATTTCATTTAATAATTTCAATATTTTATTTGATATTTCAATTTAATCCTTTAAATTGATAAATTGGAAAAGAAAGTGAAAATAAAAAAAATTAAAATTTATGAAAAAAAATTTAATTTAATAATTTCAATATTTTATTTGATATTTCAATTTTATCCATTAAATTAATAAATTGAAAAAAAATTATATTCAATAATTTCAATATTTTATTTGATATTTCGATTTTATCCATTAAATTGATAAATTGAAAAAAAATTATATTCAATAATTTCAATATTTTAATTGATATTTCGATTTTATCCATAAAATTCATAAATCGGAAAAAAGCGAAAATAAAAAAATTATAAATTTATGAAAAAAAATTATATTAAAATTTTTAAATATTTTATTTGATATTTCAATTTTATCCATTAAATTGATAAATTGAAAAAAAATTATATTCAATAATTTCAATATTTTATTTGATATTTCGTTTTTATCCATAAAATTGATAAATTGAAAAAAAAATTGAATTTTATGAAAATAAATTATAAAAATTTTTCAATATTTAATTTTATATTTCAATTTAATCCATTAAATTGATAAATTGAAAAAAAATGTAATTTATGTAAAAAAAATTTTATTCAATAATTTCAATATTTTATTTGATATTTCGTTTTTATCCATAAAATTGATAAATTGAAAAAAAAATTGAATTTTATGAAAAAAAATTATAAAAATTTTTCAATATTTAATTTTTTATTTCAATTTAATCCATAAAATTGATAAATTGAAAAAAAATTTAATTTATGTAAAAAAAATTTTATTCAATAATTTCAATATTTTATTTGATATTTCGTTTTTATCCATAAATTTCATAAATCGGAAAAAAATGAAAATAAAAAAAATTAAAATTTATGAAAAAAAATTTCATGTAATAATTTCAATATTTTATTTGATATTTCAATTTAATCCATTAAATTGATAAATTGAAAAAAAAATTGAATTTTATGAAAAAAAATTATAAAAATTTTTCAATATTTAATTTTTTATTTCAATTTAATCCATAAAATTGATAAATTGAAAAAAAATTTAATTTATGTAAAAATAATTTTATTCAATAATTTCAATATTTTATTTGATATTTCGTTTTTATCCATAAATTTCATAAATCGGAAAAAAATGAAAATAAAAAAATTAAAATTTATGAAAAAAAAATTTCATTTAATAATTTCAATATTTTATTTGATATTTCGTTTTTATCCATAAAATTGATAAATTGAAAAAAAAATTGAATTTTATAAAAAAAAATTATAAAAATTTTTCAATATTTAATTTTATATTTATATTTAATCCATTAAATTGATAAATTGAAAAAAAATTTAATTTATGTAAAAAAAATTTTATTCAATAATTTCAATATTTTATTTGATATTTCGTTTTTATCCATAAAATTCATAAATCGGAAAAAAATTAAAATAAAAAAATTAAAATTTATGAAAAAAAAATTTCATTTAATAATTTCAATATTTTATTTGATATTTCAATTTTATCCATTAAATTAATAAATTGAAAAAAAATTATATTCAATAATTTCAATATTTTATTTGATATTTCGATTTTATCCATAAAATTCATAAATCGGGAAAAAGTGAAAATAAAAAAATTATAAATTTATGAAAAAAAATTATATTAAAATTTTTCAATATTTTATTTGATATTTCAATTTAATCCTTTAAATTGATAAATTGGAAAAGAAAGTGAAAATAAAAAGAATTAAAATTTATGAAAAAAAATTTAATTTAATAATTTCAATATTAGATTCTGAACGGAGTGAAGAATGTATTGATTTTACAATGATGTGTGTTTTTTTTTTTTTTTTTTTTTTTTTTTGTGTCTGTCGACACGTTTTGGGGCAGTAAAAATGCTTCGATTGCTTTATGTAGCAACTTTTCTGAAAGGAAAGTGAATCTATTTGGTACTTTGGGGGGTCAAAAGTTAAAAATTTCCAATATTTTTTAAATGCGACGGGAAAAACCATAAAAAAATTTGGGAAAAACGGGAGTTTTTACGCAAAACCAGTTTTTGACATAATCAAATTTTTTATTTTGCTATAACTCAAAAACTAATCGATGTAAATACTTGAAATTTTCACCAAATGTTTAGAATAGCGTTCTCTATACACCATTAAATTTTCAAAGTATTTTGACTCTTATTAAGCTATTTATAGACAATTGAAATTTTCAATATTTTTAAGTATTTTTTTTTTAAATAACGATAAAATTTTTTTGGCTGCCTAGAAAATCTTGAAAATTTAATACAAGGTTTCTTATGAGTTGTTCCTTAACTCATAAAAAAACTCATAAATGTAGAATGTTCTAGACTGACAAATGATATCGGTTTTTTTAAAATGCCCTAACTCAAAAACGAAAAACCGCAACAACTTGAAATTATCATTAAATCTTTATATTGACGTTTTCTATACATGGTTAAAATTTCAAAGTATTTTGACATATTTTGACTTATTTATAGACAATTTAAATTTTAGGTTTTTCTAAATTTTTCGTTTAAAAATAAAATATACTTATATAATATTTATAAATAACATTGGATTATATTCTAGACTAACATATGAACTCCGTTCAGAATCGTTATTCGTATACAATGATATCTATCATTGCATTCAAATTTAACAAATCCATTATAATAATGACCTATCCTATAAGCGAGGTGCACTCCACCCCTAACTGTACAGCAGAGCGAGGCCCATCCGGTTCTTTTTTATTTGATATTTCAATTTTATCCATTAAATTAATAAATTGAAAAAAAATTATATTCAATAATTTCAATATTTTATTTGATATTTCAATTTTATCCATTAAATTGATAAATTGAAAAAAAATTATATTCAATAATTTCAATATTTTATTTGATATTTCGATTTTATCCATAAAATTCATAAATCGGAAAAAAGCGAAAATAAAAAAATTATAAATTTATGAAAAAAAATTATATTAAAATTTTTAAATATTTTATTTGATATTTCAATTTTATCCATTAAATTGATAAATTGAAAAAAAATTATATTCAATAATTTCAATATTTTATTTGATATTTCGTTTTTATCCATAAAATTGATAAATTGAAAAAAAAATTGAATTTTATGAAAATAAATTATAAAAATTTTTCAATATTTAATTTTATATTTCAATTTAATCCATTAAATTGATAAATTGAAAAAAAATGTAATTTATGTAAAAAAAATTTTATTCAATAATTTCAATATTTTATTTGATATTTCGTTTTTATCCATAAATTTCATAAATCGGAAAAAAATGAAAATAAAAAAAATTAAAATTTATGAAAAAAAATTTCATGTAATAATTTCAATATTTTATTTGATATTTCAATTTAATCCATTAAATTGATAAATTGAAAAAAAAATTGAATTTTATGAAAAAAAATTATAAAAATTTTTCAATATTTAATTTTTTATTTCAATTTAATCCATAAAATTGATAAATTGAAAAAAAATTTAATTTATGTAAAAAAAATTTTATTCAATAATTTCAATATTTTATTTGATATTTCGTTTTTATCCATAAAATTCATAAATCGGAAAAAAATTAAAATAAAAAAATTAAAATTTATGAAAAAAAAATTTCATTTAATAATTTCAATATTTTATTTGATATTTCAATTTTATCCATTAAATTGATAAATTGAATATAAAAGTGAATTTATGAAAAAAAATTATATTAAAATTTTTCAATATTTTATTTGATATTTCAATTTAATCCATAAAATTGATAAATTGAAAAAAAATTTAATTTATGTAAAAATAATTTTATTCAATAATTTCAATATTTTATTTGATTTTTCGTTTTTATCCATAAATTTCATAAATCGGAAAAAAATTAAAATTTATGAAAAAAAAATTTCATTTAATAATTTCAATATTTTATTTGATATTTCGTTTTTATCTATAAAATTGATAAATTGAAAAAAAAATTGAATTTTATGAAAAAAAATTATAAAAATTTTTCAATATTTAATTTTATATTTATATTTAATCCATTAAATTGATAAATTGAAAAAAAATTTAATTTATGTAAAAAAAATTTTATTCAATAATTTCAATATTTTATTTGATATTTCGTTTTTATCCATAAAATTCATAAATCGGAAAAAAATGAAAATAAAAAAATTAAAATTTATGAAAAAAAAATTTCATTTAATAATTTCAATATTTTATTTGATATTTCAATTTAATCCTTTAAATTGATAAATTGGAAAAGAAAGTGAAAATAAAAAAAATTAAAATTTATGAAAAAAAATTTAATTTAATAATTTCAATATTTTATTTGATATTTCAATTTTATCCATTAAATTAATAAATTGAAAAAAAATTATATTCAATAATTTCAATATTTTATTTGATATTTCGATTTTATCCATTAAATTGATAAATTGAAAAAAAATTATATTCAATAATTTCAATATTTTAATTGATATTTCGATTTTATCCATAAAATTCATAAATCGGAAAAAAGCGAAAATAAAAAAATTATAAATTTATGAAAAAAAAATTTCATTTAATAATTTCAATATTTTATTTGATATTTCAATTTTATCCATTAAATTGATAAATTGAATATAAAAGTGAATTTATGAAAAAAAATTATATTAAAATTTTTCAATATTTTATTTGATATTTCAATTTAATCCATTAAATTGATAAATTGAAAAAAAAATTGAATTTTATGAAAAAAAATTATAAAAATTTTTCAATATTTAATTTTTTATTTCAATTTAATCCATAAAATTGATAAATTGAAAAAAAATTTAATTTATGTAAAAAAAATTTTATTCAATAATTTCAATATTTTATTTGATATTTCGTTTTTATCCATAAAATTCATAAATCGGAAAAAAATTAAAATAAAAAAATTAAAATTTATGAAAAAAAAATTTCATTTAATAATTTCAATATTTTATTTGATATTTCAATTTTATCCATTAAATTGATAAATTGAATATAAAAGTGAATTTATGAAAAAAAATTATATTAAAATTTTTCAATATTTTATTTGATATTTCAATTTAATCCATAAAATTGATAAATTGAAAAAAAATTTAATTTATGTAAAAATAATTTTATTCAATAATTTCAATATTTTATTTGATTTTTCGTTTTTATCCATAAATTTCATAAATCGGAAAAAAATTAAAATTTATGAAAAAAAAATTTCATTTAATAATTTCAATATTTTATTTGATATTTCGTTTTTATCTATAAAATTGATAAATTGAAAAAAAAATTGAATTTTATGAAAAAAAATTATAAAAATTTTTCAATATTTAATTTTATATTTATATTTAATCCATTAAATTGATAAATTGAAAAAAAATTTAATTTATGTAAAAAAAATTTTATTCAATAATTTCAATATTTTATTTGATATTTCGTTTTTATCCATAAAATTCATAAATCGGAAAAAAATGAAAATAAAAAAATTAAAATTTATGAAAAAAAAATTTCATTTAATAATTTCAATATTTTATTTGATATTTCAATTTAATCCTTTAAATTGATAAATTGGAAAAGAAAGTGAAAATAAAAAAAATTAAAATTTATGAAAAAAAATTTAATTTAATAATTTCAATATTTTATTTGATATTTCAATTTTATCCATTAAATTAATAAATTGAAAAAAAATTATATTCAATAATTTCAATATTTTATTTGATATTTCGATTTTATCCATTAAATTGATAAATTGAAAAAAAATTATATTCAATAATTTCAATATTTTAATTGATATTTCGATTTTATCCATAAAATTCATAAATCGGAAAAAAGCGAAAATAAAAAAATTATAAATTTATGAAAAAAAATTATATTAAAATTTTTAAATATTTTATTTGATATTTCAATTTTATCCATTAAATTGATAAATTGAAAAAAAATTATATTCAATAATTTCAATATTTTATTTGATATTTCGTTTTTATCCATAAAATTGATAAATTGAAAAAAAAATTGAATTTTATGAAAATAAATTATAAAAATTTTTCAATATTTAATTTTATATTTCAATTTAATCCATTAAATTGATAAATTGAAAAAAAATGTAATTTATGTAAAAAAAATTTTATTCAATAATTTCAATATTTTATTTGATATTTCGTTTTTATCCATAAAATTGATAAATTGAAAAAAAAATTGAATTTTATGAAAAAAAATTATAAAAATTTTTCAATATTTAATTTTTTATTTCAATTTAATCCATAAAATTGATAAATTGAAAAAAAATTTAATTTATGTAAAAAAAATTTTATTCAATAATTTCAATATTTTATTTGATATTTCGTTTTTATCCATAAATTTCATAAATCGGAAAAAAATGAAAATAAAAAAAATTAAAATTTATGAAAAAAAATTTCATGTAATAATTTCAATATTTTATTTGATATTTCAATTTAATCCATTAAATTGATAAATTGAAAAAAAAATTGAATTTTATGAAAAAAAATTATAAAAATTTTTCAATATTTAATTTTTTATTTCAATTTAATCCATAAAATTGATAAATTGAAAAAAAATTTAATTTATGTAAAAATAATTTTATTCAATAATTTCAATATTTTATTTGATATTTCGTTTTTATCCATAAATTTCATAAATCGGAAAAAAATGAAAATAAAAAAATTAAAATTTATGAAAAAAAAATTTCATTTAATAATTTCAATATTTTATTTGATATTTCGTTTTTATCCATAAAATTGATAAATTGAAAAAAAAATTGAATTTTATGAAAAAAAATTATAAAAATTTTTCAATATTTAATTTTATATTTATATTTAATCCATTAAATTGATAAATTGAAAAAAAATTTAATTTATGTAAAAAAAATTTTATTCAATAATTTCAATATTTTATTTGATATTTCGTTTTTATCCATAAAATTCATAAATCGGAAAAAAATTAAAATAAAAAAATTAAAATTTATGAAAAAAAAATTTCATTTAATAATTTCAATATTTTATTTGATATTTCAATTTTATCCATTAAATTAATAAATTGAAAAAAAATTATATTCAATAATTTCAATATTTTATTTGATATTTCGATTTTATCCATAAAATTCATAAATCGGGAAAAAGTGAAAATAAAAAAATTATAAATTTATGAAAAAAAATTATATTAAAATTTTTCAATATTTTATTTGATATTTCAATTTAATCCTTTAAATTGATAAATTGGAAAAGAAAGTGAAAATAAAAAGAATTAAAATTTATGAAAAAAAATTTAATTTAATAATTTCAATATTAGATTCTGAACGGAGTGAAGAATGTATTGATTTTACAATGATGTGTGTTTTTTTTTTTTTTTTTTTTTTTTTTGTGTCTGTCGACACGTTTTGGGGCAGTAAAAATGCTTCGATTGCTTTATGTAGCAACTTTTCTGAAAGGAAAGTGAATCTATTTGGTACTTTGGGGGGTCAAAAGTTAAAAATTTCCAATATTTTTTAAATGCGACGGGAAAAACCATAAAAAAATTTGGGAAAAACGGGAGTTTTTACGCAAAACCAGTTTTTGACATAATCAAATTTTTTATTTTGCTATAACTCAAAAACTAATCGATGTAAATACTTGAAATTTTCACCAAATGTTTAGAATAGCGTTCTCTATACACCATTAAATTTTCAAAGTATTTTGACTCTTATTAAGCTATTTATAGACAATTGAAATTTTCAATATTTTTAAGTATTTTTTTTTTAAATAACGATAAAATTTTTTTGGCTGCCTAGAAAATCTTGAAAATTTAATACAAGGTTTCTTATGAGTTGTTCCTTAACTCATAAAAAAACTCATAAATGTAGAATGTTCTAGACTGACAAATGATATCGGTTTTTTTAAAATGCCCTAACTCAAAAACGAAAAACCGCAACAACTTGAAATTATCATTAAATCTTTATATTGACGTTTTCTATACATGGTTAAAATTTCAAAGTATTTTGACATATTTTGACTTATTTATAGACAATTTAAATTTTAGGTTTTTCTAAATTTTTCGTTTAAAAATAAAATATACTTATATAATATTTATAAATAACATTGGATTATATTCTAGACTAACATATGAACTCCGTTCAGAATCGTTATTCGTATACAATGATATCTATCATTGCATTCAAATTTAACAAATCCATTATAATAATGACCTATCCTATAAGCGAGGTGCACTCCACCCCTAACTGTACAGCAGAGCGAGGCCCATCCGGTTCTTTTTTATTTGATATTTCAATTTTATCCATTAAATTAATAAATTGAAAAAAAATTATATTCAATAATTTCAATATTTTATTTGATATTTCAATTTTATCCATTAAATTGATAAATTGAAAAAAAATTATATTCAATAATTTCAATATTTTATTTGATATTTCGATTTTATCCATAAAATTCATAAATCGGAAAAAAGCGAAAATAAAAAAATTATAAATTTATGAAAAAAAATTATATTAAAATTTTTAAATATTTTATTTGATATTTCAATTTTATCCATTAAATTGATAAATTGAAAAAAAATTATATTCAATAATTTCAATATTTTATTTGATATTTCGTTTT